>CM067369.1:10933197-11123197 GCA_034401795.1 Chaetoderma sp. LZ-2023a | reverse complement strand
GGTGTTGAATTTGAAAAAAGTGCTACGTGCAATAATTGTCTGGGCTTAGGCAGCTTTATCAGAAGGTCAAATTTTGACAGACCAATAGACTGACGAGTGAACGATCGACTAACCAACCGAGAGAGAGAGAGAGAGAGAGAGAGAGGGAGGGGTGGGCGGGAAGGAGGGACGGAGGGGTTTGGGGTGGACGATGGAAGGGGTGTGGGGTGGGGCGGGGTGGGTGGTGGGGGTGGAGAGGTGGCAGTGAGGGAGGGAGGGGCGTGGGTAGCAGATACATGCGCAATTTACTCTTCCTACTAATTTTGCCAAATCAATCTATATTCTCTAAGACAATGTGAAGGTTTCTGTTTCCGTTAATGCGATTCCTACATTTATGTATGCCGTGTGCAGATGTTGATGTAATACTGGATGCACTGACGTAGAATAAATAGCTGACGTAAAATAAATAGCTCGTCACGCATGCATGCCTTTGGATCTCCTCCTCATTTGAGAAAGTGTATTTTATAGCGCTTTTAATATATTTCAACCCGAGGCGAATTATACAAGCATTAGCCGATGTGCATGTTAAGGCCAGCAGGACCTAACTTGTAAGTGACAAGGTGCAAGAACATAAGCTTGAGTTTGTATTTCTTCAGGCACCATGACGATGGAGAAAGTACAATAGGGTATCTGATACATAATGATAAATAGTGTGTCTACTATAGAATTAACGCCGTTCAATCTTATATAGTAGGACCCTGAAGCGTATACCTGTATATCGATATCAATTAGTTTTAGATGAGTTGTTGCCTGTATTTGAAGGCCTTGAGACACATAACTCTCTACATCCTATGTGTTAGTAGCTATGCTGACTACTGTTACCGTGGCTTAATCCAGAGACAAGGGCATGCGCACCTAGGCTGCATTATAACCAACCGGCTGCTCTAGCAAATCTATCTATAGGATAATAGTCAGTAGAAGGATCCAACCTGTCATTTAAGTATCTGACGTCATAATGAAAATACATCACTTGTAAGCTGACGTCACAAACAAATGACCTATGTCCGTTTACGAAAGTGGCAAACGCCCGATAATAACAGTTTGATTGGACTTTTTCCGTTTAGCCATCAATCATATGATGTCATAATCAACTACGTGACGTGTGGGATGACGTCATAATCAATGACGTTGTGAATGACGTAGATAAATTCGTCACGAACGCTTAACTGATGACGGACTAAGTGTTGTTGTATGAATTGTATCACTATGTGTTAATTATTTAATTATACCTTGCAACTTACATTCTGACAATTCACTACTCAAAGTGTTTACATTCGAGACAACTGTGCGAAAGCTAGAAATGGGCGTGGCATAGATAGAAATTGACGTGGCATAAATAGAAATGGGCGTGGCATTAGAATCAATAGTAGATTGTTTGTTGTGAAGCTATCAGTGTCATCAATGTGACGCTTACAGTGCCAAAAACACGAGTTCTAAATGAGGTAAGGAATATTCGTTAGAATATTTTGAATCTAATGTGGCTTGAAGATATTGATGTATATGCCAACAGCAGGTTCGAGTCGAATTAGTTTCAAAATATTCAACAGCTTTCCTGTATGGACTATGGCTGTTTTGACATTTCACTGGCGTGCTAAGACCATAGGTGGATCCATCTCTACCTAGATGCCACGCCCATTCATATCTATGCCACGCCCATTCATATCTATGCCACGCCCATTCATATCTATGCCACGCCCATTCATATCTATGCCACGCCCATTCATATCTATGCCACGCCCATTCATATCTATGCCACACCGATTCATATCTATGCCACGCCCATTCATATCATTGCCACGTCCATTCCTATCTATAACACGCCCATTCATATCTATGCCACGCCCATTCATATCTATGCCACGCCCATTTCTCTCTTATGCAACGCCCATTTCTACCTATACCACGTTAATTTCTATCTATGCCACGCCCATTCATATCTATACCACGCCCATTTATATCTATGCCACGTTCATTTATATCTATGCCACGCCCATTCATATCTATACCACGCCCATTCATTTCCACGCCCATTTCTATCTATGCCACGCCCATTTCTCTCTATGCCACGCTCATTCATATCTATGCCACGCCCATTTCTACATATTCCACGCCCATTCATATCTATACCACGCCCATTCATATCTATGCCACGCCCATTCATATCTATGCCACGCCCATTTCTCTCTATGCCACGTCCATTCATATCTATGCCACGTTCATTTTTATCTATCCCACGCCCATTCATATCTATACCACGCCCATTTCTATCTATGCCAGGCCCATTCATATCATTGTCACGTCCATTTCTATCTATGCCACGCTCATTCATATCTATTCCACGCCCATTCATATCTATGCCACGCTCATTCATATCTATGCCACGCCCATTCATATCTATGCCACGCCCATTCATATCTATGCCACGCTCATTCATATCTATACCACGCCCATTCATATCTATGTCACGCCCATTCATATCTATGCCACGTCAGCGTGGTTTTATAGACGAATAGCTCTACATCCGAAGAAATATGCAATGGGCCACTTTGTGTACGGTGAACTATCTGAAAGTTTACCTTTAACCCGCGAGTTCTGGAAGTGACGTCACGTTTACCTAGTTCTGAAATGGATAATTTGCAAACCGAAGCGTCTTCCAGTTAAAAGTGAATCGGAAAACCTTTGATCTACAGACATTCTGCAAAATCTTCCGGCAGATGGACAGACGTACGGACGGACAGACTGACGTATGATCATGCCGTTATCGCTGACTGATAATTCTGATGCAATGCTAAAGAAAGACAAGATTTCAGCCCACATTGGGACAGCACCAGGTAGATCATTAATAAACATACACAACATCAGCACATTACTGCAGAGACGTCTCATGACGAGCGTGTGGCTCTTTAAGCCTCGGTGTCTTTGACCATGTTTGGAGGAATGAGTAGGTGACAGCGTGCGAGAATGTACCGCAGTTCTTTGACTTCCCTCTATAGTCCTATAGGCCTAGATGCTGGCCCACACCAAAGCATTACGTACTATCTGCCATGGGACGGTAAACACGTATACTGTTGGATTGCGAGGTCAGTTGATGAATCAAAACATATTTAACCCTTTGAACCCTGACATCCATGCATCTCATTTTCAGGACAATCTTACAGGTAAGCCGTTAAATATTTTGAAACTAATTGGACTGGAAGCCATGCTGCATATGTACACGAACATATCCATGCCAAACTACTTTAAAATGTCCAACATAATATTTATTAAGCTGAAAATGATTTTTCTTCATTGACTTTTCGGGTTCAAAGAGTTAATGATGTGGGCAGATTATGGAGAGGAATTGGAGCGTATTCAAGTGACGTATCATCGAACTGCTTTTTATTAAGTAATCTGATTATTTTGATGAATTATTTGATATGATTGTTTTCAGTCATAATGATTTATTAGGATTTCCTGAACATTCGTATCCACAATATTCATTCCATGTTATTGTTAATCTGAATGATCCGATAATTCAGGAAATTCTGGTATCATTTAGATGCACACACGATATAGTTGTTAAAAGTTGTTGATATATTTTAAAACATAGGTTACTGTCTGTAGATCAATTAGTATCAGTAATGTAAATAAATCATCGCGATATTTTTGAATCACCGTAAATATTTAGTGACTTTTACAACCAACATTCATACATTCATGAATACTTTAGTCTACTATACATCATTTTCTCAACATAGTACTACTTTGTTTGCTGTCCAAAGACAAATTCTTCATTGACAAATCCATATACATCGACATTATAATGGCGTTGATCTGACATCTGGGTACTAAGGCACATTGTTTTAGTAAATAATGAAGGCCATTTTTGAAATTTGGCCCCAAGCCTCACCTGCTGTTTGAAATTTGTATCTGCGACTATTCTACATGATTTTATATGAATTTCCAATCCAAGAAAACCATGTTTTGACACCTTATTGGCCATCTTGGGTCAAGAAATAACGTAAGTATTGAACATTTATTACTTTTGGCGGACATCTTGGATTTCGCCACCTGGTGGAGTTAGCCCACACTTTTGGCCACACCCCCGTTCAATTCTTTATAGTAACCCTTAAAGATGTCAAATCCACCTTCAAACCGTTGCCCCCGTGAATTGGTTACGGATTCACCTATCTTTCCTCTACTAGGCAGCAACAGCACCCAGTCAAATTAGTTACAAAATATTCAACAGCTTCCCTGTATAGTTTTCAGGAAATTGATAGCTAAGGCATTCAGGGATCGATCAATCCCAACACGGCGAGGTGTGGGTGAAGCTTAGCTAGTGATGGGCGGAGCATAGCTAAAAATGGAAAGGTTTATTGGGTATCATAGGGATGCTTCAGGAAGTAAAACACTGTACTTAGATTAACCCTGTCCAGTTCTGAGGAATGCCCATGTGCCGGCCATGAAAGTGATATTTTTAAGAATTTACAACTGGAATGACTGGCTCGATGACCGAGCCAGTCATTCCAATTGTAATCTTCAAAACACGTCTTGTCTCGGCCTGTACATGGATATTTAATAAGCGATTACTTTGATTTTCGTGACCACATTTAGCAAGTAAAGGGCTAACAAGAGAAGGGGGAGACATACGCCCCCTCCAGTGAATGAAATTGAAGCCGTTGAAGTCGAGATTCACCGGAAATAATTTAGACATCCTATGAACTCGGTCTGGGTAGCACAATGGATGAATTTATGAATGAAACCAGATATTATTTACTGCCAGTAAACATACCTATCCTGGTATTATTTACATTTTGTCAAAATCTCAATTGTATTCTGACTAGACAGCTAAAAGCCATATCACGCATTGATCCACCGCTCTAAGGTCACACAGGTCGAAGAAACAGCAACTCAATACTATCGGTAATTAGATGTACGGTTTAACAGCACACAAAAAACAGAGCAATGAGACAAAATACTGTTTTGTAAATGTTAAAGGCTGGTATTTAATATTTTAAAATCTTGCATGATATACACCTGCGCAAAATTTACGACCACCCCCCACCCCCAGATCAATCATAAATAAAACATTTTGACATACGCGGGCTGTCGTACTTCTTGTCTCTACGTTAACTGGCGGTATTGTGCGTGCGAAATGCGCGTACATACCAGCACACATGTCACGTGATCCGTGCCAAGCACATACGGAGGCAGGGGTCACAAAAATATTGTTTTAAGTCTAAGACCATGACGTACCGATTTATGCGATCTGAACGGGGTTTTCCAAGTGAACGCCATTATTTTTACCCCAAGGTTACCTGATGGCATGAAATGGCCGATTATTGGCATGCAGAGAGATCGGCAGATAATTAAACAATAATCATACTGCCAGCAGTTATGTGATATGGGCAAACTCGTGATGCCAAGGATAGGCCAAGAACTGGGCGACCGAGAATGGTTACCCAGATAACTCAGCTTACTGGACCAATGCTGGGCCGATACCTTGCAGATACTTTCAGTATCAGCCCGGTATCGGCCCAGTGTCAGCCTCGTGATCTGCGTTATCGGGGTATATGCCTGTAAAGACCGAATCTTGGTATACCTTGCCACACGACCAACAGCAGGGGGTTAAGACTCCATTGGGAAACACAACAGGGTGTGAACGAGCACTGTCGGGGTGGGGGTGGTGGGGGTGGGTGGGTGGGTTGGTGGAGGGGGTGGCATGTCAGGGCATCCTGATGGGATGAGAGCTTAGATAACAATCAGACGTCCTCTACATGCACCACATTACAAATAGGAGCATCTGAGGTGGGGCACCGCAAGAGCCCACGGGAACATGAGATCCTGGAGAAGGGTACACTGGTCAGAAAGAAAACCTGTTCATGCGTCACACACCGGACAAAAAAACTCGAGTATGGATGGCTAGAGTGACGACATAGGCCTATGACCAGCGGAACATTCTAGAGGATGTTCTCTGTGCCGGATGTTCAGTTATGCTCGGGAGTAACCTTCCATTGCTTGTAAGCTGGATCTGATCACTGTACCTGGAACACTCAATATACATTGAGTACATGATGTTATCTTGGATAGAGGTGTCGGTCCTCAGTTATTTTGATAATCAAGTCATGTGCCTACAGGCATCTTCATTCATAACAATGCTCAACCCAATCGTGCCTTAGCAATATACGACTACCTACGGTGGAATGACATGGAAACTCATTCGAACTCTAGCATGGCCTGTACGCAGCCTGTACATACATTCAATAGAGTATATCTGGGATGTTTTGGTGGCACACTGTGAGTGGATGTGCACTGCACGAGGAATGACAGAGAAAACCGCGCTGAAGGATGGGTCGACTGGTGTCCAGCACGAGGCGTGGTGGCCAGTCTGTCATCCAGGCACAGGGTGGATATACCCGATCATAATCAGTGACAGACGCAAAACCATGTCCAGATATGTATATCATCATCATCAGCATCATCATCATCACCATCATCATCATCATCATCATCATCATCTTCTTCTTCTTCTTTTCGATCGCTGGTATCACACTTGGAGAGCCGATCTCAAGATAAAATCTGTGGTTTTCTGCAGTTCTTCCACAGGCCCATACAGCTTTTCAAGAAAAGAGGTTGACAAAGGCCAGATCTCTTCTCTCAGCAGCTGATACGTACTGCAACATTGAAGTATGTGCTCTGTGGTCTGTTCTGCTTCTCCACAAGGACAAGCGGGCGATGTCGTAAGGTGGAACCGCCTGTACATGTGTTGGTTTAGTCTGTTATGTCCAGTTCTGAGACGAAAAATGGTCACTTGCTCCGGCCTCGAGAGATGATGGTAGGCATCTTCTGATTGAGGTGTTCTATAGAGTGACTTGATGATAGTCTTCATCTCTGTATGCGTAACCATGTTTTCTGTCTGATTCTCTTCTGCACCCACCTTTGCCATCTTGTCTGCTTCCTCATTTCCTTGGACTCCACAGTGTGAGGGGATCCACTGCAATGCTATCCAAAAGCATTTGATGGTGTGTAGTGCTTCTTCAAGTTGTGGCAGCTTACCTTTGGTGATAGCCTCAAGGACGGAGTGGGCATCAGATAAAAAGACAATCTGTGCAATAGGGTCTGCTGTTCTGCTGATGGTATTAGCTGCATGGGCCAGTGCTTCGACTTCAGCTCAGTAGTTTGTGCAGTGTTTGCCTGTCGGTATTGCAGCTGACTCATGTTGTCCGTTTGGATACTGTATGTGCAGTCCAGCACCTCCGCTCCTAATTGCATCTTTGGCTGATCCATCTATGTAGATCCTTATCCATGTCTCCTGAGGGTACATTTCTTCCAGCATGGCTAGTGTCAGGGCCTTCTTGCTCACATCACTGTGTTCATCTTTGGTTGTGAGATGAGGTACTGTGGTGCGAATAGCTATGCTCTCTAGTTTGTTTTCCCAGGGTGGAGGATCAAGGGTGTGGTTTGGGTCTTCTATTTGTGCTGGCAACATTTGGTGTTTCCTTTGAAGTGCTTTTGTATCTTTCACAAAACTTGATCTTTTAAGTCTTCCTGATGACAGCTGTGCTTGCCTGATCTTCATTGGGTGGTTGTTGAACGATTTGAACTTTGCAGCTTGGATCAGTGCTTTGCATTCCCTTCCTTTGCTAAGTGGGGGGGGGATGCCTGCTGTCTGCTCCATTTTTTCTATTGGTGTTGATCTCATTCCACCAGTGATGATGCGCAGTGCCTGGTTTTGTACTCTGTCGAGGTTCTGTTGATGAGATTTAGCTGTTGTCATCCATGAGCTGGATCCATACTCAAGGTGTGGTCGTACGGCACCTAGGTAGATGGTCTTGAGGATCCCTTCATTGGCACCCCACTTTGTTCCTGCCAGCTTCCTCATGATGTTTAGCTTTCTTCTGGCCTTTGCCTCTGCGTTCTGGATGTCCTCCTTCCATGTTAATCTTCTGTCATAGGTGACTCCCAGGTATGTCTGCTGGTCCTCGTACTCGAGTGGAGTACCGCCCAGTGTCAGATTGCCAACCTTGGTTTTGGTGGACAGTGAGAATAGCATGGCTGATGATTGTTCTTTGTTGATGGTAATACACCAGCGATTGGCCCAAGCTGTAATTCTGTCCAAGACGAGCTGCATTCTGTACGTGGCAGTCGTTGTGTACTCCTCGGTGCACAAGAGTATGAGGTCATCTGCATAGAGGGCTGCTTGGATCCCATTGGGCAGCTCTGCTACAATGTCATTAATGAAGAGTATGAACAGAGTTGGTGATAATACTCCGCCTTGTGGTACCCCTTGTCTCAGCAATACATTCTGTCCAGATTGTCCATCCACCAGCACCATAGTTCTGCGATTGTGTAGGTATGACTTGGTCCATCGGAACATGTTGCCACCGATGCCTGTGCGCCGGAGCTTCACGAGGAGGCCATCCTTCCACACCTTGTCAAATGCCTTCTGCAGATCAATAAAGGCAGCTAGCATCACCTTCTTGGCTTAGAAAGTGTCCTCTATGACCTGTGCAAGATGTGTTGTTTGATCTTCTGTGCTCCTGTATCTTCTGAAGCCAGCCTTCTCTGAAACTATAGTGTTCTCCGACTCCAGGTACCACTGCAACCGCTGGTTGACGATGCGCTCCATGGTCTTGCATATGCAGCTTGTAAGACTGATAGGACGGTAGCTCAGCACTTTCGTCTTGTTCTTCCCTTTTTTCAGAATAGGAGTCATTCTGGCTTCCTTCCAGCACTGAGGAACCTCTCCATTGGTCCAACTGAGATTAAAGATATCTAGCAACTTGCGGATAGATGCATTACCAAGGTGTTGGATCATTTCATTCGTAATGCCATCTGGCCCGGGAGATTTCTTCTTCTTCAATTGGCAGATAGACTTCTTCAGTTCTGCTAAACTAATGTCAACTTTCATTGCATCGTGAGTGTTGGTGTCTGTTCTTTCCTTTTGCTCTTTTCTAACCTCTTTTTGACGCATTCGTGGTATAGAAATGCTGCTTTCTTTTGCATATGCCTTCACAAAGGCATCTGCAGCCATCTTTCCTGACAGTGTTTGTCCATCTTCTTCAAGAGTAATCTTCTCTCCCCGACACCCTCATCATTCAGTGCTCCAGTCAGTCTCCATAGCTTTGTTGTGTCTCTCTCTAAATTAAACCCTGCCGTCTTTTCCCTCCAGCTTCTTCTTTTGGCCTCCAGCTTGGTCTTTAGATACCTGGCTTTAGTTTGTTGTAGCGTGAAGTGGTTTTCATGGATTACCCTCTGCATCTTCTCTGGCCTTGTCTAGTTTATCATGTGCTGCTTGCAGTTCTGTTGTCCAGTAGGGGCGGTAGTTTTTCCTGAACCCTCCAGGAATCGCTTCGTTGGCAGCCTTGAGGATACTTGAATTAAATTCCATGACCGCATTGTTGATGTTTCTCCCTTCTACTGCTATATTTTGGGTAAGCTCATTGGAACGAATGCCGAACAGACTCCAATTTGCTTTTTTGTAGTTCCACCTTGGATGTTGAGGTGAACTGGTTGAAATACTTCCAGAAAGAGAGAGGAGGACTGGGCGGTGGTCGCTTCCTCCTAACTGCGATCCGACCACTCTACTGAGGTTTCTGTGAATATCTTCTGTACAAAATGCCAAGTCCGGCGTTGTTGTGGAGTGCCACCGGCGCGAGTAGAAGGTAGGCTGATCTGTGGGATCGTTGACAAGTAAAAGGCGCTTTTCATCTTGCCATGCTTCAATGTCTTCCCCTCGTTTATCAAGTGTTCTGTATCCCCAGCTCTGAGACTGGCTATTAAAGTCTCCCGCAATGAGGAAGTGGCAGTCCGGGACCTGGATTGTGTCAAGTGAGAGATTCTTGTCATTAGGGCAGTAATAATTGACAATGTCAATCACAGAGTTGCTGGTTGTTACCTTGATCTTAATATATTCTGCCTCTTCCATAAAGGTTTTGATCTGGCTGGCGTTCACGCTGTTTCGGACCAAGGTGATCACCCCGCCTTTCTTTCTTCCTCTTCGATCACACCGGAAAATCTGGTAACCTCTGATCTTAAATGGTTTTCCTTCTTGCAGGTGTGTCTCTTTGATGCAGCAGATATCAATGTTGTTTTCGTACAGGAACTGTTCGAGCTCTGATTTCTTGTTGGTAACCCATTCTGCGTTCCAGTGCATGATGTTGATACTGGGGTTCTCTTTGGGTTTGGTATTCTCTTTCGGTTGGCCAGTAGCTCTCCATCCTCGTCTCCTGGCTCCACAAGACGAGTTGATGGGACCTCCAGTAGCTAAGGGTGGGCTCCTTCGAGGCGTGGAGCCCGGTGCTGCACCTGCCTGGCGAATCCTCACAGGGCGAGCACCATTTCGTTTGATTCGATATCCAAGTGTCATTCATTTGCGTTGTGCATAATGCTCTGGTTAGCCCCTCCAAATGTCTGGATTGACACCCAGTGGGTTACACCCCTGCGCCACGTTGAGGCCGAGCATATAGTCTTAAACAGAGGATCATCATCATCATCATCATCATCATCATCATCATCATCATCATTTCCCTTTCTTGCATTATTATCTACTGCAATCAGATTTACGTGTACAAAATGTTAAATATTATGGTATCGTAGTCCTGTCTGCGTGCGTGCGTGCGTGCGTGCGTGCGTGCGTGCGTGCGTGCGTGCGTGCGTGCGTGCGTGCGTGCGTGCGTGCGTGCGTGCGTGCGTGCGTAAGTGAGTGAGTGCGTGAGTGCGTGCGTGCGTGCGTGCGTGCGTGCGTGCGTGCGTGCGTGCGTGAGTGCGTGCGTGCGCGCGACTTTTGGGCAGGTGTATATTTCTGATAGCCGGCTATATTTGTTTGACCGTCAGATTCGTTATATGCATCGGAACAAATTAAACAGAATAGAATTGTTGTAACGCGTTCGTGGAGAATACGCGTTTTCATGTAAGTGCGCGTGCACGTAAACATGTGAAAATTTACGTATGGTGAACACTTTGGAAATGTGTGGGCGATAAGATGTGCGTTATCCGACACACGACACCTTATGGAACTAACTACTGTCTGGCACGATTAATAATAATAATAATAATAATAATAATAATAATAATAATAATAATAATAATAATAATAATAATAATAATAATAATAATAATAATAATAATAATAATAATAATCTTTATTTAAGGAGGGTAAATCTTCAGTAGCCTGATCTTGGAGAGGCCCTCACAGGATCATATATGCACACGATTCACGCGCCAAACAGCTGGTGAATGATCAGGTGGATGAATGGTGCGTGCTTATAATTAGAAACTGGTTTTGGTGGAAACTGTTGCTGCCATAGACATAGGCAACACCTTTCTTTTTTACAGTACCTCTTTCAAGTTGGAAGACAAAATTCATAAATTAATGGAAAATGCAATGCAGACAGCTTGACTACAATGGCAGTATAGGTAGAATTTCATCTAAATGACAGAAATATAATGCAAAGCTAAGCACCCGGAACGCGAGCATTTAAGGTTGAGGCCACCTCGAATGTACTACAGCAAAGACATTTGGTTGGTGTCATATTATTTCTTAGAACATTATTTAAAACCTACGAATTGTAAAGAAACCAATCCCAATGGTGAAAAATCACCGATTCTACCCTTAATATGCGTATCTTATTACGACGTGTATCTTATACCTATCGATGACGACCCCCCTCCACCCACCCAACTGCCGCTACATGCCATTCGATTCTGATTGATGAGAAGTGTTTAAGTACACATTAAACATTGCCTACTAAACATTTCACGGTTATTAGTCCAGGCAAACATTCTCATGAACTGGTACTAGCATAGGCCTATAAATGGCTCATTTTAAATATGATCAGTCGCCCATCACGCTCCCATAGTTATATCCACAAATAAAGAAAAACAGCAGATCCAATTCTGAAAAAATTGAAGCAATCACAATTTCGATATATGTTTCTCGTACTTATATGTTAGAAGTGCTCATAAACTTAATCTAATTTAAGTTTTACTGCGCGTGAACTTGACAGTTTAATCGCTTGACCGCAGTGGCCAAAGAGAATCAATGTTCTCACGGTCAGTGTCCTCTACAAACAACAACGGCCAGACAATTTGTTCCTAATATGTTAGTTAGGTTAATGTATCGCTCAGAATCTTTCGTGAAATTCAGAATGTAATGTGTTAAAGAACAGAATATCATAATATTGTCCGCCAATTTCTTTTTTAATGCCTTCCGGACTCGCACAATTAACTGACCGTTACTACGTGGCCCGCTGTGACTTATTGATCAGCTAAGAATTAAGTACATTAAAACATCTTTTGGAAAATGCATTGCCATTCCTTAAGTCACGTTCTGATGGCTAACCTTGATGTGATCTGCTATTCACTCTGACGACAGAGTCTCATTTTGAGAGCGGTGCTGATACACGGGCAGTTGCTGGACACTCCGCCGTCATAAACAAAAATGAACACATGTTAGTTAATTTATGAATCAATTTCCTCGCTCAACCATATGACGTCATAATCAACTACCCCCTTCTTTCATATACAAAATGCTAATTTTGGATGCTCATTTCCATTGCTAACATGGCCAGCTAAGTGAGCATATGCGCGCATTCGTTGGTGTCCATCTGTCCTCCGTCTGTCAAGATCTTCTTTAAACTACTTCTCAAGAACCATTGGGCGGATTTTAGCGAAATTTGGCTGGGCGCATCTTTCTGTCATAATGATTTAAGATTGTTCAAACGAAGGTGATTGGCCATCTTGAATTTTGCGATCATCCTTTTCTCCAAAACCGTTGATACGATTGATGTGAGCCTCAATAAACCGCATATAGGGCAATAGCTAAAGCAGCTTTGTTCCAAACGATCTCTTTTTGGAGATTAGTTTAGCGGCTACCTTAGATGAACAGGTTTTCACAAAAGCCCCCTCCCCCTCCCTCCCCAGTCTCCCTCGGAGCCATTGAAGCAATCTGTCCGGATTATGAAGGTCGGAGTAGTTATATAGACATGCCTGAAATGATGCATCACTGGCGGAATCCAGTTTATCTATCAATCATATGACGTCGCCGATCGATGCCAACACAGTGAAATCGTGGGTGAAGCTTAGCTAGAAATGGGCGGGGCATGGCTAAACTGTATTTTTCCATTGACACGCTGTCTAAACTCCTTGTTTTTAATACCTACAATACTGTCAGTATCGTTACGAATGATTCTAGTTGCAAAGTCTCTAATTGGCCATACGATCCGTTCATAGTCTGATACTTATAAAATAGGAATCTTTCAACCTTCAAACATTGATTTGTGACATTAACTTGTCTCAGAATAATTTTTACCATCCACCATACTTTTCACAGATCCGGCGGACAGCAAGCCAGATTCTGGTAGAAGCTTAATGAATCCGTAATCCTCATTATTTAGTTGTCATTTTCGCACATGCATATAACAAATGAAAGGTATCAATAGGTGGATCCGATCTGTCACTCAAATATATGACGTCATAATCAATTGCGTCACATGTAAGCTTGCCGTCATAATCATAGTGCATAGTGAATGAATGCCGTATCTAGCTCCGTCATGAATATTGAAATGTCCGTCAAGTGTGCGAATTGAATGTCCTTGATAGATTTACTATTTAATAAACATTCTGTTGAATATTTTGAAAGAAATCTAACTGGCGGTTGTTGCTGGCATACAATCTTCAAGAGCTTACCTGTATAGTCACAATGAAAATAGGATTCTAAGAATTCAACGTTCAAAGTATTTACATCGATCATAACACGCGAAAAACGTGGGCGGAGATTAGCTAGAGATGGGCGTGGCGTAACTAGAAATGGGCGGGGCATAGCTAGGTATGGATCCACTATTATATCTAGATGGTTCTTGCTGCAGCATGGGGTTTTCTCTATGTCAGGGTACGCCTTCACGCACATGTTTAACTCACAAATATGTATGCATGCCATACACCGGCCAAACATCTTGTCAGCCATCCACATGCGATCTTTAACAGTACTATATTCTGTGCTTGAATGGTTAGTTGATGAATCCATTCTGCGAATCAAGTACATGACGTCATAATCACTCACCTCACATATAGGCTGTAGTTACAATCAACTACGTAATGACTGGCGTAGCTAAGTCCTTCAGGGCATTTTAAAAGTCTGTCAGTTGTCTGTTCGAATATTTTGAAACTAATTTGACTGGGCGAAATTAGTTTTACAGAATATTGAACAGCTTAACTGAGTAGTTTTCTGGAAATTGCGATTCAGGTAGTTCAGGGTTGGATCGATCTCATCGCGGACAAAGTGTTGGCGGAGCTTAGCTAGATATAGGTGTGGCAAGTGGGTGCATCCATAACTGCCATTGGGCTTGTCAGACCTTTGGTGAGCAATAACAAGATGCCAGGGGATATATTTCCTCAATAAGAGGATTTTCCTGCCACATATTCAAGACGACGAAACAAACCTTGACACACTTCAGTTTTCCATGACCTTGTCAATGCGTGTTGATGCAGAGAAACGACTTCACCAAAGAGGATGGTGACACACTTCAGTATTCCATGATATTGGCGATGTGTGTTGAGGCAGAGGAAAGGATACAGAAAAGAAAAAGTGGACTTATCAACACTACGCCCAGCAACTTTAATTCCCAGCAGGCACATGCCGTTGTTTCAACGTTGAATCCACGTTGAAATCACGTCATGTGCCTGCTGGGAAGGGACCAAGAAAAATTAGAACCCATGTGTTGTGGTGAGTTACTGTCCCATATGCGGGTGTTGTGTCTCTTTGGATTTGTCAGATCGTGTTTATCAATCACTTTTCAAGATGTTACCAGCAAAATATTACTCAGCTCTCTCATTCAATGCCTTGTACCGTTGCCCGACTTTAAACATCTGATAAAATTGATGATATTTTGACCTTTGCTGACATAATTACTCTACTGATCTGCATAAAACAGATATGGGTTTGTTATTCATTACCCTACATCGATTCAATGCTATGCCATATATTGCTTAACCATAAACTGCATCTTCCTGTATTTAAAACAAGGAGAAATTTATCTAATACCCGCGCGTCGTTGATATAGTCTTCAATCGGGCTGCTGTGAGGCTAAACATATTTATTTTCGAAATAATTTTGCTGAAAGATGTTGCTGATGCGCTTTATCCCGTAACCCCAAAATCGGCATACGTGTTCAGGACCCAAGGAACATGCATCAAATCAAGTTTGGGGAAGGTCGGTACAGTAAAACCAGAGTTATTAAGATGCGTCAAAAGAGTCCATTTCCAAAACAATTTTGCTAAAAAAGCTGATGCTGTTGTTTTTTAGCCTTCGGCCACCAAACTTGTTACACGTCTTCTGGACCACAGGAGCAAGCTTCCACCCAAGGGTGGAGAAGATCACTCCAGTAGAGCCAGAGTTATTGAAAAATATATCAATTGCCAATTGTGAAAATAATGCTGCTAAAACCTGTTGTTGGCTTTAGTTTTTGACGCCAAAATTGGCACACGTCTTCAGGGCCTTATCGGCAAGCTTGTACCTAAGTTTGGAGACGATCCCTCCAGTAGAACCAGCGTTATTTAAAATGCCTTAGGACCAACAACAACAGCAGCAGCAGCAACAACAACAACAACAACAACAACAACAACAACAACAACAACAGCAACACCAGCAGTAACAGCAACAACAACAGCAACAGCAACAACAACAACAACAACAACAACAACAACAACAACAACAACAACAACAACAACAGAGTTATTTAAAATGTCTTAGGAACAAAAAGAAGAAGAAGAACAACAACAACACCAACACCAACAGCAGCAGCAGCAGCAGCAGCAGCAGCTGCAGCAGCAGCAGCAGCAAAGCACAGTTGCCGGGCCTTAATTAACAGCCACAATTTGTGACCTTTTAGCCTCTGGTGACTTCAATTGATTTGTCTAAATCATATACCAAATAATAGAGGAACCGTGATGTAACATTTTGCGTTGTGATTTGCTATCCTACAACGATTGTCTCGAAAACTATGTCCATATTTCACAGCGGTATACGTCAGTATGAAGATGACGATCTGACCATAGAGGCATAAGCCTACTGTCAGAGACTACATAAGTATATATTAATAAGTATATGCGCTACCCTTACCCATTAATATGGTCGGCTTCGCATTGAGTCATAGTAATTTGTTATGTCCCAGTTTATAGCATGTTAACATGCATACTCTGAAAGTGGACATCGAAAGATCTGAACTGGAAATATAGGCCATCCAGCTCACGGCCTAAACGCGCTACCATTGGTAATAACCATTTCCGAATGCTTTATAAGATATTTGTATACTGCTCATTTTGAAATAAGTCCGATTGTGTCTTGTTAACCAACAGTTATTTATTAGTTTGTGAAAATGATGCTAATCAACTGTGAATATGATACGTTGACTGATTACATTCATGGAAAGAAAAGCCTTTGCATATTTTATTACATACGAAACTAAAGTATGCGATTCTTGTTCCCTTACTGCCTTAGGGGTCATAAACGGTAGTCCTTTAAGGCAGTATCAGTAAGGTGGTCACAACACTCAGGGTTTGTCGCCTTTCAAATGTTAAATTCCATAATTTTCCATGACTTTTCAGGACGACAATCAAACAATTCCATAGCCTAAATGGGTACAAGAGGCGGACAAATAATCATAGGAGTCCGGACAAGATTGTACCCTTTAAACATACATGACAGGTAGTGTCATGAAGTAATATGATTTGGGCCAATCACCGAGTGTGGAACTTAGGCAGGAATCGAGAATGCGAGTTTTGTCGCGTCGTGGAATGGTCCATAACATATTCCTTCAGGACAGTATAAATTACATCTATTGACGTCCCACTAATAAGATGACCACAACTCCTTGCTTAGTCCCCGAAGAAACATGGTAATGTTGTCACAGTTTCCTAACGGAGCACTCTCCGGCCGGTGTCATGGGAACTACACATGATAATAGAGCGACCAATTTCTAGCTATGCCCTGCCAATTCTAAGCCCCGCCCACGTTTTGCGCATGTCAGGATTAATTTATATACTTTGAATTTTGAATCCCAACGTACTTATACAGGTAAATTGTTGAATATTTTGAAACCCATTTAACTGGGTACTGTTGCAGCAACAGCGCCAAGTCGAATTAGTTCCAAAATATTCAAAATAGTAAAGATATACAATTCGTACACTTGACGGATTATTCAATGTCCATGACCGACCTAGATACGTCATTCCTTGCGCATTTTGTATGTAACGTCAGCCTACATGTAACCTATTTTATTCTGACATCATATACTTGAACGGCAGATCAGATCTATCCATTACAATAGCACCCCGGCGGAACTCCACACCAGTACTGAGATAGTGCCCTAGGCAACTACAAACTAGAAACTCAGTTTGGTGTTTTACATGGAAGTACTATTGAAGGAATTTCCACGCATTGGTGATTCTTCCAAATATCGTCATGATTGCCATAGAACCGTGTGTTATAATTATATAGAACAGTTTCTAATACAGACCTATAATTTGCGCGACTTATTGTTAATAAGATTTAAAAATGAAGTCTGTACATAAAGACACTCGAAGACGTCATCTCATGGATGCCCCCCTTTTGCATTATTTCACCACTTGATGACGTCCCACAGCGGGGCGCTCTGATCCGACACTGATTCTCTTTCACAATCTAGAGGCCCAGATCGACCTACGGTGTAGAGATAGTATCTCCATATGGAGCATTATACGCTATGCCTGTGTTATCTCTCCTTGACACTATACATAATACACCACGATACCACGCACCAAACAGTAATACATATAAATGTATCACCTACGAAGGTGGTTAAGAAATATTCAGATTCAAGATCAAAGGAGATTACGCAAGTAAAATGGCGTGGTATAATGGCAAACTTGAGAGGGATCTATTTCCAGTGCCGACCAGTCAATTTCTAGCGGCGCCCGCCCATTTCTAGCGGCACCCGCTCATTTCTAGCGGCGCCCGACCATTTTTAGCGGCACCCGCCCATTTCTAGCCAACTTGGTACGCACGTTTGAAGTGATTTTACGAGTTTTAACCATGATTTCACAGGATCTCATTGTCAACGTACCTATACAGTTAAACTGTTGAATATTTTGAAATTAATTTGACTAAGGGCTTGTGCTGTTTATAGCTGCAACAGGCATCAACAGCTACCAAGCAAATTAGCCTGAATAGGTTACTATCGGACCTTTGTCACTTTGATGACTGACCTTTGTCACGTTGGTGACTGACCTTTGACACTTTGATGACTGATCTGTGTCACTTTGGTGACTGACCTTTGTCACTTTGGTGACTGACTTTTGACACTTTGGTGACTGACCTTTAACACTTTGGTGACTGACCTTTGTCTCTTTGATGACTGACCTTTGTCACTTTGGTGACTGACCTTTGCCACTTTGGTGACTGACCTTTGTCACTTTGATGACTGACTTTTGTCACTTTGGTGACTGACCTTTGACACTTTGGTGACTGCTTTTGCCACTTTGGTGGTCGACCTTTGACACCTTGGTGACGGACACACGTTCGTGACGAACCTGCGTCATTTGGTTGTAACGTCCGCTAACATGTCACGTATTTTGAGTATGACGTCAGATATTTGAGCGATGTTTCAGATCCCTAAGTTGGCTGTTCGGCATAGTTTGCGGGATGTAGAGATAGGGAGCGTTGTATCAAAATAAGCCTGGTCAGTTGTCTCCCTCTAGATAGGTCAAGGATGGTAAGCTGACACGGATAACGACTTTAGCAGGCACAACAATAAAAACGCGGGACGGATGTGTTATCAATCAAACAAAGCGATATAGCGGATTGTTGTGGCGACTTTGACACGTCGATTAAAGGCGTTAAGATTCGTCAGGTCATTGACCTGAGCACCTGTACAATACACACTTTCTATCGCCTGTAAATTCTTCCAAAGTTCGATCGGGCAATTATTTTATCGCGTCGACATGCTATTTATAAATGAAATCTATAATTTCCCGGGCGGTCTGGTGATGAGAAGGAGTGAATGACCAGTTCAAATCCGTATTATTGTAAGAAATAGACGTTGACAATCAAAATATACATTCTTTATTTGTCCCCTCGGTGCCATGCAATTAGCGAAGTTAAATACGACAAGTAGATGACGCTTTCAAAAGTACTAGCATTTTAGTGCTATAATTAAGCCGTTTTACTCTGTATAGGATAATGTTTAGCATAGCATATCATAACACATTAATCCCCGAAATTACTGCGGTTAATTGCTTGCAAAATAATCAACAACACGCATGCTTAATAGAAAGAGTTCATATCTAGCTATGCCCCGCCCATTTCTAGCCAAACTCCACCCACAGGATCGATTTATATACTTTAAACCGTGAATTCCCAGAATCCCAAATTCAAGGTAACTATACAGGTGATCTGTTGAATATTTTGAAACTAATTTAACTGGGTGCTGTTGCTGCCATAGGCATATGCATAGCCATAGGCAGCAACAGCACCCAGTTAAATTAGTTCCAAAATCTTTTCAACAGATTGTTTATTAAATAGTAAGCCCATGAAAGACATACAATTTGTACATTTGACGGACTATTTCAGCTTCATGACGGAGTATCTCCGTCAATTATGATAATGACGTCAGTCCGTACAGGTGATGTAGTCCTAATTGATTATGACGTCATATACTTGACGACAGGTTGGGTTCACCCATTCCCTTAGCGCACATCTCTGGTCGTGCGTGCGTGGTGGTGGTGGTGGTGGTGGTGGTGGTGGTGGTGGTGGTGGTTGTGGTGCTGCTGCTGCTTGTGGGGGGTGCTGGTGGTAGTGCTGGTGGTGGTGGTAAATAGAAGAATATCGTTGTTATATTGCGATTAACTTTCATCGATATGAGAATAATGACAGATACATTATTATCTATTGAAAGTAGTGTGCGAATCACATCATCCACGTGTTACACAAATGAAGTAGGCATGTTGGACCTTTGGTGCTGCGTTTGCATAACAGGCAAGTTGGTATGGTGAATATACCTATATTCATAAGGGTATCGGGGTAGAAAGGCAAAAACTAGTTATAGGTGGGGGTCCTTCAACAATTCATTCTGAGATGTTATCAAAATTTGACACACAATCACTAGAAAAACGTTCCCATCATGCGCACATGGAGTGGGCGTGACACGACATTGTCAGCAATATGCCAGAGCAAGGTTCCCATCACGAAACCTATAGCGAGAGACCGCTCAATTCAAGCAATACCTGACAATTCTATTCATCTGACTAAACTAGAGGTGTCTAATTGGCGAGGGGATTCTCTTTAGGAGGTGAAATGGCAAACGAACCACTCTGACGACTTGAGAGAATAAAGAAACTGAAACTGAAAACTAACGACCATTCGCTTTCACAAGTACCAATACGGACGATAATTGCGGTGTGAAACAACATGGAAGCACACCGAATTCCCCCAGACGATGGGTGGTCAGTGTAGACTTATACAGCCTCACAATGTGGTGCTCTGTTAGCAAGGTCAACTCGAGCACCAAAGGTCGTGGGTTCGAATCTTATGACCCCCAAAGGGGCGAAACCGGTCGTGGAGTGGATGCGCCTCATTGTGTTTTTATATCATTCATACAACCTCGTATGTCGTCATAATCAGCTCAGCGCGTGTATGATGACGTCACAATCATTACGTCACAAAGGGCTCCATATAGCCCGTCATCAAATCTCAAATGGTCCGATACGTTGTATGAATTGTATGCCTTTGTAATTCTCTGCTATTTAATAAACATGCTGTTGAATATTTTGAAACTAATTTGACTGGGCGCTGTTGCTGCCTACGGCAGCAACATCACCGAGTCAAATTAGTTTCAAAATATTCAACAGCTTACCTGTGTATTTTTTGGGGGAAATTGATAGTCAGGGTCGATCCCAACACGAGCGAGGTGTGGGTGGAGCTTATCTAGAATTGGGCGGGGCATAGCTAAAACCGGAAATGTGCATTGATTCAGTACATAATGTTAGCCCGGAACTCATTGGGTGCAAGTGTAAAAGTAAAACTCATTTCCACCCAATGTGGTACTAACCTGTGTACTTGTCTCGTGGGATTAGCCTACGCGTATAGAAGCTATTGAGTTATCTATAAGGATACTGTCGCAATCGATCTTGAAGAATAATAATTGGCATATGAAATTCTCGAAAAACTCCATATGGAAAATATAATTTCTCTCCAAAATGGAGACCATCTTGGAATTCCTGGTTCATGATGATGACGACAGTAAAGGGTAGCAATTGTTCATGGTGGTAACGTGATTGTTGCACATTGTTATGATGATGGCAGTAAAGGGTAGCAATTCTTCCTGGTGTTGACGTTATTGTTTCACATTGTTATGATGATGGCAGTAAATTGTGGCAATTCTTCCTGGCGGTGACGTGATTGTCTCACATTGTTATGATGATGGCGGTAAACGATAGCAATTCTTCCTAGTGGTAACCTGATTGTCTCACACTCTCACACTGTTATGATGATGGCTAAAGGATAGCAATTGTTCATAGTGGTGACCTGATTGTCTCACATTGTTATGAAGTTTGCGGTAAAGGGTAGAAATTCCTCCTGTTGGTGACGTGATTGTCTCATATTGTTATGATGATGGCAGTAAATGGTGGCAATTCCTCCTGGTGGCGACGTGATTGTCTCATATTGTTATGACGATGACAGTAAAGGGTGGCAATTCTACCTGGTGGTGACGTAATTGTGTCACATTGTTATGATAATGACAGTAAATGGTAGCAATTCTACCTGGTGGTGACGTGATTGTCTCACATTATTATGATAATGACAGTAAAGGATAGCAATTCTTCCTGGTGGCGACGTGATTGTCTCACATTATTATGATAATAACAGTAAATGGTAGCAATTCTACCTGGTGGTGACGTATTGCGTCACATTGTTATGATGATGACAGTAAAGTGGCAATTCTTCCTGGTGGTGATGTGATTGTTTCACGTTGCTATGATGATGATGATCGTGATGATGATGATGATGATTGTGATGATAATGATGATGACAGCAAAGCGTAGCAATTCTACCTGGTGATGACGTGATTGTCGCAATTCGTTATGATGATGGTGACAGTAAAGAGTAGCAATTCTTCCTGCTGGTGACGTGATTGCCTCACGTTGTTATGATGCTGATGATGATGAGGATGATGATGATGATCATCATCATGATCATAATGATGATGACAATAAATGGCAGCAATCCTACATGGTGATGACTTGATTGTCGCAATTTGTTATGATGATGGTGATAGTAAAGGGTAGCAATTTCTCCTGGTGGTGACGTGATTGTCGCACATTTTGATGATGATGATGATGATGATGATGATGATGATGATAATGGTTATGAATTCCTCCTGATGGTGATACCTTACTTTGTTATGATAATGAGAGTAAAGGGTAGCAATTCTTCCTGGTGGTGACGTGATTGTTGCACATTATTATGATGATGCCAGTAGTAAAGGGTAGCAATTCTTCCTGGTGGAGCGGTGATGACGTGATTGTCGCACATTGTTATGATGATGATGCAGTAAAAGGAAGCAATTCTTCCTGGTGATGACGTGATTGTCGCACATTGTTATGATGATGATGATGATGGCAGTAAAAGGAAAAAATTCTTCCTGGTGGTGACGTGATTGTCGCACACTGTTATGATGATGATGATGATGGCAGTAAAAGGAAGTAATTCTTCCTGGTGGTGACGTGATTGTCGCACATTGTTATGATGATACTGACAGCAAAAGGAAGCAATTCTTCCTGGTGGTGACGCAATTGTCGCACATTATTATTATTATTATTATTATTATTATTATTATTATTATTATTATTAGTAAAGCGTAGTAATTCTTCCTAGTGTTGACGCAATTGTCGCATATTATGATGATGATGATGATGATGATGACGACAGTTAAGGTTAGTGATGCCTCCTTGATCCTGACGTGATTGTCTCACATTGTTAAGTTGATGACAGTAAAGGGTAGCAATTCTTCCTGGTGGTGATGTGATTGTCTCACATTGTTATGCTGATGATGACAGTAAAGGGTAGCAATTCTTCCTGTTGGTGACATGTGCAGCCAAACTGCCACTATCCTGCGGCTGTTCACAGCACCCCCCCCCCCACCAGCTGGCGAGGCTGGGTCTGGTGCCATCGGGAGAGCCAAGGCATGCGGTCATCGCGAAGGCTGTCATCGTCATAATATTCGTCGGGGCACCAATCCGGCGTGGTCTGGTCGTTCAGTCGGAGATTCTCCATGCCCAGGAGTCCTTCCTGGTGGCTCTCAGTCAAATTCGTAGGGACTTGCGATGGCGTCCTATGGGTGCTTTCTTGGGGCTTCCTCACAGGCGGAGTGGCGAGAGGAGCAATTTGTATTCTTGTCATCCGGCGAAGCGTCATCCTAACTCTAAGTTGTCACTCCAGAGGCAGGAGAGGCTGTTTGGGTGGCGACTGGCTGTCTCTCGGGCGCTATCTCGGTTCAGACAGCAGTTTGTAGGGGAGGGGGGAGAGACAGCAGAATGTCTCCCCATGTTCATTACGTTGCAATCGGTCACTAATCATTCGATCAGTCTATACAGTGTTAAGCGGTCGATATAAAGTCATTGATACTGGTTATCTAACCTAAGTCGGCTTGGTTCAGCTTAGGATAGAAACAGGGGTCGCGCTTCTTACTTTGGTGTGCAGACGAAAATGAATCTTCGCTTAGACGATTTTAGTAGTTGCCGCCAGATTGATCCGATGTCCTCTGGAGTCATCCTGAGGCAGTCCTTCTATGTGTCCCTACTCTTGTAATATGAGCGGATCTCGCGCGAAGTGGTAGTTTAGCAATCCTAGTTGCCTTTGTAGTTTAAGGCCTCTGGCAGCTGCAAAAGAATGCAAGGGATTAAATTATCTGAAAATCTCTACCCTTGCAAAGTCGGGTGAATCGTCCGCTCAGAAAACAAGATCATCTTGTGCAATGTCAAGAAAGTTTTGACGCGATCCACAATCTTTCCGAGTTTCAGATGCGACGACTGACTCATGTATCTAAAGAGGAAATAGTTTAGGGAATCTATGTCATGTCTTGGTGCTGCTGCTCCAGACAGAGTAAGGCGCTGCTGCTGCTGCAGCTGCAGATAGAGTAAGGCACGGTCGATTCTAAAATAGATTCTGGATGCCAAGCAGTCTAAAAAGAAAAGGGGTCACTAGTCAACAGAGAAGATCGTGCCACGGTGGATATCTTTAAGGGTGCGCTTGGTGCGCACTAGTGGTTGTATTGCAGAACCTTTTATGCGGCAATGTCTTCTCGAAAAAGAAGAGACAAGGGTGCAGAAAAAGTTGATGCCTTTAAGAAGGAATACACCTGCGGAGAGCGGTCTTAACCAGAGTGATTGAAGTGACTGCTGCTGTCTTTGAACCAGCCTTGCTAGTATGTTCCCAAAGCGTAACTTCGCACGATGGATTAGTCCTCGGTGGGCGGAGATCACAATATCGAGGAAACAAAAAGTGGAACTTCCTTAGGCAGCAAAGGTTTGTGCTGGTTTTCGAAAAAAACCACCAGGCACGAATTGAGAACAGGTTGTAGGAGCAGTAGTACTACCATTCGGCAAGATGGTTTATCACAAAGTTCTCCTTTAAGGGGGAGGCACGGAACAGCACAAGGACGGAACTCAGTCAGAGGTAGATGGTGGATTCAGAGTTCATTCTTCATCTGCTGGAGTCAGGTGGCAGAAATGGTGTCCACGAGCGGTCACAAGTATTCAGCGGAAGGTAGGCGTACACAGATTCGTATGTGAGGATAGCTCCTGTCTCCCATTTAGGCCCAAACGTGAAGTTTCGTGCACAAGATGTCATAAACAGCAACGGAAGAGGCAGAAAGTCATCAGTGAAGGCAGGACAATTTATGACGTTAGTTTGGCTGCTGGTCCATTAGCGGGCTTTCAAAAAGGAGATCGAACGCTGGTGGTTTTGTAGTTGTTGATCACGTCAGCACTAGATCTGGAAGAAAATCAGTCTTGCTCAACACAGAATCGACTGCTTTTATACTAGTCAGCTCTGCATCTCAATATGTTTTGACGAATGACCAGCGTCTTAGAATTGCCCTTAGCCAATCAAAGGTCGTTGGCTTGAGTGTGCGAGCTCCGGCAGCACCTTCATGATAGAGCCAGTCAGTTAATGAGCGTGGCCACGTTTTGTGTTTCTTATAAAAGTAAGGTACGTTTGATGTCACTTCTTCGATTGATCGTTCTTGGAATATCCTTGCGAATGTTGTCCTCAGAAAGAAGAAATAAAGGCCTTTCCAACTGTACCAGACATCCCTTGCGATATTGTGATCATAGGCTATAATCCGAGGAAGAAGCCGTGCAAAAATAGTACATACATCCTAAAAGCTGTTTACCAAGTCAATGGCATCATGCGTACTTGGATATGCCCTGCCCCAAGGGAAAGCCTGCTTATTACGCGAGTACTCCCAGTGGACCGGTGCATGCGCAGCGGAAGCAAATCGTGTCTTAGACGTTTTCCATGACTGTGCATTCGTATTGCTATCCGTCGGGGCAACTGTAGTATGGCCACTTAGTGGTCCCGGGCTGGCTAGTCCTTTACATTACCCGACCACACATCATTGTCTCACATTGTTATGATGATGACCTTAAATGAAAATAATTCTTGCTGGTGGTGGCGTCATTGTTTCACTTTGTTATAATGATGGTAGTAAAGGGTAGCAATTCTTCATGGTGGTGACCTGATTGTTTTACATTGTTATAATGATGCCAGTAAAGGATAGTAATTCTTCCTAGATGTGACCTGTTTGTCTCACATTGTTATGATGACATTAAAGGATAGCAGCTCTTCCTAGTGGTGACTTGAATGTCTTACATTGTTATGATGACGCCAGTAAAGGATAGCAATTCTTCCTAGTAGTGACCTGATTGTCTTACATTGTTAAGATGATGAGAGTAAAGGGTAATAATTCTTCCTAGTGGTGACCTGATTGCCTTACATTGTTAAGATGATGAGAGTAAAGGGTAATAATTCTTCCTAGTGGTGATCTGATTGTCTTACATTGTTAAGATGATGAGAGTAAAGGGTAATAATTCTTCCTAGTGGTGACATGATTGTCTTACATTGTTAAGATGATGAGAGTAAAGGGTAATAATTCTTCCTAGTGGTGACCTGATTGTCTTACATTGCTAAGATGATGAGAGTAAAGGGTAATAATTCTTCCTAGTGGTGACCTGATTGTCTTACATTGTTAAGATGATGAGAGTAAAGGGTAATAATTCTTCCTAGTGGTGACCTGATTGTCTTACATTGCTAAGATGATGAGAGTAAAGGGTAATAATTCTTCCTAGTGGTGACCTGATTGCCTTACATTGTTAAGATGATGAGAGTAAAGGGTAATAATTCTTCCTAGTGGTGACCTGATTGTCTTACATTGTTAAGATGATGAGAATAAAGGGTAATAATTCTTCCTAGTGGTGACCTGATTGTCTTACATTGTTAAGATGATGAGAGTAAAGGGTAATAATTCTTCCTAGTGGTGACCTGATTGTCTTACATTGTTAAGATGATGAGAGTAAAGGGTAATAATTCTTCCTAGTGGTGACCTGATTGTCTTACATTGCTAAGATGATGAGAGTAAAGGGTAATAATTCTTCGCTCACATTGTGATGATGTTGCCAGTGAAGAGTAGCAATTATTCCTGGTGGTGATGTGATTATCTCACATTGTTATGATGATGGCAGTAAATGATAGCAATTATTCCTGGTGGTGATGTGATTATCTCACATTGTTATGATGATGGCAGTAACGGATAGCAATTATTCCTGGTGGTGATGTGATTATCTCACATTGTTATGATGTTGCCAGTGAAGAGTAGTAATTATTCCTGGTGGTGATGTGATTATCTCACATTGTTATGATGATGGCAGTAAAGGATAACAATTATTCCTGGTGGTGATGTGATTATTTCACATTGTTATGATGATGGCGGTAAAGGATAGCAATTATTCCTGGTGGTGATGTGATTATCTCACATTGTTATGATGATGGCAGTAAAGGATAGCAATTATTCCTGGTGGTGATGTGATTATCTCACATTGTTATGATGATGGCGGTAAAGGATAGCAATTATCCCTGCTGGTGATGTGATTATCTCACATTGTTATGATGTTGCCAGTGAAGAGTAGTAATTATTCCTGGTGGTGATGTGATTATCTCACATTGTTATGATGATGGCAGTAAAGGATATCAATTATTCCTGGTGGTGATGTGGTTATCTCACATTGTTATGATGATGGCGGTAAAGGATAACAATTATTCCTGGTGGTGATGTGATTATCTCACATTGTTATGATGTTGCCAGTGAAGAGTAGCAATTATTCCTGATGGTGATGTGATTATCTCACATTGTTATGATGATGATGACAGTAAAGGATAGCAATTATTCCTGGTGGTGATGTGATTGTCTCACATTGTTATGATGTTGCCAGTGAAGAGTAGCAATTATTCCTGGTGGTGATGTGATTATCTCACATTGTTATGATGATGACAGTAACGGATAGCAATTGTTCCTGGTGGTGATGTGATTATCTCACATTGTTATGACGATGGCAGTAAATGATAGCAATTATTCCTGGTGGTGATGTGATTATCTCACATTGTTATGATGATGATGACAGTAAAGGATAGCAATTATTCCTGGTGGTGATGTGATTGTCTCACAATGTTATGATGTTGCCAGTGAAGAGTAGTAATTATTCCTGGTGGTGATGTGATTATCTCACATTGTTATGATGATGGCAGTAAAGGATAGCAATTATTCCTTGTGGTGATGTGATTATCTCACATTGTTATGATGTTACCAGTGAAGAGTAGCAATTATTCCTGGTGGTGATGTGATTATCTCACATTGTTATGATGATGATGACAGTAAAGGATAGCAATTATTCCTGGTGGTGATGTGATTATCTACAATTGTTATGATGATGGCAGTAAATGACAGCAATTATTCCAGGTGGTGATGTGATTATCTCACATTGTTATGATGATGATGACAGTAAAGGATAGCAATTATTCCTGGTGGTGATGTGATTGTCTCACAATGTTATGATGTTGCCAGTGAAGAGTAGTAATTATTCCTGGTGGTGATGTGATTATCTCATATTGTTATGATGATGGCAGTAAAGGATAGCAATTATTCCTTGTGGTGATGTGATTATCTCACATTGTTATGATGTTGCCAGTGAAGAGTAGTAATTATTCCTGGTGGTGATGTGATTATCTCACATTGTTATGATGATGGCAGTAAAGGATAGCAATTATTCCTGGTGGTGATGTGATTATCTCACATTGTTATGATGATGGCAGTAAATGATAGCAATTATTCCTGGTGGTGATGTGATTATCTCACATTGTTATGATGATGATGACAGTAAAGGATAGCAATTATTCCTGGTGGTGATGTGATTGTCTCACATTGTTATGATGATGATGACAGTAAAGGATAGCAATTATTCCTTGTGGTGATGTGATTATCTCACATTGTTATGAAGTTGCCAGTGAAGAGTAGTAATTATTCCTGGTGGTGATGTGATTATCTCACATTGTGATGATGATGATGACAGTAAAGGATAACAATTATTCCTGGTGGTGATGTGATTATCTCACATTGTTATGATGTTGCCAGTGAAGAGTAGCAATTATTCCTGGTGGTGAAGTGATTATCTCACATTGTTATGATGATGATGACAGTAAAGGATAGCAATTATTCCTGGTGGTGATGTGATTATCTCACATTGTTATGATGATGGCAGTAAATGATAGCAATTATTCCTGGTGGTGATGTGATTATCTCACATTGTTATGATGATGATGACAGTAAAGGATAGCAATTATTCCTAGTGGTGATGTGATTATCTCACATTGTTATGATGATGGCGGTAAATGAGAGCAATTATTCCTGGTGGTGATGTGATTATCTCACATTGTTATGATGATGGCAGTAAATGATAGCAATTATTTCTGGTGGTGATGTGATTATCTCACATTGTTATGATGATGATGATGACAGTAAAGGATAGCAATTATTCCTGGTGGTGATGTGATTGTCTTACATTGTTATGATGATGGCGGTAAAGGATAACAATTATTCCTGGTGGTGATGTGATTATCTCACATTGTTATGATGATGATGACAGTAAATGATAGCAATTATTCCTGGTGGTGATGTGATTATCTCACATTGTTATGATGATGGCAGTAAAGGATAGCAATTATTCCTGGTGGTGATGTGATTGTCTCACATTGTTATGCTGATGATGACAGTAAAGGATAGCAATTATTTCTGGTGGTGATATGATTGTCTCACATTGTTATGATGATGGCGGTAAATGATAGCAATTCTTCCTGGTGGTGACGTGATTATCTCACATTGTTATGATGATGGCAGTAAAGGGTAGCATTTATTCCTGGTGGTGATGTGATTATCTCACATTGTTATGATGATGATGACAGTAAAGGATAGCAATTATTCCTGGTGGTGATGTGATTGTCTCACATTGTTATGATGATGATGACAGTAAATGATAGCAATTATTCCTGGTGGTGATGTGATTGTCTCACATTGTTATGATGATGGCAGTAAAGGGTAGCAATTATTCCTGGTGGTGATGTGATTGTCTCACATTGTTATGATGATGATGACAGTAAAGGATAGCAATTATTCCTGGTGGTGATGTGATTGTCTCACATTGTTATGATGATGGCGGTAAATGATAACAATTCTTCCTGGTGGTGACGTGATTATCTCACATTATTATGATGATGGCAGTAAAGGGTAGCAATTATTCCTGGTGGTGATGTGATTATCTCACATTGTCATGATGATGATGACAGTAAAGGATAGCAATTATTCCTGGTGGTGATGTGATTGTCTCACATTGTTATGATGATGATTACAGTAAATGATAGCAATTATTCCTGGTGGTGATGTTATTATCTCACATTGTTATGATGATGATGACAGTAAAGGATAGCAATTATTCCTTTTGGTGATGTGATTGTCTCACATTGTTATGATGATGGCAGTAAAGGATAGCAATTCTTCCTGGTGGTGATTTGATTGTCTCATATTGTTATGATGATGGCGGTAAAGGATAGCAATTCTTCCTGGTGCTGATGTGATTGTCTCACATTGTTATGATGATGAGAGTAAATGGTGGTAATTCTACTGAATTCTGTCAATGGAGGTATCCATCTGCCACTCAAGTATCTGCCAAATAATATTCTTTTTTTTGAAACACTGATACTTAAGCATCCCAATGCAGTGCGCTTTTCCACTTACGGGACGAGGGTAATACATAAAACAGACAATAACCAAACACCATTGTGCGCGCGTAACGATGGGTGAGTGTGTGTGCGTGCACGTACAAAATATGCATCCAATTATTACTTATCTCTCATTTCAAGGAGAACAAATTAGAATTGATATATAACAGTCAGCGGTCACGTTTTATGTAATATGAATACGTCACCTCGGTAAATCCATAGAAATAATATAATAAGATTTCTATGGGTAAATCTCGTACGAGCCCAGCTAATAGACCTACTTAGATAAAACTAGTTTTTACAAGAAATTGTCAAAATCACAAAGACGCTCCCACAAGGCCTATCGCATACCGCCCGACATAATAACAAATAAACAATTCTAAATAGTCTAATTGTCTTGGCATATATTTATATTTCCTGATATCAAAACAGCATTCATTCAACGAGGATAGATATGCAACCCGTTTGAGCGAAACAACGTTATAGTCTACTAGCCAGGAGGGTGAACATTGAAATATCGAGTAATGTAAGGTTTTTATGTTGGAAATGCAATATATAGATCCTAAGGACTGCCGGATGCTAATCTCCATATGCGTAGCATTTTGCATGATTGACCTAATTAGCATATTAATTAGGTAAAATCACTAAATCAACAATATCTTTCTTATCAAGCTACATAGAGACTTCGTTTAGTTGTCTAGAGCCATGTTTTCCGGCCCCAGAAATTTATCTAACATAGTTTTAGGTTCATACCACCATCCAATTGTTTGAAGTCAAATATGGCCGCCGTGCCTAATGCCCAGTCCTAAAATCGCCATAACTCAGAACCCTTTCACGATAGAAACTTCGGATTGGTGTCTAGACTCATGTTTTCAACCTTATATGTGGGCAGAATATCATTTAATACTAAATCTTCAAGACGCCAATAATAAGTCATATTGTGATAGTTGACACAATGACATCAATCTATTACTGTGAACCCTGACTATGGCGAACACCATATGTGCCTTCAAATTACGGCTACAGAAGAGGGTCACTTCATAGAACTGATTTTACCTGATAAATATATTTTGGGGCTAAAAGATGGCGGTTCCTTAAGGCAGGTGGTTTAACAAACACAAGTTTTAAAGATCCATCATCTTTTGGCCCCAAAAAAGCATGTGGTCGCTATAGACAGGTTTGACTCTTTCTCTCCCTCCCTCCCAACATTGCCATTAGTACCTGAGGATGGCCAGATAATGTGGTAGAGCAGCTGAAAGACATTTACTAACAGTGTCGGAAGGAGGAGGGTTCTTTATGATGATGCCGAGGGGTTTGACCAGCACCGACTTGTTAGCCTTATGGAGGCAGCCATGCTCATCAATGATGACAGGGCTTAGCCCATGCTCGAAGACAGCAGGCAACTCGAGGTTCCTCTTATGTCCAACGACTAGAAAACAGACGACTATGGCTCCCAGTCCATAAACCGTTTTGTTTCTCACTTTCACACAACGCTTCAGTACCTGCATCGTCTTCGCCTTTCTCCTGATCAGCTTGTGGAAGTCATCATCGAGTGATGCGGCAAAGGCTTTCTGCATGCCCTGTCCAATCTCGACGGTATCCTGTACGTTGACATCTCCTGCACACGCCACATGTCTATTGCCGATGTTTTACAAGGATGTTGATTGTTCAGTGAGTCGATGAGAATGTCTCTGGAGATCATCCAGTTTCTTCTGTCGGTCCTCTCTGTCAAGCTCACATCTTTCACCCCTTCTTTGTGTTTGTCAGGTGCAGAGAGAGTTTCTCTACCAGGGCTGTAATGTCCTCCACTGAGATAGACAAATGAGAAGAGACACAGAGTTACTCAATGCAGATAGCGACTTGTTCAGGGTTAGTGGAGATACTCTTCATGCCTCCAGCTTGTTTGCCTTGTCTGACCAAAGTTGTCACTGGATATAGCGGTAGCTTCTTCAAAGTGACGACATACATTTGCCCCATCAAATAGATCCTTCTTGGCATCGGGTGGTAGATGCCCGCTGATGTACCGCGAATAATGATGATGCCCAGCTGCAGAGAAATACTAGAGCACTATCTCCAGGCTGTGCTGCTGTAGTATCCAGTCACTGTCATGTTGAGTGCGCAGGCATTGGCGTGCAAGCAGGGTCGGAGTGATAAATCAGTGCATCCAGACTTTGCCAATAAGATGCGCATCTTGCGTTCTCGATGTATGCAACACTATCTTCATGACTTTTCCCTCCATCTTGCAAGAAATCATGAAGAAGTGCAGTGACAACCATACGAAAGGCTTGCATTGCCTTCGGCCATGCCTTTCTATTGAAGATACTGTCGATACCGCTGTACGAAGCACCGATGAGCTCCTCAGCATCCGTAGCTTCTGTGTTGTATTTGATTGTACCAATGAAAGACATCAAGGTGTGTATCATTCCTTGTCTAAGAACTACACTTTTTCATCAGTGTCTGAATGAGGCAGAGGGGTGTCTATGAGTGGACAGAAGACACACAGTCTTTGACTTGTGCATACCAACCTGAGCACAGGCTTGGAGAGCATTTAATCCAAACCATTCAATTGGGTCATCAGAGTGAAGTTGAGAGAAATATGCATCGTTGTTCTGGCCATTGTTGACATGAAGTTGTTTGCTGTCAGTCTGAGGCTTAGGAACCGCTAGTTGATTCATCTTCTTTGGTCCGGTGTAATGCTTAATCTGGAGCGATGTTTGAGTGAGGCAGGGTTTGGCTATTTCTGGCTTTTTCACACACATAATTTTCAGCAGCCTCACACCAGGAATAGCACTGCCATGGTTCATGATTCATGCCAGGTGCTGTGAGAACTCTGTTACCATAACGTGAGTGGAGCGATTCCCATTCAGAGTGAAGACGAACAAGTCATAGGTGTCACCCCCACCAGTAAAGAACACGGCATACTACTCATCTTATTGATAGATTGATCGTAATTAGTTCGAAATAACGTCAGTGGGCATGGCTCTATGCCACTACTGGAATTGCAACTTCCTCCAAGTAGAAAGGAGTCAATAAGTAATGACATCGTTACATTAAACAAATCCCCTCGCATTGCAAAGGATTCCAACGAACTTGACCTTGGGTGTATGGACCTGTAGTATACTAGCCATCCGTATATATTATTTAGTGAAATTAGAAATGTTGAGTACTGTATGGATTTATGGTGCAAATGCAATGTATATGTCATAAGGACACATAAAATGCTGAATGTTTCTAGATGGATTCATTGTGGTTGAAATTATTGGTGTAGACATCGACATGAATATCTTTAGTGGATTCCAAGTTATCGCAACTTTATGATTTACCTTATGGTGCATTCTGGACAAATGGATTTCAGGCAGTTGAATGGGTGGTGTGAGCCTCAGACTACGTTAGATAGATTCCTTTAGGTCACAAACATGGGTCTCAACATAAAACTGAAGTATCTATCTTCAACGGTTGCTGAGTTAAAATGATTTTACCATTGACCTCATTATGCACGGCGGCCATATTTGATTTCAGACAATGGAATTAGTGGTATGAGCCTGAAACTATGTGACACAGGGTTAATATGGAGACTATTACATTGTCATACATTATTGTTTAACCATTGTATTGTTTTCTCTATTTAGCGATGGAAATGCAGCTTTAACAAAATGTCACCAGTTCGTTGTCAGCATCAGTTGGAGCAGTGGCCAATCACGTTAACCGTGCGTGCGTGCGTGCGTGCGTGCGTGCGTGCGTGCGTGCGTGCGTGCATGCATGCGTGCGTGTGCGTGTGTGTGTGTGTGTGTGTCTGCCATTATATTTGGAGGGTTAATTCGTCTTGTGTTTAGGGCTATGGGAGTGAGTGCGCTTGGACTCCTTACGTGTCAACCTGTACCATATTGTTTTTCTACACAATTGACCTCAGACTTTAATCGGTTTACACATATTTCAAGTAATAATATCATTGATAAAGTTTTACTTACGTATCATCTTATATCATCAAATTTTCGTCGTTCTGAGAAGTTTTTGGTAAACATGATTAGGCTATGCTTATCGATTTAATATAGCTATATATGTTTTGTATACAGTTTTCGAATGTGGCCATTTCGCAGTCTATCGTTTCGTCCGTCCGTCAAGCCACCCGTCCGTCCATAATTTTCTGTCAAGACAACTGTCTATCTTAAATAAACTAATGTCTAATCCATGGGTTTACCATCTACCCGCCCGTCCGTCCATCATTATTCTTATACACCGTTTTAATTAAATTGTGTGTACGTTATTAGCTGCCGCTGTCACATTTTAAAAGTGTCTGTTTATATATATTTGCAAGCCATCATCAAATATGGTTGACACATCTTCACCACAACACCATTACCGCTACATCATCTTTCGTCTACAACATTTAAATTAAAATCCTTGCAACATCAACTTCAACTCGTTGTTCGTGATTTTTGGCACCTCCACACCATCCCCTGGCCGGACCCGGTGACATATGCTTGCTAGAATCCTTAGACACCAAAACGAAAGCTCTATCGCCAATGGTCTCTGAGTTATGACGGTTTTATGATTGACCTCATTATGCACGGCGGCCATATGTGATTGGTGTTATGAGCCTGCAACTATGTTAGATAAATTCATTGCTGCTGAAAACCTGAGTCTAGACACCAAAACGATGTCTCCAGATGGCTTACACTCAAAGGCCCATGGCTTATTGTGACTAATAAATAGCATATCATATCCCTAAGGAAAATATTCCTGATTTAGTGATTTGACCTAATTAATATACTAATTAGGTCAATTATGCAAAATGCTACACATGTGGAGATTAGCATCCGGCAGTTGTGGAGTCATTAGGACCTATATATTGCGTTTCCAACATAACACCTTAGAGTACTCAACATTTCTCGGTTCACTACAGAATACATACGGCTAGCTAGTTGATTATTACGGTACGGTATCACAATGCCTCGTATATATCGTATATATATAGACCTTTAGTGTAGGTACGATCTTTCCAAAAGTGCTGGTTCCGAAATTCACCTGTCATGATTAATTAGCGTCGTTAAATGGTCAATAGAATTATCTCCGATGTATTCAACGGAATGCTGATTCCACTCCTCAGAGTATGTCGTTGTCTGCAAGTCACATCTATGACGATTACAGTACAGCTCATAAACATTAAGTTTACATGTTTCCAAAACAAAAACCAGAAACGGATTGTTAGTTAGTAAGAACCTATCTGTTGAATGTTCTGAATTGGATTGGAAGACAGCGCTGCCTTAGGCAGCAATGACTTCTAATCCAGTTATGTTCAAAATTTTCAACAGTATGTTTTATTTAGTTTTGGAAACATTCTAGGTTATTGCTGGCTTGTAATGTATGCGAAAACTAGTATCATATACGGTCATGGTCTGTTGATAACGATATCTACGATTATTGCGTTTCTTGCGCGAGGAACAGTTAGAGACATCCACGTGACCATTGCGCGATTACTTTTCTGCATATATTAGACCTTTTATTATGCCTCTATCAAGGAACGTGTTCTAAAAAGTGGTATTGGCTGAAGAATTTGAAAAGAGTATGACTGGAAGTTGTCTTATCATTAGGAAAATATCCGTTAATTCAAACAGGATGTTCAGTAGTCTACACGTCGAGTCCAGCTGCGCGATAATACGCCCTATTATAGCTGCATTATGGCGTCGATAATTTAAATAAAAATTGATTTATATCAGAGGTTGTTAAATTGATCCTTTCATGAAATCATTTTGTCGTAATAAATACATAACTTTCCAAATTTCTTTAGCAAAGTGAGATACACATGTCTGACGATTAGACAGTAAATCAATCTGGCAATACTATCACAAGAATAACTGTTACGTGACGACGTTTGATCAGTCGATGTGTCCAGATAGAAGAACGACTTGTCTCCTTTGATCTGTCATCACGCGAGACGATGGTGATACATACACTTCGTTGATCGACGGAGCAGATGGTTTGGCCGATGACGGTGATATGGGTGATGGGGCTATAGGCAACCTCAGTGCGGACACAGTCTGTTCTCTGTGTGTATTGCCGTGCAAGGGGGGAGTGGGGTGGGGGGGGCGGGGACAACCACGTGGGTGATGGCCACGATCAGTACGTGTGTAGGTGTGTGTGTACCTGTGTGTGCGCGTGCGTGGTGTACATGGTGGGTGATGTGGACTGTAGGTCTATACCAGTGCTAGCTACGGCTAGTCGTATCGCGGGCATCGCACGCGCGTGACGAGCCAATAATGACATTTGTTCAGGTGTTTTAGGGAGTTTGTGGGCGAGTAGCGAAGGGGAACAGGTTTGTATATCCAGTTGTATGTTTGCACAACATCATAATAAAACATGTCGGGATCGACTGCTGATCAATAGACGACAGCTGTATGCATGTCACTCAATAGGCATACAACCTCGATAGCCCACCATCTATTTGACATGATATTTTCAATCGCAAAAAAATCAACAAAGCTAACAAAGACCCGAGAGGCATCACAGCCGGCTATTGTATAGACAATGAGGCGCAGCCGACGGAAGAGAGGCTAATTATTAGATCACTAACCATTTAATGACGAAATTTGTTCAAAAGATTAAAATATTTACTTATTGAATGTGCATTTGCAGGCCAAGAGAAGACTATTTCTGAAAATTTCCCACTGGAATTACTGGCTCGGTTATCGATCCAGTTCTTCTTCTTTCTTCTTCTTTTCGTTCGCTGATCATACCGCCAGTCCTGTAAGTGACTATCGACATGATCATAAGCGTTACGTGCGTGGATCCATGGTTTATTAGAGTGCGCCGTGCGGCCTGGAACCTCCGTCTTCAGCACTCGAGGTTTCTGTCAGGGTTACCTCACCCTTACCTCCTTTAGTCGCCTCTTACGACCCGGAGAGGATACGGAAGGTGTATTCTAAGCCCCGCCTACAGGGCGATCGATCCAGTTATTCCAGTAGGAAATTTTCTAAAATAGTCTTCTTATGGCCTGTAAATGGACATTCTCCAAGACCAATACAGAGGCCGGTTTTCGCCGGCTTCGTCGTGAAAGGGTTAACCCTTCCCCTTGTAGGAGCAAATACAAAACATGTGCTATGTGCCGTTATTGCGACAAATATGGTTTAATGTAAAAAATGACAGAACGACCGACTAACCGACAGAGAGACTGAGCGACAGAACAACAGACGGTACAGCTGAAATGTGGAATAACAGACTGACAGACAGACGGATTTATATACATCGCAAATAAAACACCTTGACAACGCATAAACCTATATTTTACCATCACTGCCTAGATGGGACTAACATCGAGTGCGTACCATTGTCATATGGAATCACTCCACCGTTAAGAACGCCAGACCAAAGGTGTCCATTAACGTCTTGAAGTTTTTATCCATTGGGTGCCTGCCAATTTCGTGTCTTAACTGATGCAAACTTGCGGCTTTCTCTCAACAGGATAACCATAGTCTATGCTCATATAACATTCGTCAAACGTTAGAATTGGTATATATCTTTACATACTCGAATCGGATATGTTATTGGGGGTACCCCGATTGCATATCCGAACGCTGATAGTATAATTAGATAACGATATCACGTGGTACAAATTCTACTCGATTACTCCTGCTTCGAGAGACAATAAAAGTGCGCGCATGCGTAGACAGGTCAACCAGCCCCGTGATACCTTTAATTGGAGTACCGCGATGACGTATCCGACTTTGCGTAAGTAGCATACATCTACATATGCCAATATTCGCCATGTGAAATGTGCTTTAAGCTTAAAACTGTACCGGGGTTTTTAATTGACTGTGCTGTCTTGTTGGTCTGGCAGGCGTACTTTGATTTGAATGTTTGGTCATTGCTTACTAACTGATATGAGTGACCAGCTGTGACGAAGAGGCTTCTATCGGACACGCCACCCATGTACTTCTATTACAGAACGCGTGACCTTTCACTAGCCTGGTTGTTTATGTGTTACTGTAGTTATTGCAGAAACGTGTTTACAAGTTCGTGTTCAAGGTGCACCACACGCAGGTTAAATTCTCACGGGTATAAGTGAGGTGCTAATTAAAGCCAAAAGGGCCCGGGTATCATCAATGTCATGGCGCCTTGAGATTTTGATTGCGCGTGTCTGTTGCTGGTGATGCCGGTTGTATCATATACAGTCCATTCATCCATTTGAAGTAGTGGGTGTGGCTGGGGGCCAGCGCGAGGTCATTCACAAGTCCACAGTCTCACACGACTTGCCCCATGGATGTCTTGGGAATAGTAGCGTTAGGCGTCTGATGAATAAATGAGTCATTATGGTATATTGAACTGTGAGGGGGTGGAGGAGGGAGGGGATGCGGATCCAGAAATATCAGTTATAGGGGTAGCTGGGGTACGTAAAAGGGGAGTCTGAAGGGAGTTGCCCATTCTCACTATCACTGGAAATTTTGAAAATACATGCTCTGAGAAGCCTTCTTCTGCATTCTGGTGACCATATTTCTTTTCTTTTTCTGTTGATAATGTATTAATATCATGGACGAATCCAAATATTCATTAAGGCGTGGCCCCAGGAATGTGATCTAGGCGTCATCTGGATGCTATCACAAGCCATCTGCTACATTTTTGTGGGTAAAAATGGACCTTCAGTTAGCTATGAAAGTATTTATTTTTTTTAATCCATTTTCGTATGAAAAAACCTCTCAATGATATTATCTATGAGAAAAGGCATGCATGTAGGTCTATACATATATCCTCAAGTTTATGAACCCTGGTCCTCATCACATACCCACATACGACAAGTATCTGAATAATTATCTTAGATTATAATTTTACGACACCCTTTTTGCTCATAAACTGACCCCGGGGTGACAATTCTTTAGAGTCATCCAAATAATTTTTGACCGTGGGAATGGGTGGAGGTGGGGTGGGTGATGATGGAGAAGGGGGCCTAAGCAAATTAGGAGTGCTACGAAAATAGATCACAGATCTGTATTTTATATTCGTCTCTCATCATCGGGTATCTAACATAATACGACATAGATACCATGATTACCCAAAACGCACAAGCACATTAACTTCATTTCCACATAATTCTCCTAAGCACATTATTTATTCCCCCCCCCCCACCCCCCCCCACCCGGAAAACAGGCATGTTATAAGCCTGGCAGATTGTAAGAGCGCGCTATGTTGGTGTTGTCATACTAATGCCTATCAGATAATTAAATAATGTGTCAACTGGCAATACAATTATCGAAAACGTCGATGCACAATCTGATTGGCTTCGCGATGGACGCACAATTATCGATTAAGGCTGTAGCGATAGACACGCATACATTATCGATTACTAGTGTAGCCATGGACGCACAATCTGATTGGTTGAGCGATGGATGCGCAATTATCGATTAGGGCTGTAGCGATAGACACGCATACATTATCTCCTGTAATTTCTGATGAATGTATTAATATCATTAATATCACAATACTCTTAAAGTATTTGGATGACTCTAAAGAATTGTCACCCGGTGACCAGTTCATGAGCAAAACGTTTTGTCGTAAAATTATAATCTAAGATACAGAGGACCAGGGTTCATACATTGAGGATATATGTATAGACCTACATGCATGCATTTTCTCATAGATAATATCATTGAGAGGTTTTTTCATACGAAAATGGAAAAAAAAATCAATACTTTCATAGCGTGCGTGATATGTGTGTCACCTAAACATTTGATCACAAAATGAACTGCTAGAAACTTTACTTTGCAATGCTGAATACATCGATACTAATTTGACTTGAAACTGTTGCTGTTGAAAAGTATCAACACCTTTTGTACGAATTATCTTGGAAACGAATAAGCAAAATAGGAATTAATTCTTTATTTGTTGTAGGGTATGTAAAAGTGTGTGCATGCGTACGCGCCAGTGTGTTGCTTTGTGAGGTAGAGTGTAAGTTTGTCCGCGTGGTTGAGAGAAACTGTCAATGATTTAGAGTGTATGTGCGAGTTTCAAATAATAATAATAATAATAATAATAATAATAATAATAATAATAATAATAATAATAATAATAATAATTACTGTCATATATCGGAATTTAAACTAATAGTCTGTCAGAATTTCTTTGTGTGTACATAGATGTATACATTTTTATATATGTTAATGAGGGCCTCTGTTAGATCAGGCCGTGTACTTGACGATTTACCCCCAATAAATAACGATTATTATTATTATTATTATTATTATTATTATTATTATTATTATTATTGTCCGTGAGATGGACGCATAATTATCGAATTCCTCAATTGAAATACAACTATACAGGAAAGCTGATGTTGAAACTAATTTCACTGCAAACTGTTGCTGGCATAGGCAGCTCCCAGTTAATGATTTCAAATATTCAACAGAATGCTCCTTATATCATATGGAATATTTGGCTTCTGGTTTGTGTGGGTGAAAGGTTGACGTGTTTCTTGGACACTGATAGATTAATGTCGACAACCTGTGCTATGTCTCCTCAAATATACCTACACAATAGAGCGACCTATTTCTAGCTATTCCCCGCCCAGTTCTAGCTAAACTCCGCCCACACTTAACACTTGTTGAGATCGAGTTATGTACACTACTGTCAAGATTGAATTCTCAGAATCCCATTTTCAAGGTAACAGTATACAGGTAACCTGTTGAATATCTTCACAATGGCAGCAACAGCGGTCAGTCAAATTAGTTTCAAAATACTCAACAGAATATTTATTAAATTGTAAATCCATCAAAGACGCACAAATCGTACACTTGGCGTATAATTCAATGTTCATGTCGGATCTCGAAACGTCATTCATTATGCATTTGTTACGTAATTTATTATGACGTCACAGTGACAGATCGGATGCAGTCATTGTTTCTTATATATACTACAATCGCAAATAACGATTATTATTATTATTATTATTATTATTATTATTATTATTATTATTATTATTATTATTATTATCGCTTCTATTGTACACGCGTCTACAATGGTGTTTATCGCTAGCGTGTGCAAGATGAGATAAATCTGGCCTCAATCTAACAGCTGTTCACCAGGCCGGTGACTGAGACTGCCAAGGAGATGATGACCACAACTACTGGAAATCAATCATCCTTATCCTCGCTATAATGTGTTTAAGACGCAGCGGATACCTAGCTATGCATGTGGCGTGGGGGTGGGGGTGGGTGGGGGTGTTGCAATGCTGACGACATGCTGACCTAAATGACACAACATATATTTCCGTCTGCACAGTCGTAAGCCAGAGATAGACGATCCGACATGTATGATTATACATTTTTATGTCATACACGTTCATTATACACCATCGTACAGCAGCGGACATTGTTGGATGAGGCTACCAAACAGTGATACCAACAAAAGCACGTGACACAATTTCTGATATATGATTGGCTGTTTCGTCAAACATGTTTTGTGGTGTCATACGAAAGTTGAACATTGTCCGACTTTTTTGCGTGTATGGTTCGACTTATCGAAAGCTATGATACACAACCAAACATCGTCCGACTTTGTCGAATCATACATGTATAAGCATGCATTTTGGATCGTCTGTCATAGGCTTTAGGCTGTATTGGCCTCGCGCAATAGAGGAATGCAGGCCTAGCGACAGCACAGGTCAAAGGCACAGCTCAGAAATAAGTTATCACGTTTCCAAAATACACACAGAAACAGGTTAGTTGGTCCGAAATGTTCTGATCAATATTCTGACATATTTACATTTGAAAACATTGCTGCCATCAAATCCAATAGACCTTTCCAGTTTTAGCTATGCCCCGCCCACCTCTAGCTAAGCACCACCCACGGTTTGCTGTGATGGGATTGATCGATCCCCGAATGCCCTGAATATCAATTTCCTGAAAACTATGCATGTAAGTTGTTGAATACTTTGTAACTAATAGGCAACAATAGCACCCAGTCAAATTAGTTTCAAAATATTCAACAGCTAACATGTATAGTTTTCTGAAAATTCATAGTCAGGGAGTTCAGAGATCGATCGATCCCAACACGAACGTGTTGTGGGCGAAGCTTCGATTGAGATGGGCGGGGCATGGCTAAAAGTGGAAAGGACCATTGATATTTCGGTGTCTAAATATCACGCATTCAAGGCAGCAATCGGCCGACAGTAAGGCTGCTGAATACTGTGATACTAGTGGAGGATTGCAGTTTATCCATCAATCAAATGACGTCATAATTAACTACGTGACGGGCAGGATGACGTCATAATCAATTACATTATGTATGATGTTGCTAAGTTCGTCACGAACGGTTACTAAGCGTGTTGTACGAATTGTATGTCTTTACTATTTAATAAACATTAATAAACATAAACATGTTGAATATTTTGAAACGAATTTTACTGGACCCATGGCAACGGCCCCAGTCAAATTAGTTTCAAAATATTCAACGGGTTACCTGTATAGTTTTCTGGAAATTGAGATTCGGAGAGTGCAGGAATAGATTGATCCCAACACGGGCAAAGCGTGGGTGGAGCTTAGCTAGAGATTGGCGGGGGGCGTAGGCGTGTAGCTTTCCTCCATTTGACTGGGAGCTGCAGCAACAGCTCCGCAGTAAATTCGTTTTAAAATATTCACTGGACTATTGCTCACACCAGAGAGAATGCGATATTTCCAGCCTATAAGGTGTTACAGGGTTGATACCCCGAGATTACGTTTCACGTGCCGATCAAACAGTTAATATTTTTCTTTACAGTTTACAGTCAATTTCAGATCTAGAACGACATTGGAAAGTGGTTTACACTCTCTGTGTTCATTCAATAACATTATTTTTACATCAACAAGACTTTTCAGGCGTTTCATGACATAAACTCACTTAGTTACGTCTAGTTTCCGTAAGGGGAAGGTCAAAGTTCAAACGTCGCTCCCAAACACACGTAATCACAGCGGGGTATAATTTGAACACATTGCTACAACGGTGCACTGCTTAACCATGTTCATTCTATGTTCTACGAAATCTACTTTCAAGAATGATAAATATTAAAATTGCTGAATATTTTATATTTAACTGAAAGTCGTCGATTCCCGAGGCAGCAACGACATTTAGTCAAATCTAAAAAGGATTCGCCCGAATTTACCTATAGACCATACAGTTATATAACTATCACGCCTCAGACCGAAACATCAATCGTAGTCTTCTCTCGTCAAGTTCATGGGGGTTACAAATTATTGACACAACTTCCGGAGAAAATTCCTTTAGTGAGGAATACACAATGGTGTCTAAGGCGCTAAAAAATAAATAAATAACGACAGTATTATCGGATTTATGTGACTATGCCAAAGACGTGCTGATATTTCTAGGTGGCTGGGGTACAATTACAGGGACGATTCTGGCGTAAGGCATTGGGCAGCAGTCCTTCATCTTCAGTCAAATTGTAATACAAATATTTAACAATAGTTCAAATTTAGTCCCCAGATTAACCTCTTGCAGAGGATGTGATGACTGATGACATGAATACAGAAAAGTCAAGTCTGTCCTAAAAGCCGATCCTGCGTCATCCCTTATCAATCCATAGCAGACTAGCACGCCACCATCCTGAACTCAGAAAGCTCCATATTAGTTTTTAAAGATGTAATTTCGTGTATAAGCTGTTGATAATCATTAATTACATCGTACGTTCCCCTGGCCCCGGTGACATACAATGCACTTCCGTTCAGCTGGCTTCACGGGGTACCCACCCATTAAAAGTCACACCCTCCCTTTCCGCTGAACGAATCGTCTTTCCAATGCACAATGCTAAACCGCATCTTAAACGTTAATCAAAACCTCGGCTGTCTAGCCGTGATGAATAGAATTATTGAAAACTCCAACACAAGGTTGCATATGAATTATTTCTAGATCTTTTATCCAGTTTTTTGGTCATAGACACGAAATTGCGTTCTTTTATTGTTATTATTGTGAAGACGCGACTCGAGGACATCTGCCCTGTCAGATAAAGAACCATCTTCTATAGCCCAGGGTGAGCACGAGAAGTGCGCGCACATATGACGACATGGCCACTTTTACTACTTGGTCCTATTATGTAGTTTTGCGTAGCCACTTAATCCCGAATTCTTATTGCATATTGGTCATGGTTTGCCAACAGTGCGGACGTGTCTGCGCCGGACACAGTTCATACGAGATACGCTCCCACAGTTCATACAAGAAACGCGGGCCACAGTTCATACATGCAGATACGCCAGCCACCGTTCATACATGCAGATACGCCGGCGATAGGTTCATACATACAGATACGCCGACCACAGTTCATACATGCAGATATGACGGACACAGTTAATACATGCAGATACGCCGGCCACAGTTCATACATGCAGATATGCCGACCACAGTTCATACAAGATACGCCGGCAACAGTTCATACATGCAGATACGCCGGCCACAGTTCATACATGTTGATACGCCGGTCACAGTTCATACATGCAGATACACCGTCCACAGTTCATACACGCAGATACGTCGGCCACAGTTCATACATGCAGATACGCCGACCACAGTTCATACAAGATACGCCGGCCGCAGTTCATACATGCAGATACGCCGGCCAAAGTTCATACATGCTGATACGCCGGTCACAGTTCATACATGCAGATTCGTCGGCCACAGGTTCATACATGCAGATACGTCACCCACAGTTCATACGAGATACGCCTGCTACAGTTCATACATGCAGATACGCCCGCCACAGTTCATATGTGATACACCAGCCACGGTTAATACATGCAGATACACCAGCCACAGTTCATACGTGATACACCAGCCACGGTTAATACATGCAGATACGCCAGCCAGAGTTCATACGTGATACACCAGCCACGGTTAATAAATGCAGATACGCCAGCCACGGTTAACACATGCAGATACGCCAGCCAGAGTTCATAAGATATTTTGCAAATTGAAGAACATACGAGGGATTAACGTATTCTATAAAAACACACTTCTAACGTAGAGCCCATATTTAAGCTACTGCCCATGACATTTATGTTTCAATCCGTGTAGGGCCTAATATTGTGTTACAAGTAGCTTAGATATGGGCTCTATGATAGAATCGTGTGTTTTATACAAAATATGTAGATCCCTCATGGGATCTCCTTTAACGCGTGTTTATATATTCAGTGCGGTCACTGATAACGCGTGTTACGGAGCCGCTACTTGGTCCAGTACCGGCCCAGTACCGGCCCAGTACCGGCTCAGTAACCTTCGTTACCAGAGGTGTTGTTGTAATAAACGACAACAGCAAGGTTAATGTACAGCAGCTTTTCCTGCCAGCAACCTTTTGATAAATTTGATATTTTGGACACAATAGTTACGGGTTAACAAATACTACACCTGTTCTGACGAAATAATGAAATATAAAAACCTATAATTTAATGACATTTTAAGTGGGACATTATTTTATATAGGACCTAGGTCTATATGATCTCAGTAGTACAGTGAATGAGTGCATTGTGTCTTAGATATTGAAAATGCGGAATATATGCCCATGGAAGCCTTTCAAATCCTGATATTAATCATACGTATAAACACCGAAAAATGTCCACGTGTTGGCGCGTGCTAGCGTATGCTTTAACAGCTCACAAGCGGACTAGACCATGCGTATTAAACTCAAGTCTGTAATAACACGTCGTATCTATCCTCTTTTATAACCTTTTCTATTGCGGTTTCCTTTAAAAACGTAAACAGATTTCGATATTAAAACACCAGACAGGGTACGCTGTGTGAGGGCATACGGAAAACATGCTTGTTTAACCATTAACCCGCTCCGTGTAGAATGGTGTTTATTTGACTGCAGTTGCAATGGGTAGGATCCTCTGCCCATATGCATAAAGGACGTGTAACGTTACACTAATTTAAGCTAAACTTAGTTTAGTAAAACCACTGATTGTGGTTTAACAAATTCGATATACTGGAAAGGTAGTTTAATTAAACCTGTGTTGGTTAACCTGAGGTTAAGCTTAACCATAGTTTACCATTAAACTATTGTTTCGTGTCATACAGACGTCGATTTCGCGGCAAGCGATATTTCGACGACGGTCAGAAAAGCATGTTATATCGCAAATATCAAGCAAACAGGCACAGAAACATGTACCAAGTTGGCCTGTTTGTAAATGGTGCAGATCCATAAGCCAATTTGTTATTATTAAACGGCGTACAACACATATGACAATTGGCAATTGATTCGTTCCTGTCATCGTTGAAAACGTGAATTATGGTTTTATGTTATTCTGTTTGTAAGAGGTTTTAATATCCTATTTCCTGTTGGCGCAAGTTTCATATTGGCATCTGGACTGTGCGCTGTTTACCAATTGCCAAAGTGGTCATGCGCTGTTTATAAACTTGCACGCCAATAACAAATTGGCACAAGGATTTGCGTTATTTATTATCCCTGATCAATCATGAATGTCTTTACATTCACCTTGTTGATGAAATTAGATTTCCACTACACGATAGGGTGTATATGGTACATTTTTGCAACCTTTCATTAGCAACCCATTTAAGTTATCCATTTTGTAAGATTAGTTAGCGATGACCACACAAAGCATTACACATTAAAGTATGGTATTAATGTATCTAGGACTAGGTATATTTGGCCTACTATGAACAAGCATGCGCTGCTGCTGCTGCTGCCGACTCCCCCGATGACGACGAATACCATGATGACGACGATGATGATGATGATGATGATGATTCATCATCATCATCATCATCGTCATCGTCATCATTATTATCACATCTCTCACGGGCGCCGCCGCCGCTGGTGGCAGCAGCAGCAGCAGCAGTAGTAGCAACAACAGATCAGCAGCAGCAGCGGTGCCGCCGTCATCATCACATGGGCGAGGGTGACGTCATACATAAGAGGATGCAGGAAGGACGTATGTGAAGGGATGGTAGTGCGGTGCGGTGGACTGGGTAATAAGATCAATTACCAGACTACCAGTTTACCCTACACAAAATCACCATAGCCACATTAATCCCACTCTTTTTTTCAATCTACTCTCCTCCTCACCGCCCCCACCCAATCCGCATACACCACCTCGCCCCCTTTCCCTCCCCACTTACACACTCCGGATACACTGCATCGTCCTCCTCCCCCTAACATATTCCATGCCCGACTTTATCTCACCAACCAATCTGCGCCAGTCGTCGGCGTCTCCACCACCACCACAACCACAAGCACCACTAACATCGTCGTCGTCGTCGTCACCATTTTAATGATCATCATGATCATCATCATGATCATCATCATCATTATTATTATTATTATTATTATTATTATTATTATTATTATTATTATTATCATCATCATCATCATCATCAAAAGCACTAAGAGCAGTAGAGACAACCCATTGCCGAATCATCATCATCATCATCATCATCATTATTATTATTATTATTATTATTATCATCATCATCATCATCATCAAAAGCACTAAGAGCAGCAGAGACAACCCATTGCCGAATCATCATCATCATTATCAATAACACTAACAGCAGCAGTGACCATGAGCCGAATCCGGCAAATACCATTAGTTTCAATCTGCATCAGGAAATAGAATCAACCATCATATTGTTCCAAGACGGGAATTAGAATCAGTAATATCAGATCATTTTGGAAGTTATGCCACGCTTAAACCTACCCCGGAGTAGGTTTAGTAAAACGGGCATATTTTGAGGCATTTACACCTTTGTTTAAACTAAACCATATGTCTGCATATAATCTCTTAAACCGCGTTTAGTACTAACCCAGAGTTTATCTTAAACCACCTTTATGCATATGGACAGTGGTGTAAATGATGAGTTACACAGGGTTTAAGCTAAACTCTCTCCAATCCACCTTTATGCATACGGGCCAGTGTTTTGCTTTGTCCCCCCCCCCCCCCCCCCCAGAAATTTAGCTATCGATGAAGGCACGGTATCAACAGCGAGCATTATCTCTCAACTGAAGGAAGGCAATATAGCAATCCAAACTGGCAGTCAAGTATATGACGTCATAATCAAATACATTGTACATCACAGGTAGGTCAACGCCACAATTAAAATACGTCATGGAGGGCGCATCCAAAGCCCTGTTTTCACGATCAGATTACCCAGCAGGCACATGACGTTGTTTCAACGTTGAATGTCATGTGACTGCTGGGTAATCTGCCAGACAAATCGGAATTCAAAGTGACACGGGCGCATCCATTTGGTTGCTGGCTGATGACGTCAACGATGATGACGTATTTAGAGATTCGCCTTCAGACATCAGACTTCAGATATCAGACTTCAGAGTTTTGGTTTACACAGTCAGATTTTATCGAATTCAACAAATCTGATCAGATTAATCTGATCGTGAAAACCGGACTTTTAGTCTACCAAGAACTCTTAATAATCCGTGTGCGAATTGTATGTCTTTACTACTTAATAACCCTTCTGTCGAATATTTTGAAACTAATTTGATTTGGCGCTGATGCTGCCGAAGGCAGCAGCAACAGCACCCTGTCAAATTAGTTTCAAAATGTTCACCAGCTTACCTGCATATTTTTCTGGAAATTGACATTCAGAGAGTTTAGAGATTAATCGATCCCAACACGAGAAATGCGTGGGCGGAGCTTAGCTCGATGTTGGTGGGGAATAGCTAATACCGGATTCCTACATTTTCCCCAATAACGCGGCTTACTGGGCCGACATAGACCCGGTACCGGCCCCAGTAACCTGCGTTATCAGGCAATGAACTATTGGAAGTTGACAATCCAACTCACCAATAAATGACTTAGATAAAAAGGATTTGGTCTTTTTGAACATACACACGTTTTGAATGAGACTACTGAATGTCCGATCCGCTGAGCGTCTTCTATGAGCTTGGGTGAGAGTAAGTAAGTAGGGCCTACTGGTTAACCGTATAGTGCGTCACAATGTGGTGACATAGGAAAGGTGGGCGTTTAATATAAACCAATAGCCATGGCGTATCGATGTTGTTGTCAAACAACGGTGATTCCTTGAGACGGTTGACCATGCGACCACCCGTATTGAAAACCCACCGTCTTATGGCCACAAAGGTAGTTGTCCGTTATACAGAGATGTAACCATTTTGGAAAGGGATTCGCCGGGACGACAATAGCCCCCTTTTATATTTATCTCTGTTGATATAGAGACCGATTCTACACAAAATTTGTCAAATGATGACAACTGAACTGGAGGCTTATCACCTGCTGCCCCTCTCCCTGGGGAGAGCGTGGTGGGTGCGTAGGTGGGCGGCTAATAGGATACTTTCGGTTTACACAACACACAGACATGAGCGACTGTATAAAATACATATTTGTGTCTAATTAGGCGAGTGTCGCGCTTGTAATTGGGGGTCTGGTTATATTTTTATGGCTACAGATGCGGGAATAAAGCGAAGCTCATCCGAAATTCAAATTCATTCAAAAACAGGATCACTGTCAAGAGGCGGGGATATGTTTTGTGTATGTTGTTAGGGACGTTCACGAAAGCGTGCCGAATAAGTAATTAAACTCAAATGTTTATAGAAAATATTTTTTTCGCTTTGAAGCAGGTGCGATTGACAGTGAAAAAATAGAACATCTACAAACACCTGTACTTATGGCTCCAGGGCCACTAGGTTGTCGGTAGTATACGTCACATGTAGAAGCATCCGTCAATATCTAATAGGCTTTTTACGATCTCTGCTGATTAATTCGCTTTCAGTTGAGGTGTACGCGTTGTAATTCGTAGTGTACGCTGATGTTAACGTAATCTACCCTTCCTCTGAATTCGCACACACGCACACATACATTACGCATGCACGCACGCACACACACGCGCGCAAGCACATACGTGCAAGCACACGCTTGCACGCGCACACACGCGTGCATTAGCAAATCAAACTTTGATTCGTCAAACTATAGTGACGATCATAAGAGTGTTCCGGCACCGGAGATCAATATAAATGTTCATATTTTGCTGGCAGATTGCGATGATAGAGGGCGTCTGGTGAATGCTCTGGCAGATGATTTAATCTATAAGTGATATTAGCATTAGAAGAAGGTCCTGGAAATACATGATGGCACATACTACAGTGGTGACACCAGACTGGTATATGAGAGAGTACCGCAGACAGGGTCTCTGCATCCATGCCTAGTATCATCAATGGAAGTTCCTACAGGCCCACGTACGCACGAAAATATTATTGCGAAGGGGTGGGGGTGTTGGTGGGGGTGTTGGTATGTGTGCGTGCGTGCGTGCGTGCGTGCGTGCGTGCGTGCGTGCGTGCGTGCGTGCGTGCGTGCGTGCGTGCGTGCGTGCGTGCGTGTGGGGTGAGTGTTCAACGTACAAGTTTCGTCATTATACTGGATTCATCACGTCGGGGCAGTGGTAGATCCTAGAGCTAATTGTCAGATCCGATCTGTCACTCAAGTATCTGAAGTCGCTGGCGTCTCATGTGCTTTGGGAATTTACAACTTAAAAAACATTCTGTTGAAAATTTTGAAGCTAATTTGACACGTGCAAAATGCGCGTAGCTTAGCTGGAACTGAGAGGGGCATAACTGGAAATGTTAGTTTGTGGAATCACAGATGATGTTCAGTTTACCATTCCAATTGTTCCCACGTGAAGTAAAAATGGCGCAACAACTTGTAGATTCCGGTCCTCACTTCTAGCCACTGAAGTGATGAATTCACACTAATCATTGGTCCTAAATCGTCGGGTAATCGAAATATTCATCTACCAAAGGTTTCATGTCTAAACGATACTACAATAACATGAAAGTGAATTTGAATCACCTTCAGACAAACGACTGCTTAGAACGACACCAGCACTTCTTCCATTAATATCGGTTTGATCATAACAGTCTCACAGTATACCGTGCACCGACTAAATTTTATTTTGCTAACTATTTGAGTATGGAGCTTTAAAACATTTTCATTTAAACCTAATTCACCTTTCCAGAGTATTCATTCATCATCAGACCTCGTATGACGTCATAATCAGCTCAGCGCGTGTATGATGACGTCATAACCATTACGTCACAAAGGGTTCGAAAGAGACCGTCACCAAATCTCAAATGGTCCGACACGTTGTATGAATTGTATGTCTTTGTAATTATTTGCCATTTAATAAACATGCTGTTGAATATTTTGAAACTAATTTGACTGGGTGCTGTAGGCAGCAACAGCACCCAGTCAAATTAGTTTCAAAATATTCAACAGCTTACCTGTGTAGTTTTTTGGAAATTGATGGTCAGGGTGTTCAGAGATCGATCGATCCCAACACGAGCGAGGTGTGGGTGGAGCTTAGCTAGAGATGGGCGGGGCATAGCTAAAACCGGAAAGGCCCGTTGCAAAATGTTGCGAGGACCGTCACTTATATATGCACTGCTTGCTTACTTAATTGTATACTAAATGCTCTCTATGAACGATTCAACTTGATTACTGTATACCCTATACTAGAACAATTGACTTTGACTATACTTTTACCATCGTAAATTGTTATGCCCTGTCTATGTAAAATGATTCGAACTGCTTTCAAAGACGCGTACTGATAACCGCAGTTTGAAAAGGTGCAGTTCGTTGTCTCAATCTACTTACTATACGAGTTCTGTGTGCGCCAGTTGGCAGTACACTCACGTTGTGGATATCGGATTGTCGTACGGGGAGTCATGACCCCGGGGACATCTTATATTTGCAGGGATGGCCCAGTGAAATTATTGGATTTGTGAATACCAGATGAGTTAATGAACGGATAACTGGATGCATCAACAGGGGCATCAGTCGATGCGAAACTGACGCGAAACTATAGCCGAAATATTGAGTGAAATTGGATAGAATGGAGAAGGACCTAGGGTTGTGAGTTGATGGTATCTGGCGGTAATTAAAAGATGAAAGTTGTTGCTGTAGCAGCGGCACAACCGTTTATAGTATTCAGCAGAAATTATGACCAATAGTTTCCAAATATTCAAGCAGGAGCGTCGGTAGGGTACTACGGACAGAGTACAGGTAGCATAAGCTGGGTGACTAATAGAAATGACGTAGTGACCGACTTACTGTGGGACCGTGATAACGGTAACCGAGTTTCTGTAAAAGCGACCAACAGCACCAGATGCTGGTGAGTCAGGCGGGCCATATGGTCACTACGTCACCGCTACGTCACAGCACCCTTGTAGAATGCAGGCGCAAGCCTAATGAGCAAGGGGCCGGACACGGACGTGGTAACGTCCGGCGCCAGGTAGAGTAGAAAACGAGACGAAAAACTGACAGAGGACGTCCGTCAAGTAAGCCATTAAGCTTGAGATTAGGAATGGTTGCCAAAGCAAAATCCATTATTGAGACCGAAATCCGACAGATCCCATCACTCAAGTACTGCTTTGCCAATGTTCAGGTCTATCTTCGGAGTACGCGAATGGCCGGAATGGATTGGTCAAAAGTTTTATAAGAGTAGTAAGCAAAACGAGGCAAAGCGGGGGCTCCAAGGGTGGGGTGTAACAACCCGAACACGACCGTGACATGGCGAAGCAGTACATAAGGGGAACTTTCAAATTTGATCAGGAGTCCGAAAATTACTGCGCTTAGGTAAACCTAGCCTCGAATTCGTATAGTTCTGTGGAACTGAATTTGTCAAAATTCACACAAGTTCTTGGTGAATGACTTTAAGTAGCCAAGAACAGTATTTGATAAAAGTGATTTAGCGAATCGTGAAAAGCAACTTTTAGATGGTAGAGTAACCAGTATTCGTATTGAACAAAAGTCAGTACTTCTTTGCTCAAAGTATTTTGGTGGTAGTATAAGCCACTCATAGTTGATAGGGAGATATATCGGTGGTAGTATAAGCCACCTATAATTGATAGTGAAGTATATATAGTAAGATTAGTAAAATAAAATCATCACTTCGATATCCTCGAAGCAAGAGTTTGAGTTATTGCTTAATTCTGGAAGCGACGGAAGACCACCGTCACGAACCACCGACTTCTATACCAGTCAGATCAGGCCCAGATACGAACATAAATATCGTGATTCTCATCTACACACGAGGCGAGCTCGTATCGACCACTTTCCTTGTCGGTAAGACCGGTTGTCGCAGCAACCACACATACAGGCCTTACCGCCGTGGGAAGCGAAGCGTTAAGAAATAAGAAGATAGATAATAGAAAACTTCAGTAGATAATCAAAATCTTCAACGTGTCACTCGGTAAACACGTCGTACCATTTCATCACCATATATGAGGTGATTGGACTGCCCATGGTGTAACGTATACAACCTGGAATAATATATACAAGGGACATTAATGACCAAGATATTACTTATAGTTAAACAAGTTCACTGGGATGTGAATGACCAGAACATGATCTGTCTATCTTGCAGATTACATCTACACCCACTATCGTATTCACTGTGGCGAGAGTCGGTAGAATTATTTATATCTATGCTGTCAGTGCCGAAACCATTATTGATAGCATAGTGCCTCAAGCGCGTAATCCTATAATGTAGGCCTACTCTTAATAATCATTTTTCATAATTATCCGTCGTCTGTTTATCTGTTTGTCCATTACGTGTGAAAGTTGCAATCTCTGGACTAAATGCTAGAATAAATCAGAGTAGCTAGTCCTAATTTAGCTTAGACATTTGCAAACTGCAGCCAAGATACAGACTATATGGCGCTGGTATCCTCAGACACGACGATGGCTCTCCCCTGCTACTTCGCAATATTCCATATGGGCCGCTTCTCTAACACTGTGCCACAGTGTTGGAGAAACGGCCCATCTGAAATATATGAGATGTGACAGGGGAGAGGTATTCATGTCCCATCTCAATTTTAATGCATGGTCTGACCTAGTATCTATTCGTAGTCTGCATACATTCCTGTCTCCGATTAAGCATCACCAGAACATTCCTTGATCCAATAGAGGGATCCATTTCTAGCTAATTTTCACACCCATTTCCAGTTGGGACCGATTTATATACTTTTATATCTAATGGGTAATGGAAACGGGTTGGGGGTGTTTCTTAGCCATGTATATAATTACAGTCTACATATATTGCGACAACTGTAATGACTATCTGTCATAGGGCTCCACACAAGATGCAACATTGTACATTCAAACAATATTCCCCCATGTACACAGCTGCTCCTGCATAAAGGTTGATGTGATTGAAGATCCAACATCAGCTAGTACAATCACATGACTGAGCACTAAGCAAGGAGAAGCAGATTGATGATGATGATCAACCAATCAGTTAGTGGCCCTAGATTACATTCTTTGACATCTTATCGCACACTACTTAGCAAGTTGATGTTGTGGCCTCCTATGCATACCTGATTCCTGTTGGTACATACGACTGTAAATTGTAGTGCTTTCTCGGCAGCCGTGTTTTCTTGCATTTAAACCACATGCCCGAACATAGACCATCACTGTTGCGCTACCCACATAGATAATGGCTTTGTGTTACACAGTTTATAGAGTGCTACATTTGATATTAGATTGTGTGGCCAGCAGTAATTTGTAGTGGCTCACAAATGTTTGCGGTGGCACTATCAAGTTTGTTCAAGGTGGTTTTTGCATCATTTAGTTGCATCTTGACGTTCAAGGGAATCTTCGTGCGACGAATCTACAACTTCAAGGATTCAAGGATGATTTTACTCCCTTCAAGCACCTAACAATGGTCAACAACGAAGTATCATCAAATCCTCTAGTACAGTATTCGAATGCTAGCATGTAACGGCAAGAATATGATCCTTGCTTGTATTCTTTTGTACAGTGAACCACGAAGTCATTCGCAACTGGTGAGTATACATAGTCTGTGCCAGTTCTTTGGAGATGATGCCCGCCGATGCTACCTGGTTTCGATGCACTGACAGGTTGTGACATTACCGGTGATATTTTGCAAGAAAGGTAACGAGCATTCAAATTGCAATAGGGGATCATGGCATACAAACCGTAATACAAGCACCCGAAAAAAGTTTGCCAGGCATGGAGGAAGATATGACAAATCTGCAATCTGTTTCTTCCTACAATAAACCAAACACACACGTTAATGATCTATGGTACACCCTGCTCTGTGAAGCAACAAGAGCAATCGGAGATTGCGGACCTTTGGCCTCATATTTTTGTCACATTGTGAAAAGCTTGCAGGTTTCCCAAATATTTTCTGATATTTTTGATTTCTTTCAGAGTTCCGGAGTTTGTAGGATCACACACAAAGTTGTGGAATCCAAGTGTATGGCCACACAATTTGTTGTGTTAAATTCTGAGCTAAATCGGACCAGCAGTCTCGGAGATATTCATAGATTTAGAATTTGATCCGATCCAGATTCTTTAATGAGTATGGCCGACAACGTCTGTATATCCTCTTGCATGGTAAGTTGCTTCATTGTGCTACACTCAGCGCAAAATCAGATCACATGTTTTTGAGATACCGCTCCGGGCAGACACACATATGAAGATACACATACACATAGAAGATGCAGCTTAGAACGAAAAATCTCACTGGCGTGTCTACACCTGATCTTCTTCCTTCTTCCAAATACTGGCCGCCTTCAACTTGATGAAGACTGTCAGGTGGGTGCATCTGCCAAGTTAAGTCACATCTAGTGACGCACTGGCAACCATGTCTTCTGGCAGGGTATTCCAGTCGATGGCTGTTCTTGGAAGGAATTTCGCATGCTGCTATAATGGTTTGCTGTGTGGGATCTGGTAGGCCATGCACTGTGTATGTCTAGTGCTACCAGCTAGTTGTTCATGATCAACTGCCACTAGGTTTCTGTTGATCTTGTCAAACATAACTAGATAGGAAGCTTTTTGACGAGCTTCTAATGTTTACCATTCGAGGGTGCTGATCATTTTGCCTATGGTTGATGTGTTGTGATAGTGCTGATTTACGAAGCAGGCAGCTAGCCATTGTACCCTCTCTATTTGGTTTATGTCTGTTTGTTCATATGGATCCCAGATGGTACAAGCATATTCAAGGCTAAGTCATACTAGCGATTTATAACCTTGTGTCTTGATCCTTTTAGAAGAAATCCTGAAGAGCCTTCTTCAAATGAGGCCAGGGTCTTATTCGCTTTCTTGCAGTCATGAAAATCGAAACGTTCGTCACTAGTCTATGAAATGTATCTTGATAAACTTACAATTTAATAAACATTCTATCAAATTTGTTTCAAATATTCAGCAGTTTACGTGAATAGTTACCTTGAGGCATAGATTCCTGGAATTCAAGTTTCAAAGGGTTCAATCGATTCCAGCACACGTACAAAGTGGGCGGAACTTGCTAGAAATGAGTGATGATAGCTAGACATCAATCCCTCTATGGGCAGAGGGGCCGGAGCCGTAACACGATTCAAATATGGCATTTCTTAAACAATGACAGGGTAACAACAATGAACGCACCCTTTTTGCAAGAACGTGAATTGCGCAGCGTCCAGAAGGTGTATTCATGCCCATTATAGTTTCCCGTATAATTATTAAGATTAAATCATCTACAAACCTTTTCACACATTTTTAGATCTAACACCATCTTTTATATACCTGACACATTACGTTTAGACATCATATCACACGGATGACTAGGGCCTAGAGCAGACGGCGTTTTTCATTACAGGACGGAAGCAAACTATTAACTGCCACTCACGATGAAGAGGAAGCTTTTTATTCATATTAGTAAATAATTATTACTACAAATTTCACCACAGATTGATCAAAGTAGTACTAAATGTACATGTTTGCCGACGACGGTGATGTAGGTCATATGGTCTGGATCGTCTTAGCGGAGGCTGTTTTTGCAAGAATAGAATGTGGATAGGATTCAAACCTACACCGGAAATAAATTGATCGCTCGCTTGTGACGACGTGTCAACATAGAATAGCTGGGTGCGTTTTATCCTGTGCAAATATCAGATCGTCTGCTAGTCTGCGTTTGGTGACATATATTCATTTAGTCACATTCGTGCTATCTGACAGTTGCAAGCCGCCAGACAATAATTTCAATGGGCAAAAAGTCTGGCTCTGCTAACTATTTATAAAACAATTTGACTGAAAGTGGTTGGTACCTTAGCCACAAAAAACTCAGTCAAATAGTTTTCAAAATATTTAGCATGTCCAGATAAAAGCCAAGCAAGATGTAGTCTGCAGAAATTCAGCGGGCAGACAGTTAACTCGCCAGCTATGCGTTATGAGAACGTCTGGTTTTCTTCCAATAATGAAAATATTCATAGAAATTTACATGGTACCCTGAAATGACCATAAGGGAAGGTTGCTGCTGCTTTAGACAACAACAGCTTTCAGTCAAATTATTCGAAAACGACGAAGAAATATTCGAAAGATAGCGATTGTACTTTGCAAGCCATAACAGCTTCCGAGTAGAAGAATGGTTACGAGTCGTGTAAACGACACGACGCCGCGCTAACCTATTTTTTAATTCAATAAATTTTGATGATTTAATCGTAATGATATATTAAAATTTAATCCAACTATATTTGCTTAAGGGCGATTTGGAAGGAGTCAGTCGAATTATATTTATGCCACGACTAAACATTTAACACGCTATATACATATTGGCATGACCTACTAAGATAAAACGGCGTTCAAATCTCAAGATGCCAATACGTGTCGTCTGTAGGACAGCGCGGATTATAAGGCACAGTGTACCTATTTTATGGGACCCGCATGGACACCAGTCATGACTGTCCGATCGATCATCTGTCAATTTGCTATAGAAAATACGTTTTGGTACTAAAAGACAGCTGGTGTGTGTGCGTGTGTTAGAGGTGGTGACTGGGTTGTGTTGGGGTGGGATGGGCTTGGGGGTGGGGGGGGGGGGGTGGAATGGGGGTGGATGGTGGGGGGTGGGTGAGGGAGGCCCTATCTTTTGGAGAGATTCATGCAACACCTCAAAAGTAGCCTCTACATTAAAAGATCAATCTCTCTCCACATCTCTCTTCATTCTTATCATATTAAGTTGCGTTAACCATCATGCCATCATGTTTGTTGCTACCGCCATTTTGCGATGCATGCCGAGACTTTGTGATGTCACCTAATCGCAACTTACTGCAACTGTATGATGTAATAACTACAGTGGCGATGTAATAACTACATTGGTGATGGAATAACTACAATGGCGATATAATAACTACAGTGGCGATGTAATAATTGCAGCGGTCATGTATTAACTACAGTGGCAGTGTAATAACTACAGTGGCGATGTAATAACTACAGCGGTGATGTAATAACTACAGCGGCGATGCAATAACTACAGCGGCGATGTACTAACTACAGTGGTGATGTAATAACTACAGTGACGATGTAATAACTGCAACGGTCATGTATTAACTACAGTTGCGATGTAATAACTACAATGACGATGTAATAACTGCAGCGGTCATGTATTAACTACGGTGATGATGTAATAACTGCAGCGGCGATGTATTAACTACAGTGGCGATGTAATAACTGCAGCGGCGATGTAATAACTACAGTGGCGATACAAAAACTACAGCGGCGATGTAATAACTGCAGCGGTCATGTATTAACTACAGTGGCGATGTAATAACTACAGTGGCGATGTATTAACTACAGTGGCGATGTAATAACTGCAGCGGCGATGTAATAACTGCAGCGGTCATGTATTAACTACAGTGGCGATGTAATAACTACAGTGGCAGTGTAATAACTACAGTGGCGATGTAATAACTACAGTGGTGATGTAATAACTACAGCGGCGATGTAGTAACTAAATTGGTGATGCAATAACTACAGCGGCGATGTAATAACTACAGTGGTGATGTAATGACACTACATTGGCAGTGTAATAACTACAGTGGCGGTGTAATAACTACAGTGGCGATGTAATAACTACAGTGACGATGTAATAACTACAGTGACGATGTAATAACTACAGTGGCGATGTAGTAACTACCGTGACAGTATAATAACTACAGTGGCGATCTAATGACTAAAGTGGCAGTGTAATAACTACAGTGGCGATGTAATAACTACAGTGGCAGTGTAAAAACTACAGTGGCGATGTAATAACTACAGTGGCGATATAATAACTACAGTAGCGATGTAATAACTACAGTGGCGATGTAATAACTACGATGGTGAAAATGCTAGAGACGATGTCACTGAAGTAAAGATAGTCTTAAAGAGACCAAACTGGTATGACGTCATTGATGTAGCAGGTGCACATGGTCGAGACCATGTGCTCTGATCGAGTGACGAATGCATTATGGTCGTTTTCGTGGAATGGAGATGTATCAAAGCTTAGCATATAAAACAGGATACACTATAACTCAGAAACAATGTAATCCGTGTCCAAACGGTACAATTTTAACACAATGTAAGAAACGTTCTGTTGTTATAATTTGACTTAATATGATTGGATGTAACTGCTGCCTTAGGCAACAATGGCTTCCAATCAAATTAGGTCCAAAATATTCAATAGTATGTTTTATCTTCTTTTGGAAACATGTACAGTACATTTCTTAGACGGTGTAAAAGTAATGTGATAACAGCCTGAATCTTGTGTACGCATGTCGAATTCAATCACGTGACCGCATACCTTGATATTAACGCAGGTTACTGGGGCCAGCCAAGATCGATGACTTCACCTGACCATGACAAACTGGCTTTAAACGCGAACGCAACTGTGCATACATTGGATGGGCTCAGCTTGTGTGAGTAGTCAGGTCAATAGCCATGTCCAAACACTGGGATTTCCACAAAATGGACATTGACATGTCACGAGCCTTCGACACAATTAAACGCTCAAAGATCCTACTACGCCAGGCCAGTTGCGATGAAGATGAAGTGAGACTACTACTTGCAGACACCAAAAAGTATGTAGTGGTTGAGACATCAATCGGCTCTCCACATGAAGATGGTCTATCCCCAGGGCGATTCACCTGTTACCTCGCTGCTGCATTGAAATCTGTTCGGGAAAATTCCACAAGACCAATGCCTGCAGTATCCATACTGTAGAATATGCTGACGACATGGACCTAACGAGGAAAAGAACACAGACCTCTAACCCTAACCCTAACCCGTAACGAACGCCTCTCAATAATTGTAAGTAAACCAAAAATTGAGAATCTCTTTATGAATGAATCCAAAACAGAGTTCACCCACAGAAACATATCTACAAAGCATGAAACTAAAGAAAATGACTATCCACTTCGTGGCGGCGAACCATGGAGAAAAGGTAAAATCCTGGACTCACTGTTTTGTAGTATTACTGGCATTGCTGCACGCTGCGTCATGGGGGACATAGCTTTCCAGCCCTTCTGGAAGCTATGGATTCGTAGATCAAAGATGCTCTTGACAAAGAGACTACGTTTATACAACACAACCTGCGTATCATTGATGCTGTATAACTGTAACAACTTGGCAGCTCCAAAGGCAGCTCTATACAATCTTGATGCCTGCCACCGCAAACACATACGAACCGTCACTGGACACTGATGGCCAGACAGCAAAATTTACAACGATGCACTATGCAAGATGCCATTAAAAGTCGCCCAGCAAAAATTATCCATGTTTGGCCATGTGCTAAGAATGCCAGAAGACATACCAGCACAGAGAGCCTTGGACTTCGCCCTACTGGGACCTCAAGAAATCAGGACTCGGTACATTCAAATCAAGAATGGACCTGAGGAAGCTAATAATTTCGGCTGAGTTCAAGACACAGTGGACAAATGCGAAGAAGGACTGATTGCAGCTGTAGGATGTTTCTACTACTACAGCCGCAGAATACAGTAATCAAACATATTGGGCTGGTACTTGGGAAATACCAGGCCAATGCGGTCCGGTATTGACCATGCACGGGCCCAGTAACCTGCGTTCCAGGGTAGGCCTAGTATATACGATGTCGGCAGGTACACATATTTTTTCCTCAGAATGTGGTTCGGGCGGTCTCATCAACATGATTCATTGGTACAGTATCCTGTGCTATTATCAGAATTATCAATTGAAATCAAACTGTTTGTTTTTGGTTCGATTCTATCTTTATTCACCTTTGTTGTTATTGTTTATAGCATGTTCATAGTTTGGTAAACGCGCGTCTTATAACTTGTATTTGCTGTATACCGGAAAAGATAGAAACGATGATTTGACAACAGCTACACGTTTTCAAAACGGACACGGCCAATCTTTCTTTCTGCTGAAAGAATATCTATATATTATCTCGGTCCTGTAGGAAAGAAGATTCCATCACTATATGAATAAGTATTAAAAAATATTGGACGAACACCCGCTGCCCACACTAACAGAGTATCCCCGATGACGTTCTTCGTGTCATAATAGAGGAATCAATTTTCAACTATGGCCCGCCCAGTTCTAGCTACGATTTTTCCGTGATCGGATCGATCGAAACCTCAATTCCCAGTATTAGGAATTTGAGAATAAATTTGACCGAACATCAATAACTTTCAGTAGTGTTGTTCCGATTAATCGATTTGATCGATGATTGATTGGTTTGCATTTTCAACCAACAGATCGATCATGATTTCAGAAATCGATTTTTGTTGTTTGTAAATTGACGCTATTAATATATTTTAACTGGTTAAGCTAGAAAACGAATGCCTTTTGGAAAAGAATTTAAATTTAATTGTTATAACTATATAGTATTACTTCTTAGTCTAAGACATTAATTCTTTCAGCACTGAAATAGTATGTTAATTTCAAACAACCATACCAATATGTTGAATATTTTGAAACATATTTGACTGGTAGCTGTTGCTGCCTTAGGCAGCAACAGCTTCCAGCAAATTAGTTTCAAAATATTCAACATATTATTTCTTAAATTATTAAGACTGTCATACCTGCAACTTTGTTTGAAAGGGGTAGTTATCCTTGAACACGCTATAATTACTGCATTCAAAATGGGTAAAAAATGAGAACCAGGTATGATCAATCATTAATTGATCATTGGTTAGTATATAAAACCAATCATCGATCACAAAGATAGAACCAATTCCCAACACTAACTTTCAGCATAAACTAATCATCCCGAGTTTATTTGTTACAACGATTACTATAATGGCGTGTCTATAGGTAAGTCCTGTATAATCTGAATGGTTTGGAGTTAGGGTTAACGATGGACGATGGAATAAGATATGCCGCTGAAGCGCACGAATGAACCCGTAATTAGGCCATCTTCATTAATAGATGGCTAACGAGCAGATATTGTCAGTCATGTCAAGCACATAATCAGTCTAATCATACAGCATGGACCCGCATCACTCTATGGTGCACAGCCTGGCTTGTGGATGATGACTTTGCAAATAGTCTTAGTGTAATATGTTGTTGCATGAGGTAGCAACACCGTACAGTAAAACTATGTGCTTAAATCTTGAATGGAGTACGCTTCCATCCCTGAAGGTTTCATAGCTATGTACCATTGTAGGCTATATGTCCGTGTTTTTGGGTATGAAGGGTGGCGAGCTTGTTAACTGGATTCAATTGATAATAATAATTACGGGTAATCTAATACAGATTCCTAAAGACTCATTTTTTGGATCAACTTACGGAGCGATAAATTTACACATAATGACCACAGATAATCCTCATAAAGACGTTTTGTTGGGTCATATTACCCCTGTAATAAGGCGTACAACTAACAAAGCAAACACGGCATAATCTAGGGGAATATATGGCTACTCGCGAGCAGAGGTCTTACACGCTTACTGACCAGCTCTATGGGTCTATTGTTAATATGCTATACCTCTGTATAATGTACTTGTCACTGATTCTTTACGCTTAACACCTCTGGTGTTAACTTAACCCTTTAATGGTCAACTTGAAAAAAAATGCCCAACCTCTGATCTTGAGAAACGTCAATTTGCAGGATAAGAGAAGAATATTTTTGAAAATTTACCACTGGAATGACTGGCTCGGTAACCGAGCCAGGCATTCCAGTGGTAAATTTTCACAAATACTCTTCTTGGTCTACAATTGGACACTGCCTAAGAAGAAATTTGAATTTTCTTGACCATTACACTTTTGATGAATATCCGTTTGAAGGATAACAGAAATTTATTTATTTTTGTAAATTTTCGTTATAAATTTACAAAAATTCTCTTTTTGGCTGCAAGGATAAAAATTTCCTTGAAAGGTATTGACAATTAAATGGTTAATTGAAATAAATAGTATTTTGTTTATGACGGAGTAGTTCAGTCAATTAAGACTGTCACGCCAACCTATAGGCGACTAGTTGATTATGACGTCACTACTTTAGCGGATTCATTCAGTTTGAAATAACATTAGCTATCGACCAGCACGAATACACAGATACCTCTACTAGCCATGGCGACTGATTTATGATTATAAAGTAGTTCTTTCTTCCCGTCTCACAAGACTTAGGGGTGCATACTCGCGGCGGAGTGCTTGGAGATGGAGTTGTTAGAATTGTGGCTGGCTTTCCATAGAAGCTCACGCCTCACACCTCCCCCTCACACTACATGCGCGTTTCCATCGATGCCATTTAAACCAATTCACGCTTCATTTCTGAGTACGGTTTGTTGGCATAGGATGGATTCTTCTGTGTATCAAATTTCTTCAAAATATGCAAAAGGTGTTCAAGATGTTCACTTTTGCAAAATGTATAAATCAAAGTTTGCGCCAAAAATGTGTCTGAATTTACTACAAAACTAGCAACACATTTTCAGAATTTCATATCTCGGCTGTTTATTATCAGCTGTAAAGACTCTACTTGCCTGGTGTGATTTTCAGAGGGATTGGATATATAGTCTTGGAGGAGAAGAAAGTAAATATTTTCCGTTGAATTTTTAAAAACAAAAAATCGCATATTTTTGCGTAAAATATTTTTAAATCATAATTCCGAAAGTAAGTTCTAGAAATTACCTGTATTATGACAACGATTTAAATGCTTGCTACAGCTACCAGTTATGATTCACCTCACAAAGAATGAACATGCCCAATCCTTGCCTCACACGTGAGGGATGAATCGAAAGTAAAAGTGATGCGACAATGCCTATGGAGATCGTCGTATTGCTATTGATATGTTAATTCTTCCGTTCACGTGTGAGGCATGGGGTGTGAGACGTGACGCGTGAGGTTCTATGGAAACTCAATAGAGGCTTAGATTGTGGGCCTGGATGAAGTGAGTCGAGGTAGGATTTAGCTTGTGATGGTTTTATTACGCATAGACTGATATGATTTTTTGTGTTCTGAAATTGAACTAGAAATACTAGTCCCTAGTTCAATTAAGTAACTGAAAATTGTGATTGTTTGTGCGGGCCGAAATCATCATACGCTGAACTCTGTTTCGTTTTCATTGCGTTGGGGTACCCGCATTGGGCTTCCGGGGGTGCTCGGATAGTTTTGTTATCTGTCATTCAACTGTGAATGTGCACTTTTAGCAGACTCACTATTATGTATCATAAGTATAATTGTATAATTTAATGTCACCAGGTAATTAGATATAGCATAGTAACATGTATGTATTCATTCTTGTTACACCATGAGACATTTACTTTTTAATATAATGGACCGTTCCATTTTAGCTATGCCCCGCCCATCACTAGCTAAGCTCCACCCACACCTCGCCGTGTTGGGATTGATCGATCCCCAAATGCCCTAGCTATCAACTTCCTGAAAACTATACAGGGAAGCTGTTGAATATTTTGTAACTAATTTGACTGGTTGCTGTTGCTGCCTATGGCAGCAACATCGCCCAGTCAAATTAGTTACAAAATATTCAACAGAATATTTATTAAATAGTAAAAGCAAACAATTTGTACAACAACGCATAGACCGTCTTCAAATATGCGTTCGACGTCATTCATGACGTCATTCATTATGCTATCATTGTACACATCACGCAGTTCATCATGACGTCATATGATGGGTGTGTGCTCCGGAAAGGTGAATTGTATGGTAGACGCGTTTATAAGACCTGCCTTATCGCGCTCCCTCTAAGACAAACAATAAATTCTGTTTAAACCAAATAGTATTTTGAGCGATTTAATTCGCCGTTAACATAAGAGGAGTGAGTTCAAGAGGCAATATAGACAGACAGGCGGACGGACTGGCGGACGGGCGGGTGGGCGGGCAGACGGACAGACGGACGGACAGACAGACAGACAGACAGACAGACAGACAGACAGACAGACAGACAGACAGACAGACAGACAGACAGACAGACAGACAGACAGACAGACAGACAGGAAGGCTGGCTGGCTGGCTGGCTGGCTGGCAAACAGGGTGGCAGACAGACAGACAGACAGACAGACAGACATCATGACAAACAGACAGACAGACCGACAGGCAGGCAGACAGGCAGGCAGGCACGCACGCAGGCAGGCAGACTAATAATGTGATCGTAATAATGTGGTCGATTTCACACAGCGTAAAGATTTGTTGAACTAATTTTGAGTTGCACCTCGCAGGTTGTGTAGATGTCAGTATCGTATGTCGGTCGGCCTGTAGGGCCAAAAATTAAAGAAAAATATTTTACAACTAGATGGCATTCACGTGTGTTTCTTGCTGACAGAGTCATCAAGCGGGATCTATTGGTCGTGCCACTGCTTGCAAATGAGCCTTGTTATTATGGATTAGTCTTATATACATGCTCATCATATTTTATAAATTGATCAATAAGTCAATGACAGAGGTATGAATTATTATTCTGATTATGCATTTGCACGGACCATCACTGAAATAAAACACGCTGCCACAGAGTATAGCGTGAGTCTGCATTAATAGGCGAACAAAACCTTTACGGACTCTACTCTATACTGCTGCTGCTGCTAATCTGCTGCTGCTACTGCTACTGTTACTACTGCAACTACTGTTACTGCTACTGCTATTGCTGATGCTGCTGCTACTTTTACTGCTGCTGCCGCTACCGCTTCCGCTACCGCTACCGCTACCGCTACCGCTACCGCTTCCGCTACTGCTTCCGCTACTGCTGCTGCTACTGCTACTGCTGCTGCTGCTGCTGCTGCTGCTGCTGCTGCTGCTGCTGCTACGCTACTGCTACTACTACTTTTTTTTTCTTTTATTTTTGAAAATCCGACGCTGACGCAGTCGGATACACTTCCCGGAGGAACTCCTTTAAAAAGGCTGGCAAACCCCCATAAAAAATCGTTGGAAATAGCAGGCTTTATTAATAGAATAACAATACAAACCTAACATGTCAAAACAGTGCAAGCTAAAATACTCTATTATCATATACCACAACCGTGGCATAACTACATAGACAACATAATTAATAAAGAGCTGATAACATAACAAAATTCAACAAAGACATTGCTATTTGCACACCGTGTAGTAGTAGGCCCAAATGGCGAGCATAGCTAACCAACAAGCGGTAAAGACACTCGTCAATAATTAGCAGTAAGCTACTGCTAATCATTGACGCCATTGAGCCGATTCATGACCGGCAGGCTAAGTAGATCATATGGAGTTTAACGTAGCACACCGTATAGTAGTAGGGCCAAATGGCGAGTGCAGCTCACCAACAAGTGGCGAGGTGACTCGTCAATAAGTAACAAAAAGTCACTCATTGACGCCAGTTAGCCGATTATTAAATACCCAACGGACGTAGTAGCCTTTATATAATATAATGCACAAAGCAAACGTATACAAACTATGACTACTTAGATTGCGCTTTGGGTTCACATTCTAAATTTACTTCATTGTAAGTTTTTGCAAATTACCCTGGAACAAATACACCTACAGTAAATATTTACAACAGGAAGCTAATTGTAAGATATCACACTTTGTTAACTTGAAAATCGGATCACCTCCAGAATATTGACATAATGCTCATTTGATATTTAAATATTCTGATCCCAAGGTTAGGATATTCGTCAAGATTAGAGTCTCCTAAGGCATTACAATTTTAAAATAAAGGCAATTAAATTAAATTAAAATAGCATTTATCAATATACAGCAAGCAGCGAGTGTGCTAGCTTATACAAGTTCCGCTTCTGATATTTTTAGATATCCGTATTCAATTGATACTAGGCCAGTTTTGCACCATACGTCTTTAAATCTACTTTCTCTCCCATGTTCTACTAGCCTGTAAAATTCACAATGAATGCAGTTTATCAACAATGATCGAAATATAGCTTGTATGGCTCTCTGATGGTTGTTGCCGGTTTTATCTCTGGCCTCTGAACACCGATGCTTCCAGATGGCCCACACTCCTACAGATAACAGGGTTATTAACGAATCTTTCTCCTTGCTATTAATGATTCGTCCGATAGTTGAGCAATCTTTGAACAAAATTGTTTCAGCCACTAAATTCACATATTTGTTTCCAAATTTAGCAAGGAGCATATTGATATATACCCAAAAGCCTGTAGTTATGCGACACTGAGTAAATAGATGGTCTATCGTTTCCTCCTCAGTATTACATAATAAGCACCGGTCTGTACTTGATATTTTACAGATATAAGTAAGATGGTCGACCCCTAGCCTTCGATGGAGTAATCGCCATACCAGGTCCCGTGCATTTCCTGGTAGACATGGTAGATGTATTGCTTTCCAGGCATTTTTCCAGTTCTTTGGCGTGCATCCTAAATTGTTCCAATGCCTAACCACAATAGGAGTCTGTCTCCGACTTTGCATTAGAATTCTATACCAGTCTCTAGATGCCATGTTGTATTTTATATGTTCTGACATAAATACTAACGTTGGCTGCAACATATCAATGTTGCCACGTGCTTTCGGCAATTTGAACCATACAGCAGGTATTGCATTCTTTATTCTAACAAATAAGCGCTGGGCATCAATATGTCTCATTGATGTTATTCTTGCTACATCTTGCATCGCAATCCATTTACGAGATTTCGGATTTACCAAGTCACGTAAATATTGAATACCATTTTTGGCCATAGAGGGCAAATATAATACATCATCGTTATCACGAATCAACTCGTTGCCCCAAAGACGTAGCTCTAAGGCATCTTCCCAACAATTGGGTTGTGGCATTGATCGTGTAAATATTTTTACGGCCTCGAGCTGTTCTTTATATACATTTGGAATCTTTTGATGATTAGGTGGCAGTTTATTGCACATAAATAAACATTCTACTGGAAATGGGTCAACGTACCTTTGGAGAAGTGCCCTTGAAACACTTGACCAAGATGAGGTTGAAGTAAGTAACGTATTCAAGAATTTCAATTTTAAAGAAGCACACTTTGCTGAAACATTAACCAAATCCAGGCCTCCGGCATGCTTTTCATTGGTGAGGATTGACTGTGATACTAAGTGGGCTTTGTCCTCCCATAAGAAGGACAAAAGTAACGTGTTGATCTTTGACTCTACTGATTTGGGCATATGAACTACAGAAGCGGTATACCACAGTCCAGATAAAATTAAATTATTAAGGACAAATGTCCTGCCAAAGACAGTTAGGCGACGTCGTTTCCAATTTAGTAATGCACACTTTAGCTTGGATATCCTTTCTTCCCAGTTTAGTAATACATTTTGTTCTCTACTAAAGTAAATACCCAAAATCTTTATGACATCATTTGAGCAGTTAATATCCATCACATTATCAGTTCTGCCCTTCCAATCGCCCAAAAACAATCCCTTAGATTTATCTTTATCGACTTTAAGTCCTGATGCCTTTTGAAAATCTCTTAATACTCCATTTAAAATTCTAAAATCCGTATTTTTACCCGCAAACACAGTCGTATCATCTGCATATTGAGAAACCTTTAGTGGCCTTTCTACGCCACGTATACATATTCCTTGAAAGTCATTGCGTTGCCGCAATGTGGCCCCCAACGATTCCATAGCTATGACGAATAGAAGCGGGGACAGTGAGCAACCCTGTCTGACACCTCGTTCCAACACTACAGGTTTGGATAGCTGATTGTTAACTAAATAGCAACTTGTTATATCAGTATATAAAATATTGACCCATTTAATAAATCTTGAACCAAAGCCAATATGGTCTGAAGACTTAAACAAAAAATCCCATTCTAGTCTGTCAAACGCCTTCTCGTTATCAAGTGCTATTATTGCTGCTGGGATACAATCCTTTTCAACTAATTGAATAAGGTCCCGTATAGGCAAAGTGTTGTTTAATATTGATCTTCCTGGCACAGAGCAGGTTTGATCATCATGAATGACTTCGCCTAGGACTGCGCCAAGTTTTAATGTTAGTGCCCGAGTAATAATCTTATAATCTACACAGAGTAGAGAGATTGGTCTATAATTCTGTATTTTATTTCTGTCACCCCTCTTGTATATAAGCCGAACATATGCTTGGGCCATTGATGTAGGGAGATGCCCTTGCTTAAAAATGCTGGTTGCTATTTCTTCTAATACTGGCCCAAATATGTGCCAGAATGTTTGATAAAATTCAACTGGAAGTCCGTCACATCCAGGAGACCTTTCTAACTTCATACCTTTGAGGGATTTTGTCAAATCATCAATTGTTATTGATTGGTCACAGCTTTCGCGACATGAATCTGGAAGTTTTTTCGTTATATTAGGTAAAACATCTCTAGTTGCAGTTTCCTCGCTTCCCTCAGATTTATACAATGATTTGTAAAATTCGGATAATGTTTCAATCATTTCTGCATTTGAGCACACTTTTCGCCCTCGGTGTGCATTTGTGCTCTTGACCTTATTTTGGCGCCATCAAACTGATATTGCTCTATTTCATTTGGTCTACCTTTTAATTTAACTAATAGTTCGTAATAATTATATTCCCTATCATTAAGTTTCTTATTAATTTTACACAACGACCTCTGAAGCGCCTTTTTACACTTTCGTATTTCACGTGCTTTCCTAATGGAATACTGGCTTGAAATATATTTCAGGTCTGATTTAGCATCTTCCCACCAGTCTGTTAGACATTCATACGAACCTCTTCTTTCATCCCAATGCCTCCAACAACTTTCCACACATTTGCGGTAGCAACTATCTCGTAGCAATGCTACATTAAGTTTCCAAAATCCATCACCTCGTTTGACCCAGTCAGCATTGTCTAATGTGATGGAAAACATATTGTGATCAGAGAAAGTTACTGGTTTTATGTTAGTTTTACACATGTAACCTTTCAATGAGCATTCTACATAGATCCTGTCTAACCTTGAAGCTAACCTTCCATCGGTTGAAAACCAAGTAAATTCCTAGCCTTCTGGATTTTCAATCCGATAAGTGTCTAACAAGCTTTTATTTTCACAAATGTGTTTCAAAATATTATGCGATGTGTCATTAAAATTAGACCTAGAGTTTCTGTCTTTAGCCTTGTCTAATATGCAATTAAAGTCACTGCCCATAATTATGTTTTCAGGCGTTCTGTCTTGAATTATTGTGGAAACATCATTTAGAAATTCACGGCGCAATTGATGAGAGGTAGGTACATAAAGTCACATCAAATTTAAACTTGTGTTTAGTACATCAATTGATACACAAATCCATCGTCCATTTGGATCTGATGACGACGATATAACGTCAACATAGTTGAGACAGCGGGGCAGGATAAGAATGGCCACTCCCGCACTATTATCTTGTGATAAAAAAAAAATCTGCCCTTTTGAAATATCTATGAGAGATTCATACACTTCAGCTTTTTGAATTTTGGTCTCTTGTAGAAAAGCAATATCAACTCTCTCATTTGCTAATTCTTCAAGCAAGTGGCGCTGCTTGAATTTGGTATTTAATCCGCTGCAATTGATGGTGCAGATAATCATAATTTGTAAAGTGATGTTTACAACCGCCATCATTAGATTAACTAGATTTGGGTTTTTAGCTCGTTTCTTAGACCATTTACCTAATTTTCATGCGAATTCAATATTTCCTAGTTCTACCACAGACAAATATTTATATTTGGAAATATCAGAATCATGGCGCAGTAGACGATATTTCATGCCTCTCGCCGTTACATATGGCACTAACACTTCACCCCCTTCTGATCAGTACATTACCATTTCATCTTTCATCTGTGAACTCTGTGTTTAAATGGACACATCTGATTCTGCAACTGACATTGTATCATTATCCATATCATTTACTTCAATCTCAGATTCTGAGCTATTGTCTTCTTTATGACGCTTATTGCTACTTAAGTAGCATTTGGCAGGAGCATCATTTACCATATCTTCAAGCTGACTTAAATCAAGTGGGCTTAGCGGAAAATCGACTGTCTTTTACAGCAACGTTTGGCTCCACTGCATTTTGAGTATTTTCTTGACTTAAGCTTATACCATCCTCTAATACATGAATTTCATCAACTGTAGTTACTTTAACAGGATTTGATGATTTGTTTGTGTCATTTACAGTGGCATGAACCAAAACAACAGCTTCCGTAGCGGTTGCTTGAGACGCATTTGACTCAGTTGCATCCTTTAATGGGCGATTATCTCCTGATACTGAGGGCTTGTTTTGATTTTTTGGACAGCGCCATTTAAAATGGTCAACTGAATCACAGAGCAAACATTTGTTTCGATTGGGACAATCTGTTGCCAAATGGTCAGTACTTAGGCAGATCCGGCATTCTTTAATTTGCCCTCTATACCATAAGGGCAGGACAAAGCTGCCATCAAGCGTCAATCTGCTTGGTAAAGGGCTATCCACTTTATCAAACCAAATACGCCTTACACCGTTTTCTAGCGTTCTATCAAAGAGATACGTTTCCCATTCAATCTTGTGCACTTTGCCATACTTCTTGAGTTCACTCATGATTCTGTCATCTGGAATTTCTAGTGGAACTTTCATCTTCACTAGCAACCTATCTGACTCGATTTCCTCTACATTACAAACTTCACCTTTTACAATACGAACATCTTCCAGAAGCTTTTCCTTGACGCCCTCATTTGACACTGTTACATTCCATACAGTTTTAGTAACATTGATAAGCCCCTGCAAAGTAGCAGGTCCCGCGCCAACGACGTCTTTTAACCCATGATACACATCGATAGCCATGACACCCCACCCCTTAGTTGTTACTTTAAGGCTTAGGGTACACTTATAGGTTGCCATGGTGGTTTATCAAAGGAGGAACCCCATACTACTACAATATATAATAAATATATACTTATATAACACCAGGACGTCAGGGAAAGAGCTAAACACTAAATAAATAGTGTCCCCCTTTGAAACCCTGACGTCTACCAACAAATATACGAATAGAGAGTACAGTCGTATATTTGTTAGTTTGAACCACTTTCTAAGTGGTTCACTAACACCTAGCCGATTAAAGTATACTAACAAATATATGAATAGATAGTACAGTCATATATTTGTTAGTCTGTTCGAGTTGACCGGGGACAGCCAACTGACTATAAGGATTTATATAGTTAAAGAACTAGGCTTGTGCTTACAAATGACAAAGGAATTAAATCCACTCACTCAAGCGATCTTACCAAATATAATGCGCTAGCCTACGAACTATAGAAATAGCAGACTGGCGCGGGGAGAAATGTATTGCATTGACCACAGTAAGAGGAGCCCTATTAAATGGCGGAAACCGCCAGCTAAGAGGAATGCCTTTAGAAAATGGAGACACAAAATGCGCTCCAACCAAGACAAGAATTTACAAATTAAACATAAGGTTTGAAAGGAAATACTAATACGAAATATATGTATAAAATTTATCTACAAAATCGCGCTGGAAACTAGCAAATTCGGGCAGCAATTGCAGAGCTAAATAAACGCGTGCGTTCACTTCGACTACTACTACTACTACTACTGTTGCTGCTGCTGCACTACTACTACTGCTACTGCTGCTGCTGCTACTACTACTGCTACTGCTACTGCTACTACTACTACTACTACTACTACTACTACTACTACTACAGCTACTGCTACTGCTGCTACTGCCGCTGCCGCTGCCGCTACTACTACTACTACTACTACTACTACTACTGCTGCTGCTACTGCTACTACTACTACTACTACTACTGCTGCTGCTGCTGCTGCTGCTGCTTCTGCTACTGCTACAGCTACTGCTGCTACTACTACTACTGCTGCTACTGCCGCTACTACTACTACTACTGCTGCTGCTGCTGCTACTGCTACTACTGCTGCTGCTGCTGCTACTGCTACTGCTACTGCTACTACTACTACTTCTGCTGCTGCTGCTGATGCTGCTGCTGCTGCTACTACTACTGCTGCTGCTACTGCCGCTGCCGCTACTACTACTACTACTACTACTACTACTGCTGCTGCTGCTGCTGCTGCTGCTGCTTCTGTTGCTGCAACTGCTACTGCTACTACTACTGCTGCTGCTGCTACTGCTACTACTACTACTGCTGCTGCTGCTGCTGCTGCTGCTGCTGCTGCTGCTACTACTACTACTACTACAACTACTGCTGCTGCTGCTGCTGATGCTGCTGCTGCTACTGCTACTGCTACTGAGTAGCTACTGCTACAGCTACTGCTGCTACTACTACTACTACTACTACTACTACTACTACTACTACTACTACTGCTGCTACTGCTGCTGCTACAGCCTCTGCCGCTACTACTACTACTACTACTACTACTACTACTACTACTACTACTACTACTACTACTACTACTGCTGCTACTGATACTACTACTACTGCTGCTGCTGCTGCTACTGCTACTACTACTACTACTACTACTACTACTACTACTACTACTACTACTACTACTACTGCTGCTGCTCCTGCTGCTGCTGCTGCTGCTACAGCTACTGCTGCTACTGCTTCTGCCGCTACTACTACTACTACTACTACTACTGATGCTGCTGCTACTGCTGCTACTGCTACTGGTACTGCTACTGCTGCTATTGCTACTGCTACTGCTGCTACTGCTGCTGCTGCTGCTGCTACTGCCGCTGCCGCTACTACTACTACTACTACTACTACTACTACTACTACTACTACTATGTTTGCACTATATTATCAACATATTTAGCATATATTATTGATTTGGAGCATATAGCTGCCAACGTGTCCTGGACATTGTTCAAATATTTGCACATTTATTATACACAGATATATTCAAATACATGGCAGCAGGTTAAACAAATTGAACATAAATTCTTGTTATTTTACAGTTTTATCTCAGTCTCGAATTTGCTAATTGTTGTTCATTCTGAATACGGTGTTAGCGAAAGCTGATTTCAGCTAAAGTAGGCAGCAGCAGCTTTCAGTTACCTCCGTCAGCCACTATAATTGTTTTCAAAATGAACGCCATCTTTCCATGTCGCTGCTTTGATATTCTTATGGTTTGGCAGAATTCACAGTTAGCCGTGTCAACATTTTAGAAAGCCCGAACACATTTCTCTAGAAGTCACTTTGCCCTGAGACTTTCATAGTGTTTCGCTGTCTAGACAACACTAAGATATTATAGGCTAGTAGACTACTATCATGAATGTGGCTATTCTGGTACCACATCTGGTGCGTCTTGTGTGAACTACGGACAACACTTACTACATAATAGCATGAGTAAACTCCGAACAGGCTATTCATTCAGCGCGTGCGTGTGTGCTTGCTTGCGTACGCACATGTGTGAGTGCCTGCCTACGTGCGTGCGTGCACCCGGGACAAAATCAAACAATCAATCAACTAACCGACCGCGATGGACAGACGGACCGACTGACCAACTGACTGACCGATCAACCGAGCGAACAAGCAAGCAAGCAGGCAGGCAACCGGGCAAGCAGGCACGCAGGCAAGCATGCAATTGGGCAAGCAGGCAGGCAAACAAGAAAGCAAGAAAACATGCAAGCAAGCAGGCAAGCAAGCGAGCACTCGGTGAGATAACATAGACATGATTATTTGAATAGTAAGAACTATAACTTATTTATTATAAGCTAATGAATAGAAGGTATAGAGGCAGGTGCATTCCATTCTGATTGGTCGAGAACATTTCGCGAGAATTGTGACGTAATCTCATTCACATATTAGGCCACACTCCATGCCCATATAAGGTCATGGGGATATTTTTACATAAAAAGGACCAATCCCCATTAAGGGGTTTGCCAGAAAAATGAAGGTGTGTGGCCTAATATGCAAATGAGATGACGTCACATGTCAGGTGATCAGGTCTCGACCGATCCGAATTTCGCGCATCGCACCATCCGACATTTAGTATGTAGATCTAGAGATGGACAGGCGGACGGACAGGCGGACGGACGAACGGACGACGGACGGACGAATGGATGGATGGATGGATGGAAGTCCCACCAATCAAATGTTCGCTATACGATGGCCCCGATCCGAAGCAATTAAAGCCAGTCTGGCATACTCTGAAGTACAAATCTGGAATGATCTACCACTGAAAATTAAGCAAGCCAAAAACATACAATTTATTCAAATCCCAATGTACTGAGCATTTCAGATAGAAAATACAACTACAACACTACCATCACCTACTTGAACACATTAAAGCTGTCGTGTTCCATTAAATATGGACACTTTTGCACGAGATATGAGATGCCTGTTCAATTTACCCAGCATGCAATGCTACCCAGCATGCAATGCCCTGACTCCATAATCGTTGTAACTATAGGACGCCATATTCGTTATTGTGTGCACAGCCAGGATTTCTCAAACAAAACCAACCTGCTTGCACTTGCAAATAGTCATTTGTCCTCCAGCTCTGGAAGCGTAAGCATGCACGTAGGGCCTATTCACAGCAGTACATTCGAGTCTGTATTTCAATACTGTTCAGAGAAAGTGTGTCAATGTCCAGGAGAAAATAGGGGAATAATAATAATAATAATAATAATAATAATAATAATAATAATAATAATAATAATGGATGGATGGATGACAGCTGACAACCAACAATACCCCCACCCCACCCGTGCACGCGCATGCACAAGCACGCACGCACACACGCACGCGCGCGCATGCATGCAGGACTGTACGCCCACACACGCACGCACGCATGCACGCACGCACACGCACGCACACGCACGCACACACACGCACATGCATGCCAGCCTGTGTGCACGCATGCTTGCACGCATACCCACATGCGTGGATGCACACATACATGCATGCACATGCGCCCACATGCTTACACACATGTGCAAATGCACACCCGCATGCCCGCACACCCGTCAGCCTGCACGCATGAGATAACTCACCCACCTTTCACACCACCGCTCCTCCTAACCACCGCCACCCCGCCACCGTGTTTGGATCGACATTCCCATTGCCTCTTCAACCAGTAACAATAGGTCTGTGTACTGAAGAATTGATTAGGTACATATGGATTCAGTGTTAAGGTATTTAGCGCTTAGGTGCGATCTTCATTCAGTAACAATATATACATACCGAACTCACCCCATCCTATTGTCTCTTCATTCAGTAACAAACATCTGTACACATGTTATAACTTGCCCACATTCTACACCACCCATCCTGCTGAAAAACCCCACCCACCACCCAAGACACGCGGTTTTGGATTGACATTTCCATTCTCTTTATAACCAGTAGCAATACATCTACATACTGAAGAATCAATTAACTGCATATGGATTGATTGCTAAGGCTTTTAGTGCTTTTATTCATCCAGGAACAATAGATTTACATACCACGCTCCCTGCCTTCCCAGCGTCTCTTCATCCAGGAACAATAGATCTACATATGCACTCCATGCCTTCCCAGGGTATCGTCATCCAGAACTACATACCACACTCCCTGCCTTCCCACTGTTTCTTCATCCATATCTACATACCACACTCCCTGCTTTCCCACTGTCTCTTCATCCAGATCTACATACCACACTCCCTGCATTTCCACTGTCTCTTCATCCAGATCTACATACCACACACCTTGCCTTCCCAGTGCCTCTTTATCCAGGAACAATAGATCTACATATCTCACTCCCTGCCTTCCCAGTGTCTCTTCATCCAGATCTGCATACCACACTACCTGCCTTCCCTGTGTCTCTTCATCCAGATCTACATACCACTCACCTTGCCTTCCCAGTGCCTTTTCATCCAGGAACAATAAACCTACATACCTCACCCCTACCTTCCCAGTGTCTCTTCATCCAGATCTACATACCACACTCCCTATATTCCCAGCATCTCTTCATCCAGATCTACATACCACACTCCCTATATTCCCAGCATATCTTCATCCATATCTACATACCACACTCCCTGCATTTCCACTGCCTCTTCATCCAGATCTACATACCACACTCATTGCCTTCCCAGTGTCTCTTCATCCAGGAACAATAGATCTACATACCACACTCCTTGCCTTCCCAGTGTCTCTTCTTCCAGTAACAATAGATCTACATACCACACTCCCTGCCTTCCCATTGTCTCTTCATCCAGATCTACATACCACACTCCCTACCTTCCCACTGTCTCGGCATCTAGATCTACATACCACTCACCTTGCCTTCCCACTGTCTCTTCATCCAGATCTACATACCACACTCCCTACCTTCCCACTGTCTCGTCATCTAGATCTACATACCACACTCCCTGCCTTCCCACTGTCTCTTCATCCAGATCTACATACCACACTCCCTGCCTTCCCACTGTCTCTTCATCCAGATCTACATACTGAATGCTTTCAAACCCCTCCCCCCACACCTTCACAGTCTCTCCTCATCTGTAAATAATAGATCTATATACCTCACCCCTACCCGCCATCCATATAACACATTGTTACTCCTGTCAATCATCCTGACATAAATAGACATAAATAGATCAAAATACCAAACCCCGGATGGCAGGGTGCATGCAATTCTGATTAGTCGAGAGTTGGTCACGTGACATGGAATGTCATCTTATTTGCATATTAGGCCATGCCCCTTCATTTTCATGCAAAAAACATGAATGGTGATTGGTCCTATTTGGCGGGAAAATGCCTCTTGACCATATATGGGCATGAGGGTGTGGCCTAGTATAGAAATTAGATGACGTCACAGGTCACCTGAACAGCTCTCGGCCCATCAGAATTGCGCGCACTCTGCCTCCCTTCTACTCTAATGCAGATTATAAAATACTCTTAAGCTCGTCTGAAAACATGCTTCGTGTGCATAAATGTGTGACTGGACGCCCGTGATTAACTGGAGGTAAACTAAGACATAAAATGCTACGGTACTGAACGTATCTTAGAGCTGAAGAAATATCGTCCAGCAAAATTCCTTTCAAAATACTCAAAAAATACACGTACGCTTGCCCTAAGCTTATGATAAGTTTCGTAAGCTTATGATACATGGTTTTCAGGGTTAAAATGGTTTATTCCATATGTGGATATGCTATGACTCCACTCACCCAAAAATCCACATTCCTACTCCCAAACAACATAAAATATTAATCCGATAAGGTTCAAAGGTGTATACTGTTGATTTATGTTTAACTAAATTCTATCAAAACACGCATTGGAGAACAATAGTCCCATATGGCTAAAACTCTCCCACAATAAAAGTGACCACCTCTCGCTTTATATCATTATTATTATCGTCAATAAAACAACCAGCGCAGGCCCTCAGGAAATCCCACATGTCCTGACTCGGTCAGTGCATATTTTATAGTCCATGTTCGGTGGTATCTACGACCTGCGATGGGTATGTAATGGCAAACATGCTAGCATTCTTTAGTTAATTCCAAATACACGTAATTATCATGATCGCGTTGGTGACAGGATTATTGTGCATTTTAAAGGAGATCTCATTTTAATGCATAGTCGGCGCCGAGTTGACAGTTTTCTATCACAGTAAAATCAGCTTCCTACATATCATGTGACACACGTGGCCTAGAGGTAGCAAGTCTAACTCGTAAAATCCTACCTACATGCGCCTGATGAAACCAAAAGGATCACAACTAGTCGTACAGCGGATGAGACTATGGTCTATGAGTCGTACAGTGGATGAGACTAAGGTCTATGAGTCGTACAGTGGATGAGACTATATGGTCTATGAGGTGTACGGTGGATGAGACTATGGTCTATGAGTCATGCAGTGGATGAGATTATGGTCTATGTGTCATGCAGTGGATGAGACTATGGTCTATGAGTCGTACAGTGGATGAGACTATGGTCTATGAGTCATGCAGTGGATGAGATTATGGTCTATGAATCGTACAGTGGATGCGACTATGGTGGATGAGTCATGCAGTGGATGAGACTATGGTCTATGAGTCATGCAGTGGATGAGACTATGGTCTATGAGCCGTGCAGTGGATGAGACTATGGTCTATGAGCCGTGCAGTGGATGCGACTATGGTCTCTGAGTCACGTAGTGGATGAGACTATGGTCTCTGAGTCACATAGTATATGAGACTATGGTCTATGAGTCGCACAGTGGATGAGACTATGGTATATGAGTCATGCAGTGGATGAGACTATGGCGGATGAGTCATGCAGTGAATGAGACTATGGTGGATGAGTCATGCAGTGGGTGAGACTATGGTCTATGAGTCGTACAGTGGATGAGACTATGGTGGATGCATCGTGCAGTGGATGAGACTATGGTGGATGAGCCGATGGTCTATGTGCCGTACAGTTGATGAAACTATGGTGGATGAGCCGATGATCTATGAGCCGTACAGTGGATGAGACTATGGTCTATGAGTTGTACAGTGGATGAGACTATGGTGGATGAGTCGTGCAGTGGATGAGACTATGGTGGATGGGACTATGGTCTATGAGCCGTAGAGTGGATGAGACTATAGTCTATGAGCCGTAGGGTGGATGAGACTATAGTCTATGAGCCGTAGAGTGGATGAGACTATAGTCTATGAGCCGTAGAGTGGATGAGACTATAGTCTATGAGCCGTACAGTGGATGAGACTATGGTCTATGAGTTGTACAGTGGATGAGACTATGGTGGATGCGTCGTGCAGTGGATGAGACTATGGTGGATGGGACTATGGTCTATGAGCCGTAGAGTGGATGAGACTATAGTCTATGAGCCGTAGAGTTGATGAGACTATAGTCTATGAGCTGTAGAGTGGATGAGACTATAGTCTATGAGCCGTAGAGTGGATGAGACTATAGTCTATGAGCTGTAGAGTGGATGAGACTATAGTCTATGAGCCGTAGAGTGGATGAGACTATAGTCTATGAGCTGTAGAGTGGATGAGACTATAGTCTATGAGCCGTAGAGTGGATGAGACTATAGTCTATGAGCCGTACAGTGGATGAGACTATGGTCTATGAGTTGTACAGTGGATGAGACTATGGTGGATGCGTCGTGCAGTGGATGAGACTATGGTGGATGGGACTATGGTCTATGAGCCGTAGAGTGGATGAGACTATAGTCTATGAGCCGTAGAGTGGATGAGACTATGGTCTATGCGCCGTAGAGTGGATGCGACTATAGTCTATGAGCCATAGAGTGGATGAGACTATAGTCTATGAGCCGTAGAGTGGATGAGACTATAGTCTATGAGCCGTAGAGTGGATGAGACTATAGTCTATGAGCCGTAGAGTGGATGAGACTATAGTCTATGAGCCGTAGAGTGGATGAGACTATAGTCTATGAGCCGTAGAGTGGATGAGACTATAGTCTATGAGCCGTAGAGTGGATGAGACTATAGTCTATGAGCCGTAGAGTGGATGAGACTATAGTCTATGATCCGTAGAGTGGATGAGACTATAGTCTATGAGCCGTAGAGTGGATGAGACTATAGTCTATGAGCCCTAGAGTGGATGTTTGTCTAACGTTTTTTACTTTTACTTTTTGTTTCTTGCTCCCAAGAAGAGGTATTCATCCACTATTTCAACAGGCTGATCCCCAATGCTAAATTCGGGTTGTGTTTTTTTGTTTCCGCTTGGAAAAAATTATTATAATTGTTTTTGAGACATTTACTTTAAGTTTCCAGCGAATGCAGTAATTGTGAAAGCTATTTAAGCATTGCTGTAAAGATTCTGGTGAGTGGGTCAGGATAGCAGTATCATCTGCATATACGATTACAGTGGGATATAAAAACAAATCGAGATATTCATCGGCTAGCTTACTGAGAGATGCGAGTCCTGGTACTTTATCTTTTTGTAGCGATGACTCTAGGTCATTAAACATATAGCAAATAAAAAGTGTGAAAGATTCACACCTTGTCGTACCCCTATTTTACAAAGGAAATAATCAGATGACATTATCGTGAGTGACAAAGGATTTTATTGACGGATACATATTAAAAATAATGTTAAAACATTTTCCAGCTAATCTATTTTTCAGAAATTTTGACTACAGACCTGCCCTCCTTACTGTATCGAAAGCTTGTATAAAACCAATAAAACAACAGTATAATTTTATCTTTTGTGCGAAGAGAAGCTCAATTATTAACTGCATTGATAAATTATTATCCAGCGCTGCTCTGCCGTTTCTAAATCCTACTTGAGCCTCTAATTATTTCATATTTTTCAGCATATGACTTTAATCTTGTGTTTATGATTACAGTAAATAGTTTTCCTATGCAGCAAAGTAGAGTTATTGGGCTATAGTTAGATACATCCGATGCGTCGCCTTTATTTTTCATATATTGGGAGTATTTTACCTATTAGCCATTCTTCTGGTATAATGCCACTATTAAAGATTTTATTGAACAGTTGTTCGAATATCATTATCATCTTGGTAACTGTGGATTTGATACATTCATTTAAGATGCCGTCTACTCCTGTTGCTTTCCCATTTGCTAAGCTGTCTATCTTTTAATGTCTTCTTTACTGATTGGTACATTTAGTGTTATCACACCAACAGAGCATATAATGATTGACCACATTCACATTGCCTCCCACATAGCATACGTACAATACCTACAACAACAAGGATACAAGGACTCGTGAATATTCTCCTTCAGACACTGTCTCAATTCAGCATAAAACATACAAGGGGGGGGGGGGAAATAAAATCAATGGTTAGAATCGGCTACATCACATAACGTTGTACCAGTTTGTTGGGCTGTGGTGTGGGTGTATGTATGTATGCTCAACCCATAGCACTAGCGAAGGGGTCCAAACCTAATGATAGGCAAGAAGTACTAGCTCAGGAGACAGGTCCCTAAAGGGGTCACAATTAAATTGGATATATGTTCCAGATATGATAACTCTGCTTAGCAGAATGGACAGATAACTCTGCTTAGCAGAATGGACAGATAAATCTGCTTAGCAGAATGGACAGATAAATCTGCTTAGCAGAATGAACACTACACCATTCTTGACCATCAGCCGGTCCGATGTTTCAGCTGGTATGGAATAATCAGCTGGTCCAGCGTTTCAGCTGATCCAAGTAATCAGCTGGTCCGGATAATCAGCCAGGCTGGATAAGCAGCTGTTTGGATAATCAGCTAGTCTGGATAATCAGCTGGTCTGGATAGCCTAATCAGCTGGTCTGGATAGCCTAATCAGCTGGTCTGGATAATCAGCTGGTCTGGATAATCAGCTGGTCCAAATAATCAGCTGGTCTGGATAATCAGCTTGTCCAGATAATCAGTTGGATCGGATAATAAGTCGGTCCGGATAATCAGCTTGTCTGGATAATCAGCTTGTCTGGATAATCAGCTGGTCCGGATAATCAGCTGGTCTGGACAATCAGCTGGTCCGGATAGCCTAATCAGCTGGCCTGGATAATCAGCTTGTCTTGATAATCAGCTGGTCCAAATAATCAGCTTGTCCAGATAATTAGCCAGATCGGATAATAAGTTCGTCCGGATAATCAGCTGGTCTGGATAATCAGCTGGTCCAAATAATCAGCTGGTCCGGATACACAGCTTGTCCAGATAATCAGCCAGATCGGATAATAAGTTGGTCCGGATAATGAGCTGGTCTGGATAATCAGCTGGTCCGGATAATAAGCTGGTCTTGACAATCAGCTGGTCTGGATAGCCTAATCAGCTTGTCTGGATAATCAGCTGGTCCAAATAATCAGTTGGTCTAGATAATCAGCTGGTCCGGATAATCAGCTGGTCTGGATAATCAGCTGGTCTGGATAATCAGCTGGTCCGGATAATCAGCTGGTCTGGATAATTAGCTGGTCCAGAAAATCAGCTGGTCTGGATAATCAGCTGGTCCGGATAATCAGCTGGTCCAGATAATCAGCTGGTCTGGATAATCAGCTGGTCCGGATAATCAGCTGATCTGGATAATCAGCTGGTCTGGATAATCAGCTGGTCCGGATAATCCATTGGTCTGGATAATCAGCTGGTCCGGATAATCAGCTGGTCCGGATAATCAGCTGGTCTGGATAATCAGCTTGTCCAGATAATCAGCTGGTCTGGATAATCAGCTGGTCCGGATAATCAGCTGATCTGGATAATCAGCTGGTCTGGATAATCAGCTGGTCCGGATAATCAGCTGGTCTGGATAATCAGCTGGTCCGGATAATCAGCTGGTCCGGATAATCAGCTGGTCTGGATAGCCAGCTTGTCCAGATAATCAGCTGATCTGGATAATCAGCTGGTCTGGATAATCAGCTGGTCTGGATAATCAGCTGGTCTGGATAATCAGCTGGTCCGGATAATCCATTGGTCTGGATAATCGGCTGGTCTGGATAATCAGCTGGTCCGGATAATCAGCTGGTCTGGATAATCAGCTGGTCTGGATAGCCAGCTTGTCCAGATAATCAGTTGCTATGGATAATCAGCTGATCTGGATAATCAGCTGGTCTGGATAATCAGCTGGTCCGGATAATCCATTGGTCTGGATAATCAGCTGGTCTGGATAATCAGCTGGTCCGGATAATCAGCTGGTCTGGATAATCAGCTGGTCCAGATAATCCATTGGTCTGGATAATCAGCTGGTCTGGATAATCAGCTGGTCCGGATAATCAGCTGGTCTGGATAGCCAGCTTGTCCAGATAATCAGTTGCTATGGATAATGAGCTGGTCTGGATAATCAGCTGATCTGGATAATCAGCTGGTTTGGATAATCAGCTGGTCCGGATAATCAGCTGATCCGGATAATCAGCTGGTCTACATAATCAGCTGGACTGCCTGAATTCACCAGCTAAAATCAAATTTAGGATGAAAGCAATGTACTGGCGAAAACACATAATAGTGTAAAGGGGGGGGGGGGAGGGGGAGAGGGGGCTTGTACATGAGTACAATCTCAACATTCGTCTATCTTGTGTAAGAAGAAAGGCTCAGAGTTCTGGAAAATCTTGTGGTTCACTGGTGCCCGCCCTGTGTCAGGACATAGGAACACTTTAGTTTGTGAGTGTTATTTAAAAGCAATCGCACATGTAAGTTGTTGAATATGTTATAACTAATTTGAGTGGACGCTATCATGCTGTCAAAGTAGCTTCAACATATTCAACAGTATAGACAATGTATTCGTCATAAGGAAAGCGTTATATCGGCGCCTACATGACGTCACACGGACACACACACTATCGGTTGAGGAGAGAAAATGGCTGCGCGCATAGGACACTATCAACGCGACATTAAAAAAACACTTGTAAGTGAATGATATGAATTCTGGATGCTATAATCTATGATCAGTTACTACAGTACATCATTTTGAATGTGGCGAGAAGCACATTAAGCCTTCTTGTGTTAACAGCGCACTGAAGCGCTCAACATACTACTTATTTTCAATTAACCATTTAATTGCCAATACTTTTCAAGGAACTTTTGATTTTTGCGGACAAAAAGAGTACAAATACAAAGCCAGGAGATGACGTCATTGCATAAATGTGCTAAACGTGCTACGAGGTCACCGTAAGAAAGCAGGACTCGGTACATTCAAGTCAAGAATAGACCTGAGGAAGCTAAGGATATCGGTTGACGACAAAAGACATATAGATTTCTGTTATCCTTCAAATGGACATTCATCAAAAGTGTAATGTCAAGAAAATTCAAATTTCTGCTTAGCTAGTGTCCAGCAGAGCAAGTAGAGAATTTTTGAAAATTTACCGAGCCAGTCACTCCAGTGGTAAATTTTCAAAAATGTTTTCTTAACCTACACATCGACATTTCTCAAGATGACTGCAGAGGTCGGATTTTTGACCACATATGACCATTAAAGGGTTAAGTTGACGTAAGAGGGTTAACACGTTAACGTTTACAGACCAATACTATTTAACAACAACCCATGTAACATTGTCCTGAAACTGAGACATTGGCATTCCTAGGTTTAAATGGATAAGGCACCATGATAACTCTGGTTACTGTGCTGGGATTGGACACATAACTTACCAATACGGCCTGGTATTGGTCCCGTAACCTGCATTATCCGGGCGAGAGGCCCTCTATGACAGGTTTGACTGGAACATCTTGATCTTGACTGCTTATGGCAAAACATCCAAAAGACATTAATCTCGCCACGCATTAGTCACGTAGCCGGGTTAGATATGTTTTTCCCTGTGATTAATTCTGTAAATTTACTAGGCCTAGTAGAATGTGTTCATATTTCTGACCAGCTTAGAACACACGGGTGTCCCGGTTCTCCTGGAAACTATTGCCTACAACAGAAACAGCAATACCGTCTCAACTATGGAAACCAACATTTTATCAGATCTATCGCAAAAGCATGATCGCAGGGTGGGTGTGGCGTGCACGTGAAATGCCCAGAAGTCTGACCACAAACACAGACGTGACAAACAATGATCAGAAGCACGTCAGTTGGAGACAGATCAATTAATTGATTGACCAACAGACTGACCAACAGTTCTGAACGAAGCAGATATTGACGGATGGTCATCCCGGCTATAACATCAGTTCTGTGACACTAACAGCCTTTCAGCATACAATTGCATGCTAGAAGTTAGTCGTAACTAATTCATATATCTTAGGAAGGAAACGTCCATCTTTGAAAACTGTGCATTAAAACACAGCCCCATCATTGCCACGTCTTCGGAACTAAGTGTTTATGTTTATAGATGAGAATTATATGCCTGCAAGAATGAATAATCTTGATGAGTACGGTACGTATGTCACCAATTCTCCAAAACCCCACACAAAGCAAACAGGTGATTGATTAGTGACAGCTCGTTTCTTCCAGGGGTTGTCTAACTAATGGACATGGTTTGTATGGAGATATGGTGCTTAATAGTTACGCTGTAGGCCTATGTTTTATGCTTCTGTTACTGCCTGAGGTGGTCATGGCGGTCGTGTTAGTCCTGCGAATGGTATGCGAGGGGGGGGGGGGGCGGCTGGATTGGGATTTGATATGTATGAGTACTGTATTCTGTTGCTGTAGTAATAGAAACATCCTACAGCCGCAATCAGTCCTTCTTCGCTTTTGCCCACTGTGTCTTGTCCTCAGCCGAAATCCTTAGCTTCCTCAGGTGCATTCTTGACTTGAGTGCACCGAGTCCTGCTTTCTTGAGGTCACCTTGATATGGTGCCTTTTAATGTAGTAATCGTTTTTCGCTTTTATTTTTGCTAGGAAAGATACATATTACCTTTGCAGTTCGGGAGCCAGGACCATCTAAATTCTAGCCGTTCATCATCCACTGCACAGTTGATGTATCACTTCAGTTTTAAGGGTGTTTGTGGAATGTTATTGGGACACATTTAGCCTCGATGCACATTTGAATTGTGGCAGCAATAATAAATAAAATGCCCAGTCAATATTCAGCTCCTTCAGCGAAATTCTTTAACTTGATTTTGTATTGGCGGTATCAGATGCGTCTTTGTATTGAGTGTTCCGATTTGCCACTCAAGTATCTGACGTCGGAGTCAATTACAACACATGTAGGCTGACGTCACAATCACGATTGATCGAGAATACACCATCACGAAGCTGGAAAATCCGCTAAGGGTAACAATATTTTTTATGGATTTACTATTCATTAAATATTCTGTCGAATATTTTGAATCCAATTTGACTGGGTGCTGTTGCTGCCATTATTAAAAAAATATTCAACAGCTTGCATGAAAATGGGATTATGAGAATTCATGACAAATGTATATAAATTGACCACAACACGAGCATACCGTGGGCGGAGATCAGCGGGACATAGCGTTTAATGTACTATCTGAATGCGGCCACCACTGATAGTCATCGTACTCCTGAGTGGGGAGAGATAGCTAGGATGCATCTTACTCCTGAGTGGAGAGAGAGAGAGAGAGAGAGAGAGAGAGAGAGAGAGAGAGAGAGAGAGAGAGAGAGAGAGAGAGAGAGAGAGAGAGAGAGAGAGACAGCTAGGATGCATCTTACTCCTGAGTGGAGAGAGAGAGAGACAGCTAGGATGCATCTTACCCCTGAGTGGGGAGAGATAGCTAGGATGCATCTTACCCCTGAGTGGAGTGAGACAGCTAGGATGCATCGTACTCCTGAGTGGGGATAGACAGGTAGGATGCATCTTACTCCTGAGTGGAGAGAGAGACAGCTAGGATGCATCTTACTCCTGAGTGGGGAGAGACAGGTAGGATGCATCTTACTCCTGAGTGGAGAGAGACAGGTAGGATGCATCTTACTCCTGAGTGGAGAGAGACAGCTAGGATGCATCTTACTCCTGAGTGGAGAGAGAGAGAGAGAGAGAGAGAGAGAGAGAGAGAGAGAGAGAGAGAGAGAGAGAGAGAGAGAGAGAGAGAGAGAGAGAGAGAGAGAGAGAGAGAGACAGCTAGGATGCATCGTACTCTTGAGTGGGGAGAGATAGCTAGGATGCATCTTACTCCGGAGTGGAGAGAGAGACAGCTAGGATGCATCTTACTTCTGAGTGGGGAGAGACAGGTAGGATGCATCTTACTCCGGAGTGGAGAGAGACAGCTAGGATGCATCTTACTACTGAGTGGAGAGTGACAGCTAGGATGCATCTTACTACTGAGTGGAGAGTGACAGCTAGGATGCATCTTACTCCTGAGTGGAGAGAGACAGCTAGGATACATCTTACTCCTGAGTGGGGAGAGACAGCTAGGATGCATCTTACTCCTGAGTGCGGTCCCCCCCCCCCCCCCACCCACCCACCCACACACACACACACACACACACACCACACACACACACACACACTGATGCTCAGATGATTAAATTAAATTTTATATTCAGCTGTTGCATTGAGGTGTTGGGGTGAGTCAGGTGATGTGGGTTTGTTTCTCCCGAGTTACTTTATTGTATTTTTAGTAACGCATATAATTCTCTATCATGTGTGACGGTGTGACATTAACATTTTCAGCCCTCTCACGAGAAAGCCGGCTAAAACCAGCCTCTGCAGTCGGCTTCAGAAATATGCATTTGCTGGCCAGGAGAAGACAAGTTTTGAGAATTTATCATTGAAATAGCTGCCTCTGTAACCGAGCCAGTCATCCTAGCGATAAGTATTCTTATCTGCAAACGGACATTCAACAAGGAAATATTTATATTTCCTTGACCAAATACTTTCATTTAAATGGTTAAAGAAGAAGACCGCGCATGTTGTGTTTATGAATATATTTCACGCGACACACCTGCGCCGCATGCAAGCTTATATAATTAGTGAATTAATGAGGATTGATGTTCGCCTTACTCTCTTTCAAGGGAGACAGCTTTATATTTTCGTTGGCAAAATTAATTTAAAATATATTTTATTTATGTTTTAGGTGAATGGAGTTTATAGTGAATGTCCGTTGTATAACAGAGCATCTGCCACATACTTTACAACATGGCAGACGCTGTCTGTTGTCATATTAGGTTCAGTTCCTAATTCATGAATCCATCTCCTCAGTCAATCATATGACATCATAATCAACTAAGTGACGTGTAGGATGGCGCGTCATAATCATTACGTCATGAATGATTCGATTTAGTCCGCCTTAAACTCTTAATAGTAGGTTGTATGAATGGTGTCGTTACTAATTAATAAACATGCTGTTGAATATTTTGAAACTAATTTGACAGGGCGCTGTTGCTGCCAATGCACCCAGTCAAATTAGTTTCAAACTATTCAACAGCTTACCTGTATAGTCAGGGAGTTCATGGATCGGTCGATCTGAACACGAGCGAGGTGCGGGTTCAACTTAGCTAGAATTGGGCGGGGCATAGCTAAAACTTGACAGGGCCATAATGAATATAGGCTAACGATTTTAAACCGTGTCTTCGTTAAGGAGGGGTGGGGGGGGGGGTGGGGGGTGACTTGATTTTCATCGACATGTTTCACCGTATTGCTGCTTGACGCTATGTCAGATGTGGAAACTTAAGGTGGGTGGTATGGCTTTGGAGGAGGGGGTTCGTGGTGGAGAGAGGTGGAGGATATTCCTACTTAAGACCATGGAGATCTGCATGCGGTCATTGGTTTCAGACACGGTTGCCGATGACACAAGTCCTATATCTGGACGAAGTAGGGTTATGTTTCATACCAAATAGCGACAGTTACCAGTCGTGGTCAGATATAGCTTCCATATGCGACTCTGATGCTAGCGGATAGCAACGTCTAATTACACTAATGTTTGTAAACCGTACCCCCACTAGCTAGCAACAGTATTTTAAATTATCGAAACCGTAAGTCCGAAAATTCACTCTTAAAATGGTTACTGTTGCCTCCAGCGACACGCTGGTTATCTGTCCTCCGTGCCGTGGGCAATTGGTGATGGATTAGCGCAATTACTGATATAGTTAACAGTTTGTAACGTTAAAACTAAAACATTTGAAATTTAAACATGCCGCGATCCTTGAGATCGAGCCAAACACCCTGAGGCGTCGATCGATGGAGATGCGAAGACAGTCAAGCAGGTGTTTTGATTTTTAGGACGTTATAGAATCAAATTAGGCTGACATGTAAACAACGCCATCGTTATGATAGATTGAGCGTAATCTACAGATTTTAAAACGGCTATAATTGGAGCGAAATGTTAATTAAGAAGGTGATAGCGATCTGTTTGCTAAATGCTGCCGCCTTTTAGGAGATGCGAACATTATGCGGACAGTAAAGCGTGTCTGACGCGTGCATCTGTGAATTAACCTCCCGATGATCCGACTAGCCTCAAGCAACTTTCAAATGCAACCAGTTGTCCCTACAGTAACGCAGTCGTTTCCTCTGTATAATATCCCAATGACAACGATGACTGTGTCGATAACAAAAACGACAAGAGCATCGTCAACTTACAAATTACAACTAGGCCTACACCTGCCGATCATATCTGCATGCAAATTACTATGTCCATATGGCCACGAGGACATTGCTTTCAGAATGAGTCTTGAAAACTTTATTTAACACTCATATCAGCAAAAATGGTTTCTGTAGTGGTCTTGAGAAATGTCCATTTGCAGACCAAGAGAAGAATATTTTTGAAAATTTACCACTAGAATGATTAGCGCGATAACAAAGCCAGCCATTCTTGGACTTCTCTTGGTCGGCAAATGGGCATTTTCAATAAGAACAAATTCGAAGCTTAACGCTTTCACGACGAAGCCGGCTAAAACCGGCCTGTTTAGTGGTCCTGGGGAATGCCCATTTTCAGGCCAAGAGAAGATTATTTTTGAAATTTTACCACTGAAATGACTGGCTCGGTAACCGAGCCAGTCATTACAGTGGTAAATTTTCAAAAATAGTCTTCTCTTGGCCTGCAAATGAACATTCAATAAGTAAATATTTGAATTTTTCGAAGAAATTAGGCCTAAAGGTTTAAAAGGATAACCCATCAACGTGCGCCTTTTAATACATGCTAGTTGCACGAGAAACTGGCTTTTGTCGGCCATGAGATTATAGCTGGTCCCTTAATTAGATAGGCGCTTCTCTCTCAGCCATATCGTATATCAGGAGCACCATGTTCTATCACACCAAAATATCCGCATTTAGACTTGTTGCACAAAATAACGAAGACGTTATAGGGAAACAACACAAAAGACTGATCCATCTAAATATCGTCTTTTTTAAAATCCTTACCCTTTCACATTACACCAAAATTATTGGGACACCAAGGCTAACACCCCTTCCCCCCCCCCCCCCCCCCGGGCCATTTGTAGAGAAAACTGACGAGTTATTTTATTTCCAAGTTTTGTTATGTTTAGATGTTGAAGGTCCCTCGTGTATCAACAGCGCCTCAAAGCGCTCAAAATACTACTTGATATCGCAATTAAACATTGTGATGGACAATGTTTTTCAAGATAATTTTAGAAATCTAGTTTTGTAAATTTACCACTGAATTTTTTCCGCAGGCTTCGTCATTAAAGGGGTAATGGTAAAGAAAATTTAAGTTTTTACTTAGTCACTTAGTCAGTGTGTATCTGCTGACCGAGAGAAGAGTATTTTTGAAAATTTACCTCTAGAATTACTGGCTCGGTTACTATTCTAGTGGTAAATATAAAAAATACTCTTCTATAGCCCTTTCAAATAACCATGCGAAGTTGTTTTTGTCGGTTTGACCATTAAAGGGGTTAAGTTGACACAAGAGGGGTTAAACAACCAACCAATTCAGAACATCTGTAGTACAAGGGAGGTAATTCCTTCACACTACAGAAGTGGTACTAGGAGGAGTCGTCTCCCATTAATACGCGCGCTTCGGAGTTACGCTCTTTACATAGACACTCAGAAATAATTGTGTGAACTTTCAAAGGTACCAAACTGCAATCACGCAGCCAAATTATAGTTCCCAACGGCGGCAGCACATTCTGTGAAGAATCCAATACTTCCCTCTTATAAGTTATACAAACAAACCTTTGCCATCGAAAACTACATTATGTTTGATTCTGTTGCTTCCAGTCGCAGAGAATTCTCAAAGCTAAGAGTAAGTGCGCACTCTCTGCGCATAGAAACTGGCCGTTACCGTTAGAGTAAAGGATAATAGCGTGATCTTAAAGTTCTCATCAGTTCTTAAAAGAAATACATATTCTAGCTAAATTTATAACTAGGCATATTTGTTACTTTAGGGACACTTTAACTAACTAGAACTGTAGCCGCCATTTTAGATAGATGTTTGCTGGTTTTCAGACTCTATTGTCTTCGCCCTGTGCACAATTGTTCGTATAAGACTATCCTTGTAACGCTAATGCTAGTCATTCTTCTGGTGGCTTTCAAGGTGAGCACATAGACGTGCGTAGCATAGTTCAATACCAGTTGTGTATATTTCCTATGGTGCAAGTGACAACAAATATATTTATAACAAGTTTACTGAAAACTGTTGCTGCCTATAACAGCAACAACTTTCCGTCAAATTGTTGTCAATATAATCAGCTGATAATACAATTGTCACTAGATAAAGATTTAATAACATTTTTGGCTGAAAATCGTTGACGCAACAACTTTCAATCAAATTGTTCTCATAATGATCAGCAGTGTAGTCAACGTTGCAAGACTTTCTGAAGATATTTCGCACAACTTTATGGACACTCATTTATGGCAGCAGCAGTGTTGTCCATCTTTTCTCAGAATAATCAGCTGACTTTTGTTTGCGAGCGTGTACACACAATTTTTCAGGAATATATCGCATGCGTATTTCAGAGTGAATATGTTATATGTTCACAAAGATCAAGCAGTCAACCAGCATTTAATTTCCAAAACGTAATAATGAAAGCCTATAATACTGGGCTATGTATATTAAAAAGCGCAGCGTGCGCGTGGCTAAAAAATATGCACAAATGCAAGGTCAGCGTGTATATGGTCATTTAAGATGTTTACTTAGAAGCTGCCCGAGGCGATGTAATATTTCTGAATTTTCGCAAATAATTAACCACAAGAATTTATCTTCAATAATTAAAGGGTCATTACCTCTGAGATATAAATAAATTCGAAAACTGTACATATCATTGCTATTATATAACGGTCGTAGTGTATTATGACTACATACTATTTTTATACACAAATTCCAGCCCGCCACATATATTTGTTATTATTTGTTGTTTTCCGGAAACGCGTGCGAGGTGGACGAGTTTTCACAATTTAAAGAACATAATTTACGAACCATCCAAATAGAAAGAACTATCTTTCAATATGTCTAGACAGTCTATTGGCGAAAGACAAAATACTAACGCCACGGCGCTCGGCTCTCAAAAACCTCATGAGAAATACCCGCGGGCAGAACGGAATCCGCATAAAATTATATCATGACATTCCAATCTAAAATAGAGGCGTTGCTTCGTTCGAGATTACACCGCTAATGTAATGACCGGCCGTTTTATTACGTCATCACAACGACTAGATTTTTACACAGACTCCACTTCAGAGACCAGACAGGTCGGGACCCAGTCTATCCCTGGAGTGGACTGTAAAAGCAATATTGTGGATCGTGTTGATTTTGGTATCATCTTCATATTCCTACATTTCCGTGAGTTCCGTGAGTACTGATCATTAGGAAATCTATTCAGTAGTGTATTCAAGTCCGCCGGTCAACAACAATCAACAATAATCAATTCAATACAATCGACCGAGCAATTCCTTTATCATTTCGTGCCTACCACCGGCATAGGGAGACTAGCGCTTGCTAACTTTACAGAACCAACGAACTGTGCATCATAATGATTCTGATGGTCCATCCGATACGCCTGATACCCAGGCTGGCACACAAGAAGATCAACAGCGCAAGCGAAAACCGTCGAATTCACCAGAGAGTCCCATTACGCCACTGCAGCCAATAGTAAATTCATCAGTAAATTCATCAGTAAATTCATCACTAAATTCACCTGATTCACCCGAAGGACGTAATGAGAACGGAACAAGAGAGCTAAGCAAAGTGGGGAGATTGCAAAAATGATACTCCTCTCAAACGACCTGAAAGCTTTCAACCCAAATTTCCATATTTTCCGGTGCAAATGATCCAGGTGAGCAACACTGGTCCTTGGGCGTTTTGTTATGGTGGTCATCATGAAAAAATTACTATTGGGCAAAATTATTGGCCTCACTATCCTCTCTGGATCTCTCTTCACTATACTTCTCTCTCTCTCTCTCTCTCTCTCTCTCTCTCTCTCTCTCTCCCTCTCTCTCTCTCTCTCTCTCTCTCTCTCTCTCTCTCTCTCTCTCTCTCTCTCTCTCTCTCTCTCTCTCTCTCTCTCATATATAAATACTCAATATGATGTACATGTATTATAATATTTAATCTGTTTATACGTTTACTTTGTTATTTTGTGTATATGTTTATGTTTGCCGCCTATACATTTTTTCTGTAGGGAGAGGGATTTTCTAAGTTTCGAACAACTTATGCCCAATCCCATTGTAATATATGCAATAAAATGTGTTTAAAAGAAAGTGCTAAGAGAGGCCAACAGTGTACTAAACGTAACCACACCTAACACATTTTTATCAGTAAGATCTGCAACAGAAACGCTAATGACATCTACAGTGGTGACGTCACATGTGATAACGCCTGTGATAACACCAACTACAGCAATCACATAAATCACATGCCCTGGACCACTCAAATCTGCTCAGCATTTCAAAACGACATTAATGATGCATGTGATGATGAGTCAGGGTAGTGGAGCCAGCAACCAGGTACAAACATGCCCAACAGGTATACTAAACACTAACCGCATGATGCCAGATGTGATCACACCGAATGCCCACGCTACACATCATCTTAATGTTACAACACCGATACAAACACCAGCTGATCAGCAACGCAACATTGTACATTCCGTACTACAAGCCAGATACTCCGCGCCACCAGGTTACAATAGTCCTGCAAACGCACAGGCTACATATTAGTATACTACCCGGCGTGTATCACCTCCATATCAACAATTTGCCCACTCCAGAGGGCCTGCTGCGATAGCAGATGCCGGTGTTACTAATCAGCCATTACTCAGCGTCTTCAGGTAACTAGAACTATTAACCAATAAAGTAAATACTATAACAGGCACACAGGTGGAAATGTGTGACGTCTAGTGATGTTATTTTTCCGGAGTTTTCCGATATTTTTCCAATATTTTCCCAGAAAATTTTCCTAAAATTGGAAAAATGCGTGAGTGCGTGCGTGCGTGTGGCGCCGTGGGTGTTTGTGTGGCACTGTGGTCTGTGGGTGTGTCACAGTGTATGGGTAAGTTTGTGCGTGGGTGGGTGCAGGCACTGCAGGGCTGTCTGATTGTTTGTTTGACAGACTGCCTGCTAATTTTTACCAATTTAAGTGTAAGAAAAAACAAAATGGGTATTTTTAAACAAATTATTTTGAAAGTTTAATGACTAAAGCAGCTGTCACATTACATGCCCTTTACACCGGCTGATTTACATGTGACTAACTGAAGTGAGTAAGTTTCATATTTAGCTCAACAGTTCATTTTGGTCATTACAGGCCTATTTTGGTGTCTATCAGAAGTCATCTTTTATATTCCATCAAATATCAGATGGGATCAAATAAATCATCATCATGAAATATATAATGACTTAGATGTACTGTCATGTATGCAAATTACTTTTCAATTGTCTGATCATCAATCATCACTATCATCATCATAATCATCATCATCATCATCATCATCATCATCATCAGTTACATTCACACGTGATGCAGTGTATGATGCACGATTCCATGCAGCTGGTGTACAGTTGAACCCAGAAATAAGGTACCAGTACACAGAATTAACATTTTCTTAAATCTTGAATGATATGCAAAAACTTTCCTGTTGAATATTTTGAACACAATTTGCTAGGAAGTCATTGCTGCCAAGCCATTACTGCCTGTAGCAGCAATAGCTTCTGTCAAGCAAATTGGGTTTAAGATATCTAACAGCATTGTTTGGAAATTTGTTATTTCTGAACTATAGTGATAGTGTAACCTGAGTCAAGCCATTTCAGCCATGGCAATAGATGACACAAATCTAAATCTATTAACTTATATTATTAGCAAAAGCATCAGTATTAATGCAACAGGGAAATGAAAATTTGCAATTGCATCCTTAGGTGACCGGAAAATTTTCAGGAAAAAATACGTTGGTAACGTACGACTCACATCACTAGTGACGCCCTACACCGTCTGAAAGCAATTTAGAGGAACACGTGGAAACATTAACAACTGTAACCGAACGTATGGACACCCACATCACTAATGTAGAAAACATATCAAAAATGTATGAAGGTAGACTAATGCAGAAAATTGAGTCTAGCTGTACTACGGGAAGAACTGACACAACTACGAGAAGACAATTTAAAAATAACTAAATGTGCTGGCAGAAACACAAGAACGATTATTGGACCAAACATACAGGTCTATGAAATATAACATGTTGTTTATGGGAATCCAGGAAAGAGAAAATGAAGAGGTGTATGAGGTTCTACAAACATTTATTAGGAATGAACTAAAAATCCCGGACAACATGTCTTTCCAAAACATTCACAGAGTAGGTAGGAGGGACGTAAATTCAACAAAACAGCGACCTATTATAGGGCTGTAGCTTATCATGACCTGGAATGCGTGTCTCTGTTATCCAGCAACGACCTTTAGAATATAGAGAACAGCGCAAGGAACTCGTACCAGTAATGCTAGAGGCCAGAAGACAAAACAAAACGGAAAACCTAGTGAAAAATAAACTGTATATAAACGGTAAGCTGTATTGTGGAAATGAACATTTAACACGCATAGACAGCAGAGAAAACGCGGATTTAAAGCTCCAAGTACGCACATGATGTCAGAATACTGGCACCGTAGATAGTGACGACCACAGCGTAACAGTGGAGCTGGAGTAAATGACATTTGCACATACATACGGTTACCCCCAAACATTATAAAGAACACACCCATTAGTGAAAGCAACGACAGCAACAACAACAACAACAACAACAATAACAACAACAACAACAACAACACCGACAACAACACCGACAACAATGAAAATAACAGTGACAATAACAATGCCATTGTTAATGCTAATAATGATAATAATAATGCTGATAATAATGGTGGTAATAATAATAATAATAATAATAATAATAATAATAATAATAATAATAACTAGATCTGTTCCAGGAACAGATATACGGCTTCCATGAGTACCTGCATTCGAACAAATAACTCTGTTCTTGTACTTCATATTCAGTCCAGTTCGCTGGTGAAATTCCGTTTCTAGAACTGCTCAAGATAATATTACTTGTGGTCGGATCAATCGCCTAGGTATCTTTGGAGAAGATCTATACATACTCACAAAACTGGTCAAATAATTCAGCTAGATGATTGACCATTCAGTAGAAAGCAGGTAAATAAGGGATTGACCATTCAGCAGTAAACAGGTTTAGAAGTGCATGACAATTTTATCTTTCTATTATTCTTAGTCAACACTGGAAAATCAGTACCAAATTAATGAAGTAAAACTTAACATTTTGCAGTATAAGGGTTAATACAAATCTAAAATTTCAACAGAATAATGATTAATAGGCAGGAACAACCTGCAGTCAAATTGTTTTGAAGAATATTCAGCAGATATCCTTAGCATCTACAACTAGATTGAATCGGTCGATGACACGTCATCACAAATTCCCACGTTCACCGCTTTGAACCTTTTACACCCCCACAACTGACCCCAGGGGATGGAGCCAAATGTAAACGTCTGTTTGCACTCTGCAATCATATGGGTAACTCGCATACACATTTTCGTTGAATTTCGTCCAATAGTGTCCGAGGAGTTGATTTACAATCAATCTCATGATCTTTTGACCCCATCCCACACCTCCTGGGCACCGGGCCAAATGCAAATGTGCTCATCCACTCCACAGCGATATGGGTACCTGGCATACTAAATTTGGTTTAATTCTGTCCAACAGTGCCAGAGGAGTTGCATTACAATCAATTATATGACCTTTCGACCCCATCCCCAACCCCTGGGGCCGGGGCCAAATGTGCATGTGCTCATCCACTCCACGTTGATATGGATAACTGACATACCAAATTTTGTTGAATTCCGTCCAGCGGTTTCGGAGCAGATGCATTACAATCAATTTCCGCAGGTTCAAATTTTACCCTTTGACCCCTTCCACACACCCTAGGGGGGGGGGGGGTCGACGAAGCCAAATCTGAATGGCATTATGCCCTCTGAAATCATATGGGTAACTCAGATCTCAAATTTGGTTGTGTTCTGTCTAACAATTTCAGAGGAGTTGCGTTACAACTGATTTGACCTGTTGACCCCTGCCTCGCCCCCTGGGAAAGGAGCCAAATCTAAATATGGTCTTGCAAAGTGGAATCATATGGTAACCCATATACCAAATTTGATTTAATTCCACCAAATGGTTTGGTAGGAGATAGCGTGACGGACGGATGGATGGGCGGATAAACAAATGGACAGACTGACAGACGGACAAAGGCGATTACAATATCCCCAACATTTTATTAAAACGTGGGGATAATAAGTGTAAGTTTTAGATTGGCATTCATAAGTTCATGAGCTAACCAGCCCCATAGTCAATTTGCATTAAATGACAATTAAATCCCTATCACATTAATCCACTATACAACGTACATGAGACACCTTCAAAAGTGCCAAATCTGAGCTCGTGCAAGGAAACAATTTATAGGAAGACATTTTCACCATCAAAATCTTTCAAATCAAAAGTTCAAAATGGCCAGCTAAATACTCTGATTTGATGGGCACAGGCGGCTATGACATAATAGCTATTGAGCTACCTTTAGTTAGCTTGAGTTGCATTCATGAGTGGCCATGATTGGAACCCTTAAATATATCATCCTCGCATGTTTCGAATCTAGGCCAATTAAAGATAACATTTTAATTACAATTTCTATCATTTATGTGATAGGTCACGGCCGTATTCTTCGCTAAAAAGTGAGGTAAATTTTAATTGTTCAGTAGAATTACTCTGGTAAGATTGATCTCCCTTGTTATCAAGATAGCTCTGATAGGTCTCCCATAACTTATCCAATAGTGTACTGTGCATATGAATCATGGAAGTTAGTTTGCTAATGTTATGATTTCCCTGTGTTTGGGAAGATAATAATAGGTTAATTAATCACATTAAAATGTTTCCAAAGGTGGTCTGTTATGACGTGTCATGCCTGTGGTTTAAGATGCAACATATTTCACAATAACCACAAATAGGAATGCTTTTTAGAAGAATCACCAATAAGACTCAAGTGGTCCACCTTAGATAGGTAGTCTAATGCAGTAGGCTAATTAAGTGCGTAGATGTATGGTCCTATACTGTAATAACAATAGGTTTGAGAACCACCACTCAAGCGGTTCACTTACAGAGGTGGTCATAGAACGTAATTGAGTGCTAGTCTCTAAGAACCACCATCAGCATACATCAGCATCTCTGTCTTAGCGAAAAAATTTTCTGTCTCTAAGAGCAGTATTTCTGAGAATCGCCATCAATAAAATTCAAGTGGTCCACTTCCATATTATTCAATATGTTCCTGTATCACATTTAATGCACTATGCAAGCGTATTAATAATTAATTAACTAATAGAAATAGCAATGCAAAACTCGAGCTCCTTAGTATTTTATAATCTATGAACACCACCCATGCAACAGAAAGCAGTTGCTAGTGGCCGCTGAAACATTATTAAAGCTGGAACATAGCAATCTTTTCCTTAATTTCCACTAATTTATACAAGTTTCATGTGCCAAGCACGCTATGTAATCCTATTAATAATTAATGAACTAGTAACAACTGTAACACATATCTCAGATGTCTTAGTATGTGTAAACCTCTGAATACGACCCTTGCAACAGAAACCTCTTGCTACTGGTCGTTCCAAAGTTATTAAGGCTGAAACGTAGTGATTTATCCAAATTTCCCAGAATTTATGCAAGTTTCGCGTTCAAATGTCGCTATGTGTTATGTAACTGTTTTAATTTTTCATCAACTAGCAGCAATAGCAACATGCAACCGATATCGTTTAGTATTTCATAGCTTCAGAACAGGACCGTTGCACAAACACATGTTTCAACTAGCCATTGTAGACGTATTAGGGCTGGAACATAATGATATATTACATATCATCACATAGTTGGTGCAACTCTATCACCCTCGTCCCTTCAACTACCCCCCCCCCCCTCTCTCTCCTCTCTCCTCCCTCTCCTCTCTCTCCCTCTCACTCGTTTCAACCGTATATATGCATGGTGGTTATCAATAAAACTCAAGTGGTCTACGTTAAATAGGTAGTCCTATGCATTAGGCTAAATAATCGCTTAGATGGGTGGTCCTATACACGAATAGCAATGTGTTTTTAGAGTCACAACTCAAGTGGTCCCCTTAGATAGGTGGTCATATGCAATAATTTTACCGCTAATAGTTAAGAAACAATCACCAATAGCTATGTTTTTAAAACAACCCTTAATAAAGGTCACGTGATCCTATACAGCAATTGGCCGCTAATACTTAAAAAACCACCATCAACATATATCAGCATCTATGTTTTAGTGAATGCTGTTGCTGACTTCAATAACAATGTTTTCATTGACTAAACTTGGTCAATAAAGGAGTAAATGTCAGCATATATTATAGTACTTTTTCCACCACATTTGTAATAGTTATCCACATACAAAGCATGCGCGCACTGCAAGTGTGTGTTCAGGGTGTGGGGGGGGGGGGTGTGTGTGTCGGAGGAGGTGATTGCGACATCTGTGTGGACACAATGCAAATAATTTGTCCGCCATGCAATGCATAATAAATAGCATTGTATTCATTCAAAGGTCAATTGCCTATTGTGTAAAAACTCTATCTATCTAGCTAACTCTTTAACGCTTAAGCTGACCAAAACGGCTTCTGTGGTAGTCTTGGAAAATGTCCGTTTGCATATCGAAAGAAGACTATTTTTGAAACATTATCCTCTATGTCTCTCCACCCTCTCTCCCCTCCGTCTCCTGCTCCTCCCCTTCTCCCTTCCCTCAATCCCTCCCTCGCTCCTGCCACCCCCTCCCGCCTTCCCTCAATGCCGTCCTCTCTCTCTCTCTCTCTCCCTCTCTCTCTCTCTCTCTCTCTCTCTCTCTCTCTCTGTATTATATTATAATGTGATCCTATTGTATGATGACACAAGATGGAATTGTACCGAGTGCAAAATGCATGCACCAACATCAGCTAATACATTGATATATGTGTATGATCTTGCAATGTCAAAGTGAACAGCCTTGCGTATTTAAAATGTCATGACATTTGATTGCAGATTTCAAAAATACCCAATTTGTCCCACCCTTTAAACAGCGTGGCCAATGCTTCTGAATTACCGGTTGCTAAAATGCTGCTGCTGTGCCCGAGAGCAACAACATTCCGCAGCATCATCATCAAAAAGAAACATTGGAACACTATAATTTAAAGAACAGCCACAAAATGTGTAGGGGACAATCGAAATTGGTGGGTTAATTTTATGTGCACCTTACGTTAGCCAGAATTGCGGTACAGGCGCACACTTCTTTATTAACGGCAGGGTACAAGTAGTTTGCAATACAGACCCTTTCATGACCAAGAGCCAAAAACAACCCAAATTGACTAGCTTCAATAATGAACAAACTAACAAATTGGACCTCTAAAAATAATGCCGGTTTTTTGTGCTAAGTTTTTGCAACATAATTCAGTGACGGAATGATCATAGGTACATAATTAAATACTATCATTGACTATATAAATTCCAATCTACGGCGCAATTTGGACAAAATCATACCATCGGCTTTGAGTTCTCTCACTAATACAGATTGTCCAAGCGTGGAGGAATATCAGCCTCGGGCCTTACGCTACAACCCGGCCAGATTGGGCATGGCGCTGAATAGACATAGAACAAGGGCAATTATTTAAAACTTAATTTAGGATACACCTCTTGCACAGGGCGTGACCTAGCTCTCAAACAATGAAAAGTTGGAGATATCGCCCTATCTATAAAACTAACATCGCAATTACATTGTGATTTGTTACCCGGTTTAGGCTAAACTTGGTTTAAACATCCTTATTGAATCCCGGCCAATGTGACTGAATTGATAGCAACAATTTAGCAACTCATTCCAGCAACATAATTGTCCAAACAAACTCCATAATGGCTATTTTACTTTGACGCAAAATAGAGTGGCTTCATTACATGTGACAAAATAGCATTACATACGGGGGTGGGTGATGAGTGAATGGGCGGCGAAGCAACAACTCGTTATATACGCTGAGAGAAATGTAAACAAACTCGGACAATCATCATATTAAATATTTCAGTTCCCTACAGATAAATACTCATGACTGAAAGTTGCTGCTACCCTAAATAGCAACAGGTTTCAACAAACATAATACGATAATTGTCAAGCAGGCTACAAGATTTCTCACAAAAATCCAGTCTTGTTTCAATACATACAAGCAGTTGTGGCATAATTTCACTAGTTCCTTCAGCCCTGCTTGAATGAAATGGGTTAATTTCGCATTTTGCTCAATTCATCACCAGTTCCTTGAAAAATGCCCTAGCTGGTTACTTAAAAACAATTTGACTAAACGTAATTGTTTCCTTAGGTAGCAACAACATTCAGTCAACGTTCTTTCAAAACATTAAGTTGGTTCTCCGCACAACGATCTTCAGAAATAAAAATGCTTTTAAATCGATCATTGGATAAATAATTGTGTTGAGATCAGTGCGAAATTGAAATGCTAGCCTTTTCTATGCATGGTAATTATCACCCCCACCCACTGTGGTTTGACCCCTATCATTGGCTTCATTCATTCTTTACATGACACTAAAACATTTCATGATTGCTTGTTCAAATGAATAAACAGTGTAACAGTCTATTTCATTCTGTTTTCAGAACAGTTATCAAAGAAACCTAAAACGATTTGGCTGATTTAAAAAATCCAATTTGGTTGCATGTTGTTGATACCCTAGTCAACAATAATTTTCAGTATATTTCTGTTCGGAATCGACATTATAATTCTGTCAATAACGATCTCATTGGGCGCTTAAGAATTTGTCAGTAAAGGACAGGTTAATACTGGGCAGTTGAAAAAAAGAAATAATTTTGGAGACCGAGGCTCATAATTTGCCATGAACTTAAAAATAATGATGTTACTGTCCATAGATTGACCTTAATGCACTGCATATGCAGCTATGCACATCCATGATATTTAACTCAGATAAGCCCTCTGACACAGCTCGTCAAAGACTGCCTGGTGTGCACATTCTTTCAAAGTGCTATCACAGGATGAGAGGGACATAATATTATTAAATAACTTAAGGTACTCTATAATGTAATCTCGTTCCAAATGAATCTTTAAAATACTGAATATGTCCCATAGTCTGATGGGACCAGTTAGCGAGTGTTGTTGTTTATTTATTACAGTCATAAAAGCATAGCTAGGTATCCATTGCCAGCAATGCCCCTCTGATTTCTAGCTATGCTAGACAGGTTTATGATGTCCATCAATTGTACAAATTGTAAGCCCTATGTCCTTAACATTTAACCCTTTGATGACTAAATCTTGTCAAAAAAACTAAACATTTTCTTGTTGATTGTCTTATTGCAGGCCAAAAAAAATTGTATTTTGAAATTTTGCCACTGGATGACTGGCTCGCTTACCGAGCCAGTCATTCCAGTGGTAAATTTTCAGAAAAAGTTTTCACTTGGCCTACTAATCGACATTCCTCAAGACCCCTGCAGAGGCGGTTTGGCTGGCTTCATCATAAGAGTGTTAAGGCCCTATATTTTTAACATTATGTTGAATATTTTGAAACTATTTCATTGGGCGTTGTTGCAGCAACAAAACATTCAAATTAGTTTCAAAATATTTTTGAAAGTTTAAAGGTCTCTGTGAAATGGTCTAGGACGAGTTGCATTACAATCGATTGGTGCCCAATTTTGTCCCCGCCCCCTACCCTAAGTTGGATCCAAGATAAAAATAATTCCTTGTATTGTAGTCTATTCATCATTGGCTTGACAACGATATGTGACATTACCACCTTTGCATAAATTACATTTTTTACCCACAGTCCCCACCCCCTTGGCGTCATGACAAAATTTCAAAAGTGCCATGCACATCCATGGCCATATGTGTAATCATACCAGAAGTTTCAAGTTTCTGCATGAAATGGGCTAGGAGGAGTTGCGATGGTAGCTCTTTTAAATAGACTGTTAAGATTGCTTTTCTGCTGCAATTTTTAAATTTGTTCAAGAAAATTTAAATTTTCTCATGGAAAACATCTCTTTCTAGACCAAGAAAAGACTATTTTGAAAATTTACCACTGGAGTGACTGGCTCGGTTATCGAGCTACTAATTCCAGTTGTAAATTTTCATAAATAGTCTTCTCTTAGTTTGCAAATGGACATTTCGCAAGACCATTTCAGATGCACTGAAGAAGGGGTAAAGGGTGAAATCTAAAGTTGTCACCAACTGATGTAGCTAATTGAGACAGGAACTACTTTTACTGTCACGCTTCTAGTGTTGAAACACAGCACGCATTTGTCAACTCAAGAAAAATGAATAGATAAGATTCTGAAACTGGTTGGAGGGCTTGGGTAGGGATATATGACGGCTGTGGCCACAGTTTCCAGTCAAATTTCTTTCAATACATTCATCAACTTACGCAATACTTCTAGTATTATCAGGAAAATAAGATTTTAGCACTTTAGGGTTCAAAGTGTTAAAAGCTAAATCACTAATCCGCTCTATTAAGAGAAGAGTATAATAGGGCATTTAAGCGTGCAAGATCACTCAAGCCTGTTTATAATGGGCACTGTATGGTCCATCAAAAAGTGGTTGTTAAAGACAGAGAGTCAGTTAATACAACTTATTCGCTATACTATGCAGCGTTTTTGGACCAAAAGATGGTGGTTGCTTACAGCTTCTCGTCATACCACCACCCCTTTTAAAGAATAACCATCCTTTGGCGCCAGAGCACGTGTTCGTCTTTGGGCAATAAATATCTCCCTGGTTATAAGCCTGAATTTCCATCTGATGGAGCTTTATCATGAAAGCTATATAAAATCATCATTAGTAGATTGACCTTTTTTCCGCTGATGCCTAAATATTTATTGTGTGCTCTGACATCTATGTTGTTGAATTTTTTGTAATGTGTTTGAGTGAAAGTTGTTCCTCTCGCAGCAATGACCTTCAGTCAAATTATTTTTAAAGAAACAACTCAGTCTACCAAACCATGTTGCTAAATAAACTTGGACATTCGGCTACAAGGAACAGGAGTGTGAAATCTAAAGTTGTCACCATAAATCTGCCTGACGGCGGAAACTGTAACAGCTCTAACCTGTCTATTAAGGAACACCTCTGAAATTAGACCATTGCTATATATGATGTAGTAATTTCGGAAGTTCATATCTCGGCCGTTTATGGACAGATTATCTTCTAGTTTTCAAACACTCGCACATCTATGCCCACGCTGATATGACACATTCCGGGATCCATTGCTCAAAAGAAGCCGATAGAAGAGGAATAGTAATTATAATAATAATAATAATAATAATAAGAATAAGAATAATAAAAGAGAATAGTCAGAACAATTTCTAGAAGGATTCCAAGTAAAAGTTAGCATTCTGCAGTATAAAGGTTAATACCAATCTATTATTTTACCAGTAGGAGGGTTAATAGGCAGGAACAACTTTCAGTCAAATTGTTTTGAAAAATAGTCAGCATGTATCCTTAGCGTCTACAATAAGTGCAAGTTTTATATTGGCATTACTGAGTTCATGGGCTAATCAGCCATGTTGTCAATTGGTATTAAATGGCAATTAAATCCCTATTCTATTAATATGTTTACCTAGAGCACTTACCGTAGCAAATGACATCTGTTACCCCCATGGTAACCAGATATAAAATGACAATTAAATGTCACATTAATCATTTTTATTAGAGCCTCTAGCAAACTGTCTTCTACTTCATAATAAAGAGGAAAATTAAAATCTAAATATTTCTGCATTTTACAAATAGATCTCGTTCATTTTCACACACACTCTGCAGACGGTAAACTAACATATATATAGCAATTTTCTCCATCAAAATCCATCAAATAAAAAAGTTCAAAATGGCACCCAAATGCTCGACATTGATTGGTCAACGGTGCCGAGACTGTTTGACCAACCAAGGTTTTGCGAATAACTTTCAGTTGCCGCCATTGTCTGATTAGATTCCCCAAATTTTAGCCAGATCGCGTCAGAAGTTCCAGAGGAAAAGATTATTTTGTCATTTATGACGTCATCAAGATGGCCGCCAAATCCCTAAGTGCATCATGTTCTCTTTGATTAATTTCGATCCTAGTTTGCATCACGAACATAGATGCCGAATCTTGTATTGATTGACATGCTGGTTTTGGAGTTTTGGTTCAATCTACTTGCTGGAAATGTCTGGCGGTAGAATAATAATAATAATAATAATAATAATAATAATAATAATAATAATAATAATAAACAGAACAATTACTCTAGTCTTCCAGAGCTTCGCTCTTGGAAGCCTAATAAACAGAACAATTACTCTAGTCTTCCAGAGCTTCGCTCTTGGAAGCCTAATAATAATAATAATAATAATAAACAATCACTCTAGTCTTCCAGAGCTTCGCTCTTGGAAGCCTACTTAGATCTGTTCCAGGAACAGATATACGGCTTCCATGAGTACCTGTACTCGAACAAAAAACTCTTTTCTTGTACTTCATATTCAATCCAATTCGCTGGTGGAATTCCGTTTCTAGAACTGCTCAAGATAATATTGCTTGTCGGTCGGATCAATCGCCTAGGTATCTTTGGAGAAGATTTATATATACTCACAAAACTGGTCAAATGATTCAGCTAGATGATTGACCATTCAGTAGAAAGCAGGTAAATAAGGGATTGACCATTCAGCAGTAAACAGGTTTAGAAGTGCATGACAATTTTATCTTTCTATTATTCTTAGTCAACACTGGGAAATCAGTACCAAATCAATGAAGTAAAACTTAACATTTTGCAGTATAAGGGTTAATACAAATCTAGTATTTCAACAGTAGAATGATTAATAGGCAGGAAAAACCTGCAGTCAAATTGTTTTGAAGAATATTCAGCAGATATCCTTAGCATCTACAACTAGATTGAATCGGTCGATGACACGTCATCACAAATCCCCACGTTCACCACTTTGAAATTTTAACACCCCCACAACTGACCCCAGGGGATGGAGCCAAATGTAAACGTCTATTTGCACTCTGCAATCATTTGGGTAACTCACATGCAGATTTTCGTTGAATTTCGTCAAATAGTGTCCGAGGAGTTGCTTTACAATCAATTTCATGATCTTTTGACCCCATCACACACCTCCTGGGAAGCGGGCCAAATGCAAATGTGCTCATCCACTCAACATCGATATGGGTACCTGGCATCCTAAATTTGGTTTAATTCTGTTCAACAGTGCCAGAGGACTTGCATTACAATCAATTATATGACCTTTCGACCCCATCCCCAACCCCTGGGTCCCGGGCCAAATGTGCATGTGCTCATCCACTCCAGGTTGATATGGATAACTGACATACCAAATTTGGCTGAATTCCGTTCAGTGGTTTCGGAGCAGATGCATTACAATCAATTTCCGCAGGTTCAAATTTTACCCTTTGACTACTTCCACACACCCTAGGGGAGGGGGGGGGGGCGACGAAGCCAAATCTAAATGGCATTATGCCCTCCGCAATCATATGGGTAACTCAGATCTCAAATTTGGTTGTGTTCTGTCTAACGATTTCAGAGGAGTTGCGTTACAACTGATTTGATGTGTTGAACCCTGCTTCGCCCCCTGGGAAATGAGCCAAATCTAAATATGGTCTTGCAAAGTGGAATCATATGGTAACCCATATACCAAATTTGATTTAATTCCACCGAATGCTTTGGTAGGAGATAGCGTGACGGACGGATGGACAGGCGGATAAACAAATGGACAGACTGACAGATGGACAAAGGCGATTAAAATATCCCCAACATTTTATTAAAACGTGGGGATAATAAGTGTGAGTTTTAGATTGGCATTCATAAGTTCATGAGCTAACCAGCCCCATAGTCAACTTGCATTAAATGACAATTAAATCCCTATCACATTAATTCACTATACAACGTACATGAGACACCTTCAAAAGTGCCAAATCTGAGCTCGTGCAAGGAAACAACTTATAGGAAGACATTTTCACCATCAAAATCTTTCAAATCAAAAGTTCAAAATGGCCAGCTAAATACTCTGATTTGATGGGCACAGGCGGCTATGCCATAATAGCAATTCAGCTACGTTTAGTTAGCTCGAGTTGTATTCGTGAGTGGCCATGATTGGAACCCTTAAATATATGATCCTCGCATGTTTCGAATCTAGGCCAATTAAAGATAACATTTTAATTACAATTTCTGTCATTTATGTGATAGGTCACGGTCGTATTTTTCACTAAAAAGTGAGGTAAATTTTAATTGTTCCGTAGAATTACTCTGGTCAGATTGATCTCCCTTGTTATCAAGATAGCTCTGATAGGTCTCCCATAACTTATCCAATAGTGTACTGTGCATATGAATCATGGAAGTTAGTTTACTAATGTTATGATTTCCCTGTCTTCTTCTTTTCGTTCGCTGATCATACCGCCAGTCCTGTAAGTGACTATTGACATGATCATAAGCGTTAAGTGCGTGGATCCATGGTTTATTAGAGTGCGCCGTGCGGCCTGGAACCTCCGTCTTCAGCACTCGAGGTTTCTGTCAGGGTTACCTCACCCTTACTTCCTTTAGTCGCCTCTTACGACACGCAGAGGATACGGAAGGTGTATTCTAAGCCCCACATGATTTCCCTGTTTTGGGAAGATAATAATAGGTTAATTAATCACATTAAAATCTTTCCAAAGGTGGTCTGTCACGACGTGTCATGCATGTGGTTTAAGATGCAACATGTACCACAATAACCACAAATAGTAATGCGTTTTAGAAGAATCACCACTAGGACTCAAGTGGTCCACCTTAGATAGGTAGTCTAATGCAGCAGGTTAATTAAGTGCGTAGATGTAGGGTCATATACTGTAATAGCAATGGGTTTGAGAACCACCGCTCAAGTGGTTCACTTACAGAGGTGGTCATAGAACGTAATTGAGTGCTAGTCTCTATGAACCACCATCAGCATACATCAGCATCTCTGTCTTAGCGAAAATTGTTTCTGTCTCTAAGAGCAGTGTTTCTGAGAATCGCCATCAATAAAATTCAAGTGGTCCACTTCCATATTATTCAATATTTTCCTGTATCACATTTAACGCACTATACAAGAGTATTAATAATTAATTAACTAATAGAAAGAGCAACGCAAAACTCGAGCTCCTTATTATTTCATAATCTATGAACACCACCCATGCAACAGAAAGCAGTTGCTAGCGGCCGTTGAAACATTATTAAAGCTGGAACCTAGCGATCTTTTCCTTAATTTCCACTAATTTATACAAGTTTCATGTGCCAAGCACGCTATGTAATCCTATTAATAATTAATGAACTAGTAACAACTGTAACACATATCTCAGATGTCTTAGTATGTGTAAACCTCTGAATACGACCCGTGCAACAGAAACTTCTTGCAACTGGTCATTGCAAAGTTATTAAGGCTGAAACGTAGTGATTTATCCAAATTTCCCAGAATTTATGCAAGTTTCGCGTTCAAATGTCGCTATGTGTTATGTAACTGTATTAATCTTTCATCAACTAGCAGCAATAGCAACATGCAACCGATATCGTTTAGTATTTCATAGCTTCAGAACAGGACCGTTGCAACAAACACATGTTGCAATTAGCCATTGTAGACGTATTAGGGCTGGAACATAATGATATATTACATATCATCACATAGTTGATGCAACTCTATCTCCCTCGTCCCTTCAACTACCCCCCCCCCACTCCACCTCCCCCTCTCTCTTCCCTCTCCTCTCTCTCTCTCTCTCTCTCCCTCTCTCTCTCTCTCTCGCTCTCTCTCTCTCTCTCTCTCTCACTCGTTTAAACCGTATATATGCATGGCGGTTATCAATAAAACTCAAGTGGTCTACCTTAGATAGGTAGTCCTATGCATTAGGCTAAATAATCGCTTAGATGGGTGGTCCTATACAGGAATAGCAATGTGTTGTTAGAGTCACAACTCAAGTGGTCCCCTTAGATAGGTGGTCATATGCAATAATTTTACCACTAATAGTTAAGAAACAATCACCAATAGCTATGTTTTTAAAACAACCCTTAATAAAGGTCATGTGATCCTATACAGCAATTGACCGCTAATACTTAAAAACCGCCATCAAAATACATCAGCATCTATGTTTTAGTGAACGCTGTTGCTGCCTTCAATAACAATGTTTTCATTGACTAAACTTGGTCAATAAAGGAGTAAGTGTCAGCAAATATTATAGTACTTTTTCCACCACATTTGTAATAGTTATCCACATACAAAGCATGCGCGCACTGCAAGTGTGTGTTCAGGGGGGGGGGGGGTGTCGGGGGGGGGGGGGGGGGGGGGGGGGGGGTGGGTGGCAGGGGTGGGGGGGGGGGGTGCGACATCTGTGTGGACACAATGCAAATAATTTGTCCGCCATGCAATGCATAATAAATAGCATTGTATTCACTCAAAGGTCAATTGCCTATTGTGTAATAACTCTATCTATCCAGCTAACTCTTTAACGCTTAAGCTGACCAAAACGCCTTCTGTGGTAGTCTTGGAAAATGTCCGTTTGCATATCAAAAGAAGACTATTTTTGAAACATTATCCTCTCTGTCTCTCCACCCTCTCTCCCCTCCGTCTCCTGCTCATCTCCTTCTCCCTTCCCTCAATCCCTCCATCGCTCCTGCCATCCTCTCCCGCCTTCCCTCAATGCCGTCCTCTCTCTCTCTGTATTATATTATAATGTGATCCTATTGTATGATGACACAAGATGGAATTGTACCGAGTGCAAAGTGCATGCACCAACATCAGCTAATACATTGATATATGTGTATGATCTTGCGACATCAAAATGAACAGCCTTGCGTATTTAAAATGTCATAACATTTGATTGCAGACTTCAAAAATACCCAATTTGTCCCACCCTTTAAACAGTGTGGCCAATGCTTCTGAATTACCGGTTGCTAAGATGCTGCTGCTGTGCCCGAGAGCAACAACATTCCACAACATCGTCTTCAAAAATAAACATTGGAACACTATAATTTAAAGAACAGCCACAAAATGTGTAGGGACAATCGAAATTGGTGGGTTAATTTTATGTGCACCTTACATTAGCCAGAATTGCGGTACAGGCACACACTTCTTTCTTAACGGCAGTGTACAAGTAGTTTGCAATACAGACCCTTTCATGATCAAGAGCCAAAAACAACCCAAATTGACTAGCTTCAATAATGAACAAACTACCAAATTGGACCTCTAAAAATAATGCCGGTGTTTTGTGCTAAGTTTTTGCAACATAATTCAGCAACGGACTGATCATAGGTACATAATTAAATACTATAATTGACTATATAAATTCCAATCTACGGCGCAATTTGGACAAAATCATACCATCAGCTTTGAGTTCTCTCACTAATACAGATTGTCCAAGCGTGGAGGAATATCAGCCTCAGCGCTTACGCTACAACCCGGCCAAATTGGGCATGGCGCTGAATAGACATAGAACATGGGCAATTATTTAAAACTTAATTTCGGCTACACCTCTTGCACAGGGCGTGACCTAGCTCTCAAACAATGAAAAGTTGGAGATATCGCCCTATCTATAAAACTAACATCGCAATTACTTTGTGATTTGTTACCCGGTTTAGGCAAAACCTGGTTTAAACATCCTTATTGAATTCCGGCCAATGTGACTGAATTGATAGCAACTCATTCCAGCAACATAATTGTCCAAACAAACACCATAATGGCTATTTTACTTTGACGCAAAATAGAGTGGCTTCATTACATGTGACAAAATAGCATTACATACGGGTGGTGGGGGGTGGTGAGTGAATGGGTGGCGAAGCAACAACTCGTTATATATGCTGAGAGAAATGTAAACAAACTCGGACAATCATCATATTAAATATTTCAGTTCCCTACAGATAAATACTCATGACTGAATGTTGATGCTACCCTAAATAGCAACATGTTTCAACAAACATAATACGATAATTGTCAAGCAGGCTACAAGATTTCTCACAAAAATCCAGTCTTGTTTCACTACATACAAGCAGTTGTGGCATAATTTCACTAGTTTCATCAGCCCTGCTCGAAGGAAACGGGTTAATTTTGCATTTGGACATTTATTGCTATCTTTTCTCCGACTATCTATTTAACCCTGCTCAATGCATCGATTATCTATTTAACCCTGCTCAATGCTCAATTCATCACCAGTTCCTGAAAAAATGCTCTAGCAGGTTACTTAAAACAATTTGACTGAACGTAATTGTTTCCTTAGGTAGCAACAACATTCAGTCAACGTTCTCTCAAAACATTAAGTTGGTTCTCCGCACAACTATCTTCAGAAATAAAAATGCTTTTAAATCGATCATTGGATAAATGATTGTGTTGAGATCAGTGCAAAATTGAAATGCTCGCCTTTTCTATGCAGGGTAATTATCACCCCACCCACTGTGGTTTGACCCCTATCACTGGTCTCATTTTTTCTTTACATGACACTAAAACATTTCATGATTGCTTGTTCAAATGAATAAACAGTGTAACAGTCTATTTCATTCTATTTTCAGAACAGTTATCAAAGAAACCTAAAACGATTTGGCTGATTTAAAAAAACAATTTGGCTGCATGTTGTTGACACCCTAGTCAACAATAATTTTCAGTATATTTCTTTTCGGAATCGACATTATAATTCTGTCACTAACGATCTCATTGGGCGCTTAAGAATGTCTCAGTAAAGGTGGGTGAATACAGGGCAGTTGATAAAAAGAAATGATTTTGGAGACCGATGATCATAATTTGACAGGAACTTAAAAATAAGGAAGTTACTGTCCATAGATTGACCTTAATGCACTGCATATGCAGCAATGCACATCAGTGATATTTAACTGAGATACACCCTCTGACACAGCTCGTCCAAGACTGCCTGGTGTGCGCATTCTTTCAAAGTGCTATCACAGGAAGAGAGGGACATACAATTATTAAATAACTTAAGGTACTCTATAATGTAATCTCGTTCCAAATGAATCTTTAAAATACTGAATATGTCCCATAGTCTTATGGGACCAGTTAGCGAGCATTGTTGTTTATTTATTACAGTCATAAAAACATAGAGGTATCCATTGCCAGCAAAGCCCCTCCGATTTCTAGCTATGCTATACGGGGTTATAATGTCCATCAATTGTACAAATTGTAAGCCCTATGTCCTTAACATTTAACCCTTTAATGACTAAATCTTGTCAAAAAAACTAAACATTTTCTTGTTGAATGTCTTATTGCAGGCCAAAAAAATTGTATTTTGAAACTTTGCCACTGGAATGACTGGCTCGCTTACCGAGCCAGTGATTCCAGTGGTAAATTTTTAGAAATAGTATTCACTTGGCCTACTAATCGACATTCCTCAAGACCCCTGCAGAGGCCGGTTTGGCCGGCTTCATCATAAGAGGGTTAAGGCCCTATGTTTTTAACATTATGTTGAATATTTTGAAACTATTTCACTGGGCGTTGTTGCAGCAACAACACACAGTCAAATTAGTTTCAAAATATTCAACATGTTACATTAAATTCAGGGATCAATGTGTACAAATTGTATACAAATGTTCTCTGGTGAAATTCACTTTTTAGTAACTGCTCTAGATAATAATACTTGTCATTCGGATCAATCACTTAGGTGGCTTTGGGGAAGATTTATATACAGACACAAAACTGGTCACAAACTTAAGCTAGATGATTGGCCATTCAGCAGTAAATAGGTTAATCAGGGATTGGCCATTCAGCAGTAAAAATATACGAAGTGTGTGACAATTTACATTTCCAATATTTCTTAATGGATACTGGAAAATTAGTACAAAATCAATGAAATGAAAGTTAACATTCTGCAGTATAAGGCTTAATACAAAATCTAATATTTCACCAGTAGAAGGTTTAATAGGCAGGAACAATTTCCTGTCAAATTGTTTTGAAAAATATTCATCAGCTATCCTTAGCATCTACATTAAGTGCAAGTTTGATATTGACATTCATGGGTTAATCGGGCAGATGGTCAACTGGTATTAAATGGCAATTAAATCCCCATTATATTAATCTGTTTGCCTAGAGCATTTACAGTAGCAAATGCCATTTATTACCGCCATAGTAACGAGATGAAAATCAAATGAAATGAACTAAAATGAAAATCAAATGTCACATTAATCATTTTTATTAGAGATTCTAGCAAACTGTCTTCTACTACATAATAAAGAGGAAAATTAAAATCTAAATATTTCTGTACTTTACAAATAGATCTCGTTCATTTTCACAAACACTCTGCAGACGGTCAACTAGCATATGTATAGCAATTTTCTCCATCAAAATCCATCAAATAAAAAAGTTCAAAATGGCCCCCCAAATGCTTGAAATTGATTGGTCCACGGTGGCGAGACTATTTTACCAATCAAGTTTTTGCGAACAAGTTTCACTTGCCGCCATTGACTAATTATATTCCCCAAATCTTCCCCAGATCGCTTCAGAAGTTCCAGAGGAGAAGATTATTTTGTCATTTATGACGTCATCAAGATGGCCGCCAAATCCCCGAGCGAATCAGGCTCGGTTTAGCTATTTTGATTCAAGGGATGATCGCAACCATATTCTGAGTTTTGAGTCAATTTGCTTGCCGGTTTCGGAGTTTTGGTTCAATTTACTTGCTGGAAATGGCTGGCGGTAGAATAATAATAATAACTAGATCTGTTCCATGAACAGATATACAGCTTCCAAGAATACCTGCACTTGAACTAGACATTCTTTTCTTGTACAATCTAGTTATCTGGTGAAACTCCGTTTTTCTAGAACTTCTTTAGATAATATTTCTTGTCTTTCTGATCAACTGCCTAGGTGGTTTTGGAGAAGATCTATATACACAAAACTGGTCACAAAATCAGCTAGATGCTTGGTCGTTCAGCAGTAAACAGGTTAATCAGGGATTTCTTTGGACACTAAATCTGGTAACATGGAACCAGTTTGACTGTTCTATACCTGCTGCTTCGGGAGAAGTGGATAAATTAAATTTTCTACCTACAGTTAAAAAGTGTCATGCAAATCACTGGCCAGATGTGCAATCATCTCCAAAGTTTCAAGTTTCTATCTGAAGTGGTCTAGGAGCAGTTGCATTACAATTGATTGGTGCTCACTTTTGAAATTTTGACCACGCCTACCACCCTCAGTTTGACCCAAGATCAAAATAATTCCTTGTACTGTAGACTACTTACCATTGGCTTGAAAATGATATGCAACATGACCTTTGGAAAAATTCAAATTTTGACACACTTTTCCCACCCCCAGGCTAGTCATCATTGGCTTGACAATGATATGTGACATGACCACCTTTGTATAAATTACATTTTTTACCCACAGTCCCCACCCCCTTGGCGTCATTTCAAAAGTGCCATGCACATCCATGGCCATATGTGTAATCATACCAGAAGTTTCATGTTTCTGCGTGAAATGGGCTAGGAGGAGTTGCAATGGTAGCTCTTTTAAATAGACTGTTAAGATTGCCTTTCTGTTGCAATTTTTTAATTTGTACAAGAAACTTTAAATTTTCTCATGGAAAATATCCATTTCTAGACCAAGAGAACACTATTTTGAAAATTTACCACTGGAGTGACTGGCTCGGTTATCGAGCTAATCATTCCAGTTGTAAATTGTCATAAATAGTCTTCTCTTAGTTTGCAAATGGACATTTCGCAAGACCATTTCAGATGCACTGAAGAAGGGGTAAAGGGTGAAATCTAAAGTTCTCACCAACTGATGTAGCTAATTAAGACAGGAACTACTTTTACTGTCACGCTTCTAGTATTGAAACACACCACACATTTGTCAACTCAAGAAAACTGAATAGATAAGATTCTGAAACTGGTTGGAGGGCTTGAGTAGGGTTATATGACGGCTGTGGCCACAGTTTCCAGTCAAATTTCTTTCAATACATTCATCAACTTACGCAATACTTCTAGTATTATCAGGAAAATAAGATTTTAGCACTTTAGGGTTCAAAGTGTTAAAAGCTAAATCACTAATCTGCTCTATTAAGAGAAGAGTATAATAGCGCATTTAAGCGTGCAAGATCACTCAAGCCTGTTTATAATGGGCACTGTATGGTCCATCAAAAAGTGGTTGTTAAAGACAGATAGTCAGTTAATATCATGTCATCATGTTCTCTTTGATTAATTTCGATCCTAGTTGGCATCTAGAGCATAGATACAGAGTCTTGTATTGATTGACCTGCTGGTTTCGGAGTTTTGGTTCAATCTACTTGCTGGAAATGGCTGGCGGTAGAATAATAATAATAATAATAAACAGAACAATTACTCTAGTCTTCCAGAGCTTCGCTCTTGGAAGCCTAATAATAATAATAATAATAATAATAATAATAATAATAAACAGAACAATTACTCTAGTCTTCCAGAGCTTCGCTCTTGGAAGCCTAATACACAGAACAATTACTCTAGTCTTCCAGAGCTTCGCTCTTGGAAGCCTAATAATAATAATAAATGGAACAATCACTCTAGCCTTCCAGAGCTTCGCTCTTGGAAGCCTAATAATAATAATAATAATAATTATAAAACTAAGAAATTCATTGCTGCTATCACTTCTACTTCTGCTGCTGATACTACTACTGCTGTTGCTACTGTTGTCACTACTACTACTACTACTGCTGCTACTACTACTACTACTACTACTACTACTACTACTACTACTACTACTACTACTACTACTACTACTACTACTCTACTACTACTACTACTACTACTATTCTACTACTACTACTACTACTACTACTACTACTACTACTACTACTACTACTACTACTACTACTACTACTACTAAAAATAATAATGCTGCAGCTATTGCTGCCGATTTTGCTGCTACTGCTACTATTCTCGCTACTAATAGACCCCCCCCCCCCCATTACTGTCACGTGCACTACCACGACAATGCCTTCCCCTAGATCCATGGAGAATGCTCTAACTGTCCACACACATGGAGGAATAGACATGCACAACAAAGGCTCGACGGTTAGAATCACGTCATTCAATGTGTGTGGTTAAAGACCAAACTAAATTACCCGGAAATGCTTGTATACATAAACCAGCACGATATAGTGGCATTTACCGAAAATAATCATGTTAATGAAATAAAATTAGATAGCGAATTGCTTAGATCATCAGTACCCATGCCCTTAATTACGATGACCATGCTTTCCGCATTAGTTATGCTTATACTAATGTGTAGCGGTGATATCCATCCTAATCCAGGCCCCAATTCAAATGTATCAGATAATGAAACTGATGGCCTATCAATAATGCGTCTGAATAGTGATGGCCTAAGGAATAAACTGGAAAATATAACTGATGATATAAGCGAATGTGACATTATCTGTTTTACCGAAACAAAGCTGACAGAAACTGTAACAAATGTTGATTTAAACCTGCAATACTTTCACCCACGGATCAGAAAATATTGCAACGAATATGGTGGCGGGGTTGCCATATCTGTAAGTGGAAACCTAGAATACTCCAGAGGAACAGACCTGGAAATTAATAGTTTAGAAAATATAATTCTGGAAGTCATGTATGGTGCTCACAGATTTCTTATCTACGGAATCTACAGTCCGCCAACCAGGCCAATAAAAACCTGGGATACTATTAATATATCAATTGACAGAGTAATCGATCAAGATAAACCAATAATAATATTGGGAGACTTGAATCAAGATCTCCTATCTCAAAATATGAATAAACTAAAATACATAATAGTAACCTATGGTTTGAGATCACACATCAATGAACCAACACAAATAACCGAAACAACTGCAACACTTATTGATGCAATACTGACATATGGTGACATAAATCCTAGAGAGTCGGGAACCATAGACTTCAATAACTATTCTGACCACCTAGCCACATACATCGCCGTCTCTGTACCATTTTATAAGCTTCAGCAATACAAAAGGAAAGTGTGGATATACTACCAAATCAACTACGAAAAATTCAACCTTCTTATAGAGACGCCGCCATTTTTGCACTTCTGAATATACATGATGAAATAATCGTACAAAACACGGCGAAATAAGATTAACAACCTCAAAAGACAAGCAAAAGTACACTTCCTTGAAACGTTAGACACTAAACTATCAGATCTGAATCACAATAACCCGAAATCTTATTGGAAGACAGTAAAACTACTGGTGAAGGGTACTGAATTATCATCGATTCCACAACTCGCTATTTCAAACAGGAATGAGGAGAACTTTGCATACACTGATGAACAGACAGCGGAATGTCTGAACAACTACTTTGCAAGTATATCATTTGTGAATGACACGGACCATAATATACCAAACTTCACCTATAAAACTGAAAATAGACTAAGTATCATCAATATACAGCCACAAGAAGTTGATGACATTATAAAGATTCTACCTATAAATAAAGCCTCTGGTCATGATGAAATTAGCCACCAAATGTTAAAAGCTGTTAATAAAACTATATCTTTGCCTCTGTCTATTATCTTTAATAGACTCCTTCAATCAAATGTTTTCCCAACTTATGTGAAATTGCCTCCGCAAACCCGTTATTTAAAAAAGGAAACAAAAAACATCCCGAAAACTATCGACCAATCTCGCTACTAAGCGTCTTAGGAAAGATAATGGAGAGAATTGTTTTCAACTACATATACAACCACTTACATACAAATAATCTTATTTATAAATATCAATCCGGATTTTGCCCTGTATACTCTGCAACATTCCAACTTATAGAATTTGTCATATATTGATGAAGGCTTTGGATGAGCATTTGATATCTAGTGTAATATTTTGTGATGTCTACAAGGCCTTCGACAGAGTATGGCACAAAGGTCTATCTTTAAACTCAGACAAAATGGTATAACAGGATCATTATATATGTGGTTAGAAAACTACCTTACGAATAGAAAGCAAATGGTTAGAGTTAACCAATCGTATTCATCTTTAAAGTCAATACACGCATGCGTACCGCAAGGCTTAGTATTAGGTCCCCTGTTATTTATGATATATATAAACGATATTGCTGAGGATATACATCAAACCTATTTGCTGATGATACCTCGATGGTTGCATCTGGAGAAAACGAGTTCGATATTGAACCAGCTTTGAACCAAGACCTGGTGGTTCTGAACTGCTGGTCAAAGCAATGGCTGGGCAAATTCAACCCGAACAAAACAGCCAATATGTTAGTGGCAAATCCGCCAACTCATAACATGCCAAACCTTATTCTAGACAATACACGAATAAGCAGAGTACAGTCTCACAACTATTTAGTCCTCACATTGTCATCCAATCTTAAATGGACAACCCATATAGAGAATATGATTAAAAAAACAAACATAATTTTAGGTTCAATGAGAAAAATAAAATACAAAGTATTGAGGAAATCATTGTTTAAAATCTATTTTAGTTACCTTCGTCCTGTATTGGAATATGGATCCGAAGTGTGGGATGGATGCATCCAACAAGCATCAGAAAATATTGAACATATCAAAAAAACTTAGTCATGCTAAGTAGCAGAAGAAAAAACATAAAAACTAATTTTAATGTATAAAATGCTAAAAGGAGACGTCCAGATTATATTTCTGAACTAATCCCAATTCGGTTAGACGAAGTTATAAATTATAATCTACGAAATAGAAATAACCTAGTAGAAGAAAACATTCGTCTTGAGAGCTATAAAAGTCGTTCTTTCCTAGTACAATCAACCTTTGGAACAAACTAGATGATTCCGTTACAAATTCTGCATCTGTCTCCATATTCAAATCAAAAATCGATCACAACCACTATTATACACACCAATATTATACACACCAATATTATACACACCAATATTATACACACTAAATTACGAAAGAAATGTAGTCAACTTAACGCTCATCTTAATTATTTTCATCTTAGTGACAATCCTAATTGCCCCCATTGCATGGGAATCATAGAAGATAACAAACATTATTTACTCGAGTGTGCCAAATATACAGAACACCAACAACAGCTATCTAGAGATCTACTACATTTTGTTATTACAGAGGACATATTACTATATGGCAAACCCGACCTAGGCTTTGAAGAAAACTGTTTCATATTTCAGAAAGTCCAGAATTACATCAAGAACACAAAAACGTTTGACTGACTCTAAGCACAGTCCGCATTTTCTCGTGTTGGAATCGGAATCATGAATTCCCAGAATCCCAATTTCGAGGTAACTATGCATGAGTGTTGTTGAATATGATGAGGCTAGTGTGACTGGCTGTCGTTGCTCCATTTTGCAGCAATGGCTCCCGGTCGGTTAGTTTCAAAATATTTAACAGCATGTTTACTAAAATCTATCAAAGACATACAATCGATAAGCTTGACGCACATCTCAGTTTCAATTTTCAATTATTAGTCTCACTATTCTTAATATGTAGCATAAATAATGTTAATTTATATATGTAAATATCCAATTGCATTTTACTGTAAAATTATTATGTAAAATTATAACATATCGCATTTTATAGTCTTTTATGGAAAGAGTCGATTCTAAGTCAGTTTGACTTGTGACTCAATCCAATTGTTGTTAATTGACAATAAAATATGTTTAAAACAAAACGCGAGTGCATGACATCCATCAAATAAGCTGCGTAAGAATATTTTTTGTTTATACAGCGATGAATCACAAGCTACCACTAAATACAAATACTCTGGTTTCTCTGCGAAACGGCGATAATTCACCTTTCCAGAGTATCCATCTATCATCTGACGTCATATGACGTCATAACCAGCTAAGTGGCGTGTATGATGACGTCATAATCATTACGTCATAAATGACTCTATTAGGCCCGACTTTAACTCTTAATAGTCCGACACAGCATCTTCTTGGATTTTGAGTAGTCGCATATATAAGAATGGATGTTAAATACATTGTATTGAACCACTAGAAGCGTTTTATGGACATGGCTCGTATATTAAATTTCTAGATCTATCAGTGATAACCCTTTTAAGAAATAGTGCCAAGATGTGAATTCTTGTGAAACCCTCACATCTGTGTCTGTATCTGCATGCATATGCTAAAAGACACAATTCTTGTCGAACATCATACTTAGACGGCATTGATGTCCGTTCTGGCACGCATTGACTACGTAGACGGCATTGACGTCCATTCTGGCACGCATTGACTGCCTAGGCGGCATTGATGTCCATTCTGGCACACATTGACTACCTAGAGGGCATTGATGTCCATTCTGGCACGCATTGACTACCTAGGCGGCATTAACGTCCATTCTGGCACACACATTGACTACCTAGGCGGCATTGACGTCCATTCTGGCACACATTGACTACCTAGGCGGCATTGACGTCCATTCTGGCACACATTGACTACCTAGGCGGCATTGATGTCCATTCTGGCACGCATTGACTACCTAGGCGGCATTGATGTCCATTCTGGCACATATTGACTACCTAGACGGCATTGACGTCCATTCTGGCACACATTGACTACCTAGGCGGCATTGATTGATGTCCATTCTGGCACACATATTGACTACCTAGGCGGCATTGATTGAGGTCCATTTTGGCACACATATTGACTACCTAGTCGGCATTGATGTCCATTCTGGCACACATATTGACTACCTAGGCGGCATTGACGTCCATTCTGGCACACACATTGAGTACCTAGTCGGCATTGATGTCCATTCTCGCACGCATTGACTACCTAGGCGGCATTGATGTCCATTCTGGCACACATATTGACTACCTAGTCGGCATTGATGTCCATTCTGGCACACATATTGACTACCTAGTTGGCATTGATGTCCATTCTGGTACACATTGACTACCTAGGCGGCATTGACGTCCATTCTGGCACGCATTGACTACCTAGGCGGCATCGATGTCCATTCTGGCACACATTGACTACCTAGACGGCATTGATGTCCATTCTGGCACGCATTGACTACATAGGCGGCATTGATGTCCATTCTGGCACCCATTGATTACCTAGACGGCATTGATGTCCATTCTGGCACACATTGACTACCTAGACGGCATTGACGTCCATTCTGGCACGCATTGACTACCTAGGCGGCATTGATTGATGTCCATTCTGGCACACATATTGACTACCTAGTCGGCATTGATGTCCATTCTGGCACACATTAACTACCTAGGCGGCATTGATGTCCATTCTGGCACACATTGACTACCTAGACGGCATTGATGTCCATTCTGGCACGCATTGACTACATAGGCGGCATTGATGTCCATTCTGGCACCCATTGATTACCTAGACGGCATTGATGTCCATTCTGGCACACATTGACTACCTAGACGGCATTGACGTCCATTCTGGCACGCATTGACTACCTAGGCGGCATTGATTGATGTCCATTCTGGCACACATATTGACTACCTAGTCGGCATTGATGTCCATTCTGGCACACATTAACTACCTAGGCGGCATTGACGTCCATTCTGGCACACACATTGACTACCTAGTCGGCATTTATGTCCATTCTGGCACACACATTGACTACCTAGGCGGCATTGATGTTCATTCTGGCACAAATTGACTACCTAGACGGCATTGGTGTCCATTCTGGCACACATTGACTACCTAGACGGCATTCATGTCCATTCTGGCACACACATTGACTACCTAGGCAGTATTGACGTCCATTCTGGCACGCATTAACTACCTAGGCGGCATTGATGTCCATTCTGGCACGCATTGACTACCTAGACGGCATTGACGTCCATTCTGGCACACATTGACTACCTAGTCGGCATTGATGTCCATTCTGGCACACATATTGACTACCTAGTCGGCATTGATGTCCATTCTGGCACACATATTGACTACCTAGTTGGCATTGATGTCCATTCTGGCACACATTGACTACCTAGGCGGCATTGACGTCCATTCTGGCACGCATTGACTACCTAGGCGGCATTGATGTCCATTCTGGCATGCATCGACTACCTAGACGGCATTGATGTCCATTCTGGCAGACATTGACTACCTAGACGGCATTGATGTCCATTCTGGCAGACATTGACTACCTAGGCGGCATTGATGTCCATTCTGGCACACATTGACTGCCTAGGGGCATTGATGTCCATTCTGGCACACATTGACTCCCTAGGCGGCATTGCTGTCCATTCTGGCACACATTGATTATCTAGGCGGCATTGACGTTCATTCTGGCACACATTGACTACCTTGGCGGCATTGACGTCCATTCTGCCACACATTGACTACCTAGGTGGCATTGATGTCCATCCTGGCACACATTGACTACCTAGGCGGCATTGCTGTCCATTCTGGCACACATTGACTACCTGGGCGGCATTGATATCAATTCTGGCACACATTGTCTACCTAGGCGGCATTGATATCCATTCTGGCACACATTGAGTACCTAGGCGGCATTGATATCCATTATGGCACACATTGACTATCTGGGCGGCATTGATATCCATTCTGGCACACATTGACTACCTAGGCGGCATTGATGTCCATCCTGGCACACATTAACTACCTAGGCGGCATTGATATCCATTCTGGCACACATTGACTACCTAGGCGGCATTGATGTCCATTCTGGCACACATTAACTACCTAGGCGGCATTGATGTCCATTCTTGCAGACATTGACTATCTAGGCGGCATTGACGTCCATGACAAATCTAGCACCATATTCAGCAGTTTATATGTATAGTTATTATCTTTTAGATTTTTCAAGTTTCAAAGTTTCAAATCGATTCCAACACTCGTAAAAAGTGAGAGCGACATAGCTAGAAATGTGCGGGACATAGCTAGAAATGTGCGGAACATAGCTAGAAATAAATCCCTCTATTTGTGTTTCAACAATCATTGCTAACAAGGGATAAGCTGTGATACAGTCCTGATATCGGAAGAGAGACATGTATGAGAAAGCTATGTGGGTATCGACTAGATACTGGCGCTGTTACACAACTGACGGAGACATGGACTCAGGAATTTGACCTGACACGAAACACGACTCCCAATGCAGCAAGGTAAGGAGATCAAGCGATCATTCTCTGATAATGTATATGACTTTCTCTTACATACCGTAACGTAACGGGGAACAACTCCTCCGAGTACAACTGCTGTAATGCGACGAAGTTACTCCCCTTGTACTACTAATATTTTGAATTGATTGGCTATCGCAAATAACGAGCGGGGTGGGTGGGAAGGTGGTTGTATTTGGATGGATGGGTGGGGGATGGGGGTGGGGTGGGGTTATTAAAGGATGGGTAGGTTTTGGGGAGGGTGACAAAGGTAGCTCAAGAACTATTCGAATTATTGTGATACAGTTATGAACGCTTGGCCGCTTGTTCATGCGCCTTAATCAGAAGATACTACACACGCACGCAAGCATACACGCACGCACGCACGCACGCACGCACGCACGCACGCACGCACGCACGCACACACACACACGCACGCACACATGCACACTCGCATGCACGCATGCAAGCCCGCACGCAAACAGGCATGCACACACCACACACACAGGCACGCACGCACACACGCACGCACGCACCCAAGCACGCACGCACGCGCGCTCGTACGCACACACACAAGCACGCACGCACGCACGCACGCACGCACGCACGCACGCATATACACAGGCGCACACGCGCGCTCGCACGCACACTTTCCTAACGTTAGGATCATTCATGTAATCATTAAAGGCCCAGTTTCACACGAAAATGCTGGAAAATATAGTTATTCAAATTGCAGAGGCTCAATGTAATGAAACGAAATAAATCATAACATATTTATAAATTAACATAATTTCTTTAGTTGTGAAGTAGCCTGGGCATAGGCATAAGCTGAGAGTTACTGACTACACACCACCACTCACTGTACACAACTCTGAAGGACACGTTATCGGGACTGACCAGGGAAAAGCCGAGGCGATTCGGGAATGGTTCAAGAAACAGTTCACTGACCACGATGATGACCCCTTGCACCCGTTCTCAGGAGACCCCAGGCCATTACTAACACCAATTAAAACAGCAGAAGTTGAGAAGGCGCATAAAGCCGTGAAATATGGACATGCATCTGGACCTGATGGCACGAGCAATGAACTATTCAAATATGCAAGTGACATTATCTCAAAACCGATCACACACCTAATCAATTCAGCTTTTATGCACTACCTTCCCGTCAACGCTGTAGGCAAAGTCCCCCTTATCGCACTACCCAAGCCCAAGAATCCACCTGGGTGCCCAGCCAATCTGCGGCTCATTGTGCTCCTCAACAACTATCTCCGGTGCTTTTCTTTATAATGGCAGATTCATTTGCTGACTGTTGGTACAATGTCAATGAGACAAAGAAAATATCTTCACTCATCTGGACTTTTGGCCAATGGGGATAGGACAGTTTGAACCCATATCCATGAACTTCATCATTTATGTGTCATGTTTAAGGCCAAAGTGATGACAAATATATTAAAACAGAAAACGCAAGTTGAAGAAATTATCGATAAGTAACAAAATATTTTAAAATTAGAAATTTCGCCTCTCAGAGTGTTTTCTCAGCTTCACTTCTCGGTTTATAGTTTCGTGTTTTCCGGCGGTGAGGGTTGGACCATTATTTTATAAAGAATTGCAGATGGATAAAATCTTGGCCTTGAAGTTTAATAAAAGAAATTTTGACGGTTCTTTGCGTATTTCAAATAAATCAGTTGTTAATAATAGTAATATCATATGGTGGGCTAAACGTTTTACATTTACCATCAGCTAAGAATGACTTGATACTGGAGCTGTCTGAGATTTTACATAGCAAAGATGCGTCGAAAGAAAGTTGGGACAGTAAGAGAATCGCAGAAGAGAGGTGGTCGATGGACAAGAAAAGTATCAGGAAATCATATAAATGAACACGAATTAAAGGCAGTTCATTTGGTCTTCAGTCCTTAGTTCCAGAAAAATAAATACAGTTTGCTTAAGCTTGACAATGCAACAACAGTGTATTATGTTAACACCATGGGTGATACAAAATCACCTAGATGCAATGAAATAGCTAAAGATATTTGGTCGCAGTGGAGAGTGAGAAACAAACTGCTATCTGCTACATTTTACCGGGTGTTGAAAAACACAGAAGCTGATATAACCCTCTAATGACTAAATCTGTTCAAAAAATTGAAACATTACTTACTGAATGTACAATTGCAGGCCAAGAGAAGACTATTTTTGAAAGTTTTACTACTAGAATAACTGGCTCTGTTACGAGCCATCGAGCCAGTCATTCCAGTGGTAAATCCTAAAAAAATAGCCTTCTCTTGGCCTGGAAATGGATATTCCCCTATACCACTACATAATGATCAGACAGGATTAACTCTGTGATAGTGCGTTTCATAATGGTGTGTACTATTAATGATCAGACAGGATTAACTCTATGTGATAGTGCGTTTCATAATGGTGTGTACTATTAATGATCAGACATGATTAACTCTATGTGATAGTGCGTTTCATAATGGTGTGTACTATTAATGATCAGACAGGATTAACTCTGTGATAGTGCGTTTCATAATGGTGTGTACTATTAATGATCAGACAGGATTACCTCTATGTGATAGTGCGTTTCATAATGGTGTGTACTATTAATGATCAGACAGGATTAACTCTATGTGATAGTGCGTTTCATAATGGTGTGTACTATTAATGATCAGACAGGATTAACTCTATGTGATAGTGCGTTTCATAATGGTGTGTACTATTAATGATCAGACAGGATTAACTCTATGTGATAGTGCGTTTCATAATGGTGTGTACTATTAATGATCAGACAGGATTAACTCTATGTGATAGTGCGTTTCATAATGGTGTGTACTATTAATGATCAGACAGGATTAACTCTATATGTGATAGTGCGTTTCATAATGGTGTGTACTATTAATGATCAGACAGGATTAACTCTATGTGATAGTGCGTTTCATAATGGTGTGTACTATTAATGATCAGACAGGATTAACTCTATGTGATAGTGCGTTTCATAATGGTGTGTACTATTAATGATCAGACAGGATTAACTCTATGTGATAGTGCGTTTCATAATGGTGTGTACTATTAATGATCAGACAGGATTAACTCTATGTGATAGTGCGTTTCATAATGGTGTGTACTATTAATGATCAGACAGGATTAACTCTATGTGATAGTGCGTTTCATAATGGTGTGTACTATTAATGATCAGACAGGATTAACTCCATGTGATAGTGCGTTTCATAATGGTGTGTACTATTAATGATCAGACAGGATTAACTCTATGTGATAGTGCGTTTCATAATGGTGTGTACTATTAATGATCAGACAGGATTAACTCTGTGATAGTGCGTTTCATAATGGTGTGTACTATTAATGATCAGACAGGATTAACTCTATGTGATAGTGCGTTTCATAATGGTGTGTACTATTAATGATCAGACAGGATTAACTCTATGTGATAGTGCGTTTCATAATGGTGTGTACTATTAATGATCAGACAGGATTAACTCTATGTGATAGTGCGTTTCATAATGGTGTGTACTATTAATGATCAGACAGGATTAACTCTATGTGATAGTGCGTTTCATAATGGTGTGTACTATTAATGATCGGACAGGATTAACTCTATGTGATAGTGCGTTTCATAATGGTGTGTACTATTAATGATCAGACAGGATTAACTCTATGTGATAGTGCGTTTCATAATGGTGTGTACTATTAATGATCAGACAGGATTAACTCTATGTGATAGTGCGTTTCATAATGGTGTGTACTATTAATGATCAGACAGGATTAACTCTATGTGATAGTGCGTTTCATAATGGTGTGTACTATTAATGATCAGACAGGATTAACTCTATGTGATAGTGCGTTTCATAATGGTGTGTACTATTAATGATCAGACAGGATTAACTCTATATGTGATAGTGCGTTTCATAATGGTGTGTACTATTAATGATCAGACAGGATTAACTCTATGTGATAGTGCGTTTCATAATGGTGTGTACTATTAATGATCAGACAGGATTAACTCTGTGATAGTGCGTTTCATAATGGTGTGTACTATTAATGATCAGACAGGATTAACTCTGTGATAGTGCGTTTCATAATGGTGTGTACTATTAATGATCAGACAGGATTAACTCTGTGATAGTGCGTTTCATAATGGTGTGTACTATTAATGATCAGACAGGATTAACTCTGTGATAGTGCGTTTCATAATGGTGTGTACTATTAATGATCAGACAGGATTAACTCTATGTGATAGTGCGTTTCATAATGGTGTGTACTATTAATGATCAGACAGGATTAACTCTGTGATAGTGCGTTTCATAATGGTGTGTACTATTAATGATCAGACAGGATTAACTCTGTGATAGTGCGTTTCATAATGGTGTGTACTATTAATGATCAGACAGGATTAACTCTGTGATAGTGCGTTTCATAATGGTGTGTACTATTAATGATCAGACAGGATTAACTCTATGTGATAGTGCGTTTCATAATGGTGTGTACTATTAATGATCAGACAGGATTAACTCTATGTGATAGTGCGTTTCATAATGGTGTGTACTATTAATGATCAGACAGGATTAACTCTGTGATAGTGCGTTTCATAATGGTGTGTACTATTAATGATCAGACAGGATTAACTCTATGTGATAGTGCGTTTCATAATGGTGTGTACTATTAATGATCAGACAGGATTAACTCTGTGATAGTGCGTTTCATAATGGTGTGTACTATTAATGATCAGACAGGATTAACTCTGTGATAGTGCGTTTCATAATGGTGTGTACTATTAATGATCAGACAGGATTAACTCTATGTGATAGTGCGTTTCATAATGGTGTGTACTATTAATGATCAGACAGGATTAACTCTATGTGATAGTGCGTTTCATAATGGTGTGTACTATTAATGATCAGACAGGATTAACTCTATGTGATAGTGCGTTTCATAATGGTGTGTACTATTAATGATCAGACAGGATTAACTCTATGTGATAGTGCGTTTCATAATGGTGTGTACTATTAATGATCAGACAGGATTAACTCTATGTGATAGTGCGTTTCATAATGGTGTGTACTATTAATGATCAGACAGGATTAACTCTATGTGATAGTGCGTTTCATAATGGTGTGTACTATTAATGATCAGACAGGATTAACTCTATGTGATAGTGCGTTTCATAATGGTGTGTACTATTAATGATCAGACAGGATTAACTCTGTGATAGTGCGTTTCATAATGGTGTGTACTATTAATGATCAGACAGGATTAACTCTATGTGATAGTGCGTTTCATAATGGTGTGTACTATTAATGATCAGACAGGATTAACTCTATGTGATAGTGCGTTTCATAATGGTGTGTACTATTAATGATCAGACAGGATTAACTCTGTGATAGTGCGTTTCATAATGGTGTGTACTATTAATGATCAGACAGGATTAACTCTATGTGATAGTGCGTTTCATAATGGTGTGTACTATTAATGATCAGACAGGATTAACTCTGTGATAGTGCGTTTCATAATGGTGTGTACTATTAATGATCAGACAGGATTAACTCTGTGATAGTGCGTTTCATAATGGTGTGTACTATTAATGATCAGACAGGATTAACTCTGTGATAGTGCGTTTCATAATGGTGTGTACTATTAATGATCAGACAGGATTAACTCTATGTGATAGTGCGTTTCATAATGGTGTGTACTATTAATGATCAGACAGGATTAACTCTATGTGATAGTGCGTTTCATAATGGTGTGTACTATTAATGATCAGACAGGATTAACTCTATGTGATAGTGCGTTTCATAATGGTGTGTACTATTAATGATCAGACAGGATTAACTCTGTGATAGTGCGTTTCATAATGGTGTGTACTATTAATGATCAGACAGGATTAACTCTGTGATAGTGCGTTTCATAATGGTGTGTACTATTAATGATCAGACAGGATTAACTCTGTGATAGTGCGTTTCATAATGGTGTGTACTATTAATGATCAGACAGGATTAACTCTATGTGATAGTGCGTTTCATAATGGTGTGTACTATTAATGATCAGACATGATTACCTCTATGTGATAGTGCGTTTCATAATGGTGTGTACTATTAATGATCAGACAGGATTAACTCTATGTGATAGTGCGTTTCATAATGGTGTGTACTATTAATGATCAGACAGGATTAACTCTATGTGATAGTGCGTTTCATAATGGTGTGTACTATTAATGATCAGACAGGATTAACTCTATGTGATAGTGCGTTTCATAATGGTGTGTACTATTAATGATCAGACAGGATTAACTCTGTGATAGTGCGTTTCATAATGGTGTGTACTATTAATGATCAGACAGGATTAACTCTGTGATAGTGCGTTTCATAATGGTGTGTACTATTAATGATCAGACAGGATTAACTCTATGTGATAGTGCGTTTCATAATGGTGTGTACTATTAATGATCAGACAGGATTAACTCTGTGATAGTGCGTTTCATAATGGTGTGTACTATTAATGATCAGACATGATTACCTCTATGTGATAGTGCGTTTCATAATGGTGTGTACTATTAATGATCAGACAGGATTAACTCTATATGTGATAGTGCGTTTCATAATGGTGTGTACTATTAATGATCAGACAGGATTAACTCTATGTGATAGTGCGTTTCATAATGGTGTGTACTATTAATGATCAGACAGGATTAACTCTATGTGATAGTGCGTTTCATAATGGTGTGTACTATTAATGATCAGACAGGATTAACTCTATGTGATAGTGCGTTTCATAATGGTGTGTACTATTAATGATCAGACAGGATTAACTCTGTGATAGTGCGTTTCATAATGGTGTGTACTATTAATGATCAGACAGGATTAACTCTGTGATAGTGCGTTTCATAATGGTGTGTACTATTAATGATCAGACAGGATTAACTCTGTGATAGTGCGTTTCATAATGGTGTGTACTATTAATGATCAGACAGGATTAACTCTATGTGATAGTGCGTTTCATAATGGTGTGTACTATTAATGATCAGACAGGATTAACTCTATGTGATAGTGCGTTTCATAATGGTGTGTACTATTAATGATCAGACAGGATTAACTCTATGTGATAGTGCGTTTCATAATGGTGTGTACTATTAATGATCAGACAGGATTAACTCTATGTGATAGTGCGTTTCATAATGGTGTGTACTATTAATGATCAGACAGGATTAACTCTGTGATAGTGCGTTTCATAATGGTGTGTACTATTAATGATCAGACAGGATTAACTCTATGTGATAGTGCGTTTCATAATGGTGTGTACTATTAATGATCAGACAGGATTAACTCTATGTGATAGTGCGTTTCATAATGGTGTGTACTATTAATGATCAGACTGGATTAACTCTATGTGATAGTGCGTTTCATAATGGTGTGTACTATTAATGATCAGACAGGATTAACTCTATGTGATAGTGCGTTTCATAATGGTGTGTACTATTAATGATCAGACAGGATTAACTCTGTGATAGTGCGTTTCATAATGGTGTGTACTATTAATGATCAGACAGGATTAACTCTATGTGATAGTGCGTTTCATAATGGTGTGTACTATTAATGATCAGACAGGATTAACTCTGTGATAGTGCGTTTCATAATGGTGTGTACTATTAATGATCAGACAGGATTAACTCTGTGATAGTGCGTTTCATAATGGTGTGTACTATTAATGATCAGACAGGATTAACTCTGTGATAGTGCGTTTCATAATGGTGTGTACTATTAATGATCAGACAGGATTAACTCTATGTGATAGTGCGTTTCATAATGGTGTGTACTATTAATGATCAGACAGGATTAACTCTATGTGATAGTGCGTTTCATAATGGTGTGTACTATTAATGATCAGACAGGATTAACTCTATGTGATAGTGCGTTTCATAATGGTGTGTACTATTAATGATCAGACAGGATTAACTCTATGTGATAGTGCGTTTCATAATGGTGTGTACTATTAATGATCAGACAGGATTAACTCTATGTGATAGTGCGTTTCATAATGGTGTGTACTATTAATGATCAGACAGGATTAACTCTGTGATAGTGCGTTTCATAATGGTGTGTACTATTAATGATCAGACAGGATTAACTCTGTGATAGTGCGTTTCATAATGGTGTGTACTATTAATGATCAGACAGGATTAACTCTGTGATAGTGCGTTTCATAATGGTGTGTACTATTAATGATCAGACAGGATTAACTCTATGTGATAGTGCGTTTCATAATGGTGTGTACTATTAATGATCAGACAGGATTAACTCTGTGATAGTGCGTTTCATAATGGTGTGTACTATTAATGATCAGACAGGATTAACTCTATGTGATAGTGCGTTTCATAATGGTGTGTACTATTAATGATCAGACAGGATTAACTCTATGTGATAGTGCGTTTCATAATGGTGTGTACTATTAATGATCAGACAGGATTAACTCTATGTGATAGTGCGTTTCATAATGGTGTGTACTATTAATGATCAGACAGGATTAACTCTATGTGATAGTGCGTTTCATAATGGTGTGTACTATTAATGATCAGACAGGATTAACTCTGTGATAGTGCGTTTCATAATGGTGTGTACTATTAATGATCAGACAGGATTAACTCTGTGATAGTGCGTTTCATAATGGTGTGTACTATTAATGATCAGACAGGATTAACTCTGTGATAGTGCGTTTCATAATGGTGTGTACTATTAATGATCAGACAGGATTAACTCTATGTGATAGTGCGTTTCATAATGGTGTGTACTATTAATGATCAGACAGGATTAACTCTATGTGATAGTGCGTTTCATAATGGTGTGTACTATTAATGATCAGACAGGATTAACTCTATGTGATAGTGCGTTTCATAATGGTGTGTACTATTAATGATCAGACAGGATTAACTCTATGTGATAGTGCGTTTCATAATGGTGTGTACTATTAATGATCAGACAGGATTAACTCTATGTGATAGTGCGTTTCATAATGGTGTGTACTATTAATGATCAGACAGGATTAACTCTATGTGATAGTGCGTTTCATAATGGTGTGTACTATTAATGATCAGACAGGATTAACTCTATGTGATAGTGCGTTTCATAATGGTGTGTACTATTAATGATCAGACAGGATTAACTCTGTGATAGTGCGTTTCATAATGGTGTGTACTATTAATGATCAGACAGGATTAACTCTATGTGATAGTGCGTTTCATAATGGTGTGTACTATTAATGATCAGACAGGATTAACTCTATGTGATAGTGCGTTTCATAATGGTGTGTACTATTAATGATCAGACAGGATTAACTCTGTGATAGTGCGTTTCATAATGGTGTGTACTATTAATGATCAGACAGGATTAACTCTATGTGATAGTGCGTTTCATAATGGTGTGTACTATTAATGATCAGACAGGATTAACTCTGTGATAGTGCGTTTCATAATGGTGTGTACTATTAATGATCAGACAGGATTAACTCTGTGATAGTGCGTTTCATAATGGTGTGTACTATTAATGATCAGACAGGATTAACTCTATGTGATAGTGCGTTTCATAATGGTGTGTACTATTAATGATCAGACAGGATTAACTCTGTGATAGTGCGTTTCATAATGGTGTGTACTATTAATGATCAGACAGGATTAACTCTGTGATAGTGCGTTTCATAATGGTGTGTACTATTAATGATCAGACAGGATTAACTCTGTGATAGTGCGTTTCATAATGGTGTGTACTATTAATGATCAGACAGGATTAACTCTGTGATAGTGCGTTTCATAATGGTGTGTACTATTAATGATCAGACAGGATTAACTCTGTGATAGTGCGTTTCATAATGGTGTGTACTATTAATGATCAGACAGGATTAACTCTGTGATAGTGCGTTTCATAATGGTGTGTACTATTAATGATCAGACAGGATTAACTCTGTGATAGTGCGTTTCATAATGGTGTGTACTATTAATGATCAGACAGGATTAACTCTGTGATAGTGCGTTTCATAATGGTGTGTACTATTAATGATCAGACAGGATTAACTCTATGTGATAGTGCGTTTCATAATGGTGTGTACTATTAATGATCAGACAGGATTAACTCTATGTGATAGTGCGTTTCATAATGGTGTGTACTATTAATGATCAGACAGGATTAACTCTATGTGATAGTGCGTTTCATAATGGTGTGTACTATTAATGATCAGACAGGATTAACTCTATGTGATAGTGCGTTTCATAATGGTGTGTACTATTAATGATCAGACAGGATTAACTCTATGTGATAGTGCGTTTCATAATGGTGTGTACTATTAATGATCAGACAGGATTAACTCTATGTGATAGTGCGTTTCATAATGGTGTGTACTATTAATGATCAGACAGGATTAACTCTATGTGATAGTGCGTTTCATAATGGTGTGTACTATTAATGATCAGACAGGATTAACTCTATGTGATAGTGCGTTTCATAATGGTGTGTACTATTAATGATCAGACAGGATTAACTCTATGTGATAGTGCGTTTCATAATGGTGTGTACTATTAATGATCAGACAGGATTAACTCTATGTGATAGTGCGTTTCATAATGGTGTGTACTATTAATGATCAGACAGGATTAACTCTATGTGATAGTGCGTTTCATAATGGTGTGTACTATTAATGATCAGACAGGATTAACTCTATGTGATAGTGCGTTTCATAATGGTGTGTACTATTAATGATCAGACAGGATTAACTCTATGTGATAGTGCGTTTCATAATGGTGTGTACTATTAATGATCAGACAGGATTAACTCTATGTGATAGTGCGTTTCATAATGGTGTGTACTATTAATGATCAGACTGGATTAACTCTATGTGATAGTGCGTTTCATAATGGTGTGTACTATTAATGATCAGACAGGATTAACTCTATGTGATAGTGCGTTTCATAATGGTGTGTACTATTAATGATCAGACAGGATTAACTCTGTGATAGTGCGTTTCATAATGGTGTGTACTATTAATGATCAGACAGGATTAACTCTATGTGATAGTGCATTTCATAATGGTGTGTACTATTAACGATCAGACAGGATTAACTCTATGTGATAGTGCGTTTCATAATGGTGTGTACTATTAATGATCAGACAGGATTAACTCTATGTGATAGTGCGTTTCATAATGGTGTGTACTATTAATGATCAGACTGGATTAACTCTATGTGATAGTGCGTTTCATAATGGTGTGTACTATTAATGATCAGACAGGATTAACTCTATGTGATAGTGCGTTTCATAATGGTGTGTACTATTAATGATCAGACAGGATTAACTCTGTGATAGTGCGTTTCATAATGGTGTGTACTATTAATGATCAGACAGGATTAACTCTATGTGATAGTGCGTTTCATAATGGTGTGTACTATTAATGATCAGACAGGATTAACTCTATGTGATAGTGCGTTTCATAATGGTGTGTACTATTAATGATCAGACAGGATTAACTCTATGTGATAGTGCGTTTCATAATGGTGTGTACTATTAATGATCAGACAGGATTAACTCTATGTGATAGTGCGTTTCATAATGGTGTGTACTATTAATGATCAGACAGGATTAACTCTATGTGATAGTGCGTTTCATAATGGTGTGTACTATTAATGATCAGACAGGATTAACTCTATGTGATAGTGCGTTTCATAATGGTGTGTACTATTAATGATCAGACAGGATTAACTCTATGTGATAGTGCGTTTCATAATGGTGTGTACTATTAATGATCAGACAGGATTAACTCTATGTGATAGTGCGTTTCATAATGGTGTGTACTATTAATGATCAGACAGGATTAACTCTATGTGATAGTGCGTTTCATAATGGTGTGTACTATTAATGATCAGACAGGATTAACTCTATGTGATAGTGCGTTTCATAATGGTGTGTACTATTAATGATCAGACAGGATTAACTCTATGTGATAGTGCGTTTCATAATGGTGTGTACTATTAATGATCAGACAGGATTAACTCTATGTGATAGTGCGTTTCATAATGGTGTGTACTATTAATGATCAGACAGGATTAACTCTATGTGATAGTGCGTTTCATAATGGTGTGTACTATTAATGATCAGACAGGATTAACTCTATGTGATAGTGCGTTTCATAATGGTGTGTACTATTAATGATCAGACAGGATTAACTCTATGTGATAGTGCGTTTCATAATGGTGTGTACTATTAATGATCAGACAGGATTAACTCTATGTGATAGTGCGTTTCATAATGGTGTGTACTATTAATGATCAGACAGGATTAACTCTATGTGATAGTGCGTTTCATAATGGTGTGTACTATTAATGATCAGACAGGATTAACTCTATGTGATAGTGCGTTTCATAATGGTGTGTACTATTAATGGTCAGACAGGATTAACTCTATGTGATAGTGCGTTTGATAATGGTGTGTACTATTAATGGTCAGACAGGATTAACTCTATGTGATAGTGCGTTTCATAATGGTGTGTACTATTAATGATCAGACAGGATTAACTCTATGTGATAGTGCGTTTCATAATGGTGTGTACTATTAATGATCAGACAGGATTAACTCTATGTGATAGTGCGTTTCATAATGGTGTGTACTATTAATGATCAGACATGATTACCTCTATGTGATAGTGCGTTTCATAATGGTGTGTACTATTAATGATCAGACAGGATTAACTCTATGTGATAGTGCGTTTCATAATGGTGTGTACTATTAATGATCAGACAGGATTACCTCTATGTGATAGTGCGTTTCATAATGGTGTGTACTATTAATGGTCAGACAGGATTAACTCTATGTGATAGTGCGTTTGATAATGGTGTGTACTATTAATGGTCAGACAGGATTAACTCTATGTGATAGTGCGTTTCATAATGGTGTGTACTATTAACGATCAGACAGGATTAACTCTATGTGATAGTGCGTTTCATAATGGTGTGTACTATTAATGATCAGACAGGATTACCTCTATGTGATAGTGCGTTTCATAATCGTGTGTACTATTAATGATCAGACAGGATTACCTCTATGTGATAGTGCGTTTCATAATGGTGTGTACTATTAATGATCAGACAGGATTAACTCTATGTGATAGTGCGTTTCATAATGGTGTGTACTATTAATGATCAGACAGGATTAACTCTATGTGATAGTGCGTTTCATAATGGTGTGTACTATTAACGATCTGACAGGATTAACTCTATGTGATAGTGCGTTTCATAATGGTGTGTACTATTAATGATCAGACAGGATTAACTCTATGTGATAGTGCGTTTCATAATGGTGTGCACTATTAATGATCAGACAGGATTAACTCTATGTGATAGTGCGTTTCATAATGGTGTGTACTATTAATGATCAGACATGATTAACTCTATGTGATAGTGCGTTTCATAATGGTGTGTACTATTAATGATCAGACATGATTACCTCTATGTGATAGTGCGTTTCATAATGGTGTGTACTATTAATGATCAGACAGGATTAACTCTATGTGATAGTGCGTTTCATAATGGTGTGTACTATTAATGATCAGACAGGAGTAACTCTATGTGATAGTGCATTTCATAATGGTGTGTACTATTAATGATCTGTCAGGATTAACTCTATGTGATAGTGCGTTTCATAATGGTGTGTACTATTAATGATCAGACAGGATTATCTCTATGTGATAGTGCGTTTCATAATGGTGTGTACTATTAATGATCAGACAGGATTAACTCTATGTGATAGTGCGTTTCATAATGGTGTGTACTATTAATGATCAGACAGGATTAACTCTATGTGATAGTGCGTTTCATAATGGTGTGTACTATTAATGATCAGACATGATTAACTCTATGTGATAGTGCGTTTCATAATGGTGTGTACTATTAATGATCAGACAGGATTAACTCTATGTGATAGTGCGTTTCATAATGGTGTGTACTATTAATGATCAGACAGGATTAACTCTATGTGATAGTGCGTTTCATAATGGTGTGTACTATTAATGATCAGACAGGATTAACTCTATGTGATAATGCGTTTCATAATGGTGTGTACTATTAATGATCAGACATGATTAACTCTATGTGATAGTGCGTTTCATAATGGTGTGTACTATTAATGATCAGACAGGATTAACTCTATGTGATAGTGCGTTTCATAATGGTGTGTACTATTAATGATCAGACAGGATTAACTCTATGTGATAGTGCGTTTCATAATGGTGTGTACTATTAATGATCAGACATGATTACCTCTATGTGATAGTGCGTTTCATAATGGTGTGTACTATTAATGATCAGACAGGATTAACTCTATGTGATAGTGCGTTTCATAATGGTGTGTACTATTAATGATCAGACAGGATTAACTCTATGTGATAGTGCGTTTCATAATGGTGTGTACTATTAACGATCAGACAGGATTAACTCTATGTGATAGTGCGTTTCATAATGGTGTGTACTATTAATGATCAGACAGGATTACCTCTATGTGATAGTGCGTTTCATAATCGTGTGTACTATTAATGATCAGACAGGATTACCTCTATGTGATAGTGCGTTTCATAATGGTGTGTACTATTAATGATCAGACAGGATTAACTCTATGTGATAGTGCGTTTCATAATGGTGTGTACTATTAATGGTCAGACAGGATTAACTCTATGTGATAGTGCGTTTCATAATGGTGTGTACTATTAACGATCTGACAGGATTAACTCTATATGTGATAGTGCGTTTCATAATGGTGTGTACTATTAATGATCAGACAGGATTAACTCTATGTGATAGTGCGTTTCATAATGGCGTGCACTATTAATGATCAGACAGGATTAACTCTATGTGATAGTGCGTTTCATAATGGTGTGTACTATTAATGATCAGACATGATTAACTCTATGTGATAGTGCGTTTCATAATGGTGTGTACTATTAATGATCAGACATGATTACCTCTATGTGATAGTGCGTTTCATAATGGTGTGTACTATTAATGATCAGACAGGATTAACTCTATGTGATAGTGCGTTTCATAATGGTGTGTACTATTAATGATCAGACAGGATTAACTCTATGTGATAGTGCGTTTCATAATGGTGTGTACTATTAATGATCAGACAGGATTACCTCTATGTGATAGTGCGTTTCATAATGGTGTGTACTATTAATGGTCAGACAGGATTAACTCTATGTGATAGTGCGTTTGATAATGGTGTGTACTATTAATGGTCAGACAGGATTAACTCTATGTGATAGTGCGTTTCATAATGGTGTGTACTATTAACGATCAGACAGGATTAACTCTATGTGATAGTGCGTTTCATAATGGTGTGTACTATTAATGATCAGACAGGATTAACTCTATGTGATAGTGCGTTTCATAATGGTGTGTACTATTAATGATCAGACAGGATTACCTCTATGTGATAGTGCGTTTCATAATGGTGTGTACTATTAATGATCAGACAGGATTAACTCTATGTGATAGTGCGTTTCATAATGGTGTGTACTATTAATGGTCAGACAGGATTAACTCTATGTGATAGTGCGTTTCATAATGGTGTGTACTATTAACGATCTGACAGGATTAACTCTATATGTGATAGTGCGTTTCATAATGGTGTGTACTATTAATGATCAGACAGGATTAACTCTATGTGATCGTGCGTTTCATAATGGTGTGCACTATTAATGATCAGACAGGATTAACTCTATGTGATAGTGCGTTTCATAATGGTGTGTACTATTAATGATCAGACAGGATTAACTCTATGTGATAGTGCGTTTCATAATGGTGTGTACTATTAATGATCAGACGGGATTAACTCCATGTGATAGTGCGTTTCATAATGGTGTGTACTATTAATGATCAGACAGGATTAACTCTATGTGATAGTGCGTTTCATAATGGTGTGTACTATTAATGATCAGACAGGATTACCTCTATGTGATAGTGCGTTTCATAATGGTGTGTACTATTAATGGTCAGACAGGATTAACTCTATGTGATAGTGCGTTTCATAATGGTGTGTACTATTAATGATCAGACAGGATTAACTCTATGTGATAGTGCGTTTCATAATGGTGTGTACTATTAATGGTCAGACAGGATTAACTCTATGTGATAGTGCGTTTCATAATGGTGTGTACTATTAACGATCTGACAGGATTAACTCTATATGTGATAGTGCGTTTCATAATGGTGTGTACTATTAATGATCAGACAGGATTAACTCTATGTGATAGTGCGTTTCATAATGGTGTGCACTATTAATGATCAGACAGGATTAACTCTATGTGATAGTGCGTTTCATAATGGTGTGTACTATTAATGATCAGACATGATTAACTCTATGTGATAGTGCGTTTCATAATGGTGTGTACTATTAATGATCAGACAGGATTAACTCCATGTGATAGTGCGTTTCATAATGGTGTGTACTATTAATGATCAGACAGGATTAACTCTATGTGATAGTGCGTTTCATAATGGTGTGTACTATTAATGATCAGACAGGATTAACTCTATGTGATAGTCCGTTTCATAATGGTGTGTACTATTAATGATCTGACAGGATTAACTCTATAAGTGATAGTGCGTTTCATAATGGTCTGTACTATTAACGATCTGACAGGATTAACTCTATATGTGATAGTGCGTTTCATAATGGTGTGTACTATTAATGATCAGACAGGATTAACTCTATGTGATAGTGCGTTTCATAATGGTGTGTACTATTAATGATCTGACAGGATTAACTCTATGTGATAGTGCGTTTCATAATGGTGTGTACTATTAATGATCAGACAGGATTAACTCTATGTGATAGTGCGTTTCATACTGGTGTGTACTATTAATGATCAGACAGGATTAACTCTATGTGATAGTGCGTTTCATAATGGTGTGTACTATTTTTCAATTTCATTGTGATATTGATTTTTTAGCAACTCGCCTTTTTAGAAAATGCAAGCAAGGACTGTGGATGCATTCATCATTGCGGGGAAATGTTTCAGATTCATGTGCCTGCTCCATTTTGCATCATTCTGAAGATGTTAAGGAAGGTTCACAAGGTTCAAGCAATGGTAATTCTGATACTCACAGAATAGAGAAATCAAATCAATTCAAATCTCGTATCAACATATTGTTGAGACCTGTGTATCGGATCAAGTGGAGATGAGCCTTCTGACACATCCCCATTCCCCCCCCCCCCCCCACCATGATCTGGTATTTCCCTCACGCGAGGGCAATACTATACGGTACCCCCACCCCACCCTCCAGCGCGAGCATCGTGTTCTAGTTTTTATGCGCAGATTAATTATGACGTAACAATAGTCAATGAGGAAGATCATGATGTCATAAGTGTTGATGTACCTTCATTATTGACTATTGCTACGTCATAATTAGTCTACGCTCTTCTAAAACACGATGTTCGCGCGGGGGTGTTGGGTGGGGTGGGGTGGGGTGGGGGGTGTGGGGGGGGGGGGGTAGGTGGGGGGGGGGGGTTACCGTATTGTATTGCCCTCGCGTGGAAATACCAGATCATACATCCCTGATCTTAACCAATCACATAACACCATTTTGCCATGTGACATTACTGAGATGTAATAATAGGGCAACTTTGCTCGGAATAGATAAGCAGAGAGGTTGAGTGGTCAGTGTTGACGTCATAGGAATCATATATTAATATTAATGAAAATATAGTCTGTATCATGAAATTTCGTTGATGATATTAAGAATTTAGCGTGCTGTATTTATGTGCGTCCATCTAACACAGTTTACCGGCGTTATTAGTCAATCTTCTCCGAGAGATGAGAAGGGTACTGACGTGAGCCTACACCGTGTTAGGAAATGCTTCTCCACACAGTCCTCTATATTCTTGCGTGTTAACCCTAGGCACACTGATCTTAATGTTCTATCTTTTACAGTGTCAGTAGCAAAGAAACTAATGAACATTTTTCAACGATTTTATTGGAAGATGTTGCTGTGTACGCCATATACCTACCATCTTCCACCAAATCTTTTGAAAAATAAACACCTGTTCATCTTTTACTTTAATTTGAAAATTTAAAGTTTTGACATGAGATGGTAATAGTTAATGGAAGATTCCATTTTATCCATCAATCATATAATGCCATAATCAACTACTTGACGTGTAGGATGACGTCATAATCAACTACTTGACGTGTAGGATGACTTCATAATCAACTAAGTCATGAATAACGTACCTAAGTTCGTTATGAATGCATAATTGATGATGGCCTAATCGTTGTATGAATTGTATGTCTTTACTATATAATAAACTTGCTGGCAACAACAGCACTCAGTCAAATTAGTCTCAAAATATTCAACAGCTCACCTGTATAGATTTCTGCAAATTTATAGATAGTGAATTCGGGGATCAAGTGATCCCAATACGGGCGAAGTGTGTGTGGAGCTTAGATAAGGATCGGCCGGCATAGCTAAAACTGGACTCACCCATTAGTACACGTGATATTTATTGGTGTTAAATGATATTGAACGTTTTGTCCATACGCAATGAGCTACAGTATTACACACAATATTGGTATAATGCAACAAATTAACTAGAATTTTTAAACAAGAACATCTGCACAATTAATCATCCCTACGCGAAGACCACGTCATTGTTATAATGTTCTATATAATTGGCATAGAAATGTCAAGTTTTAACGTGACCATTAAAGAGCATATGTTATGGCCGTGTTACTGTGGCAATAATGTAAATCCTCAAACAGCTGGTATGACTTACGGCAAACTTGATTGATTCCAGACATTCTTTCACATCATACATGTAAACATTCCTAACACGAATATGTTCATGAAAACCCACAAGAAGGCAAGAACAATGACAATTTGCAAGAGGTTATTGCGAACTCGATATGTGAAAATGTTGACTCTCTTCAAGAACAATGACAATTTGCAAGAGGTTATTGCGAACTCGATATGTGAAAATGTTGACTCTCTTCAAGAACAATGACAATTTGCAAGAGTTTATTGAGACGGAGGGAGGACATGCTGACTGTTATAGATTTGTCGGGCAAACAGAAAGAGCATGCAGACACAATGGTTATGGCTCATCTGGCATATTGCGTGAATCATTTTGGACATAGACAGGCTGTTGAGTATGCGACCGATACTGATATAAGATCATTGTATAAATCTGCCAAGCGTGCTACGAGGTGCCCTCAAGAAATCAGGAGTCGGTACACTCAAGTCAAGAATGGACCCCAGGAAGCTAAGGATTACGGCTGAGGACAAGACACAGTGGGCAAACACGAAGAAGGACTGATTGCAGCTGTAAGATTTTCTACTGCTACAGCCGCAGAATACAGTAATCATACATACTGATATAATTATACGCTGTATGCATAGCTTTTTGCAGTTTAGACTCTCTAAAGGAAATTTGAATTCAGGGAAATGAGACTTACTTTCATGTCCATGATCTCAGCAAACTACTGAATGAGAAGTATGGCAAGGAGCCTTGAGAACCGACAGAGGCCATACTGTGTATATATTTCATAAGAGGATGTGACAGTAAGTTATCCATCCACGTCGGCCAAGCGAAGAGCATCAAAGGTTTCCCTAAGTATGGCAGGTGAGTTGACACATTTTGAAGCATTTAGGGATAGTAGTACCTTGAAAGTGACAGCAACAATAACAACTGAAGCTAGTGAATACCTTGCTAATCTCTATGGACGAAGGGGTACTAATTGTTTAAACATGTTTTGTCATCATATATTTGCAACAACCAGATCAGATTTGAGGATGCTGTCACCAACTGAAGATGCATTTCAATTTCATTTGCTCCGAGTATTGTATCAAATAGATCTGTGTAGACGAGTTCACTTGAATCAGCCGGCACTACCATTTCCTACAGAATTTAGTTGTAAGACAATTATAGATGGGAGCCTTGTACCTGTCATGAATATCCCTTCCAGCAAAGCTACTATCAATGTTCTAGTGGTTGCAAATATAAGAAATTTAAATATCTGCGAGCCTGCTTTTGTTGAAAACCATCCCCTCCTTGGTCTGTAGCTTACGTCTGCTTCGGAAAATCGGAAAACTGTGCTTAACTTGTGCCTGAAAATGAACATTCATTTTTATCATATGGGTTACTATGTATCGTAAATGAATATTCATGTTTTATCATATGGGTTGCTATGTATGGTAAATGAATATTCATGTTTTATCATATGGGTTGCTATGTATGGTAAATGAATATTCATGTTTTATCATATGGGTTGCTATGTATGGTAAATGAATATTCATGTTTTATCATATCGGTTGCTATGTATGGTAAATGAATATTCATGTTTTATCATATGGGTTACTATGTATCGTAAATGAATATTCATGTTTTATCATATGAGTTGCTGCGTATGGTAAATGTTGTCTTAACTTTCGCGACACTAAATAGTGTTTTAATGTTAATTACTGTCCGCAATAACCTTTCTATGTAGGCTGCCATTGATAATGTCCATGTATAAATAGACAATTATATGGTCATAGGCCTACCTAATGTTCATAATTTTTTCAACTAGTGAGTAACCCGTTTCTGGATAAGTTGGCGAAAACTGGACTCTGCCATGGTCGTAAGAAATGTAATTTTGCAGGCCAAGAGGAAAACCTTTATTGAATATTTATAGTTGGAATTCATGGCTTTATATCTGGTATGATAAATTGTTAAAAATATCCATTAACATGATTATACATTGGTTCATTTTAGTATACATTGAGTAATTAAGGAGTGTTCTCAGACGACAGCAGGTTGGAAATCGGACATTGGCTAAACAAAAAAATATTATTTATTATTCTCAACCTCTTCATTTGGCGAAATGGTAATGTTTCTTTAAAATTAATATTAAGACAGAACTATAGTTTATGTTTCGCAAATAAAGTAAATGCCTTGGGTTTTTTTTCGTTAAACTGCTTTCCTATATGCTCGAAAATGTTAAATCTGTCTAAAGCTGTTTTCGTGAGGGTAGTTTCCTTCAAATCGCTGCCACAATATTGAGCAAGAGAATGGAGTTGTCCAACATTGGTTTCCTAATCCCCGAGATGTTCATCTACTCAGAACCAAACTCAGAAATTCTATATCAAAGAGGGTATTTTCATCATTAAACGAGTCTTTGGCTCCAAGACTATAGCCTTTGAAGAAGTGAGAAACGTTGAGTCGATATCCTTCAAAAAGGGGAAATGTAATATACGTTTATACACCAATCGATGCAGAATCCCGTCCACCATAATATATCCAAAATCGGCAAAGATCTAGTCTGCGAAGATTAGCTACTTGAAAATCAAAGATGCGCACCAGTTCTCTTAAAATTGACAGAAACATTAAACTAAAATAATATTTTGCTACAGATTCTTAATGAGCAGGATCTATGTGGCTAAACCAATATTTTTGACTCAAAGAATGAATGGATTCCTTAACTACTAAACCGCTAGGATGCATTTTTGTCACCTCTAGACTTTCTAATCAAAGTAGGTGGCGTATTAAGGCTGGCTATGGTTAGGAGCAAAGACTATTTTTGGGTAGGGTGGGGTGGCATGTGGGGTATGGTGAAAAGGGAGGGGTATGTAAAAGCCAAACGAGAAGGGGATTCCGGTGTCCTCCTGCGGAAAATAATGAAATCTGCAACCTATGACAACCTGCTGTTTTCGGATTAATTAACGTCGTATAATATACACACAGTAAAAAGCCGATTTTGCATACGCAGAGCCCTTTGGAAAGTTTTCCCTTTTGAACGTAATACATGCGTGTCCCGAGTTAAATCACGATGGAAGATCAGTTGGCTATTAAATTGTTTTACTTTATGACATTTAATTTTTTGTACACGCCAAAAAGCCTGAGTGAAGAAGAAATGAAATTAAATATTCTCAACTATAATAATTTAACAGCCAACTGCTGATCCAGATTACTCCGCAGCATGAACCATCATATTCAGGCACATATTGTCACAGGTTTAACCCTTTAATGACTAAATTTGGTTAAAATTAAAATATTTGCTTATTGAATGTCCATTTGCACGCCAAGCGAAGCATACTTTTGAAAATTTACCACTGGAATGACTGGCTCGGTTATCGAGCCAGTCATTCCAGTGGAAAATTGTCAAAAATCGCCTTCTTTTCGCCTGCAAATCGACATTCCTCCGGGATTCGTCATGAAAGTTTAAAGAGAAACTGGATAAACCATAGTATTCATTTAATGCAACCTTGTTAGAACTAGAATAAAGACCGTATGAGCTAATCTCCGGAACGTTCCTCAACTTGTACAGGGATTTTAATCTTTAAGGACGGACGCCCTTCTAAACGCGATCAAAAGGTGAATCTAAATCGGCTCCATTATGAAGTTAATAATTACCGCTATCTTGAACCCCTCCTCACTTTTTTTTTTTATCAAGATCAGTTCGTCAATAACGGAATAGCAGTGATTTAAACATTTAAAACTGAACAGGAGAGTGAATCGAAAATCTGGCTCTGTAATCATGTCGAGAGTGGCCCATTAAATACCATTCAACAAGCTTTATCAAGATCCCTGCATCAAGAAGGAAGGAGTAGCGATTTTGAAATTTAAGGGTGGGCCACCCTTTTAAAACCAAATAAGGTAGTGAATCGAGAATTAAGCTTAGTACTGGTGTCGAGAATAGCCCATAGAATACCATTCTCAAGGTTTATTAAGACCCATTCAGCATTAACTGAGAAGTAGCGATTTTAAAATTATAAGGTTGGGTCGTGTTTTCTACAAGCCACTAGGGAAATGAATCGTAAATCGGGATCCGTAATGATGTCAAGATTTATCCATCGTATACCATTCTCAACTTTTATCAAGACTCGTGGATGAGTAGCAATTTAAAAAATCTTAGATTGGGCCACCCTTCTAAAAGCCAGCGGAGCACTGGATCGAAAATTGGTCTCTATGGTGATCTTAAGGGTTACTCATCGAGTAGAATCCTCAAGTTTTATCCAAATTCCTTCATCAATATCGGAGAAGTAACGATTTTAAAGTTTACGGGTGAACCACCCCTCTAAAATCTAAGGGTTATTTTGACCATGCAACTTTGTTCCTTTAACACGTTCACGACGAAGCCGGCCAAGATCTGCCTCTGTAGGGGTCTTGAGTAATGTCCATCTGCAGGCCAATAGAAGACTATTTTTGAAAATTTACCACTGGAATGACTGCCACGATAACCGATCCAGTCATTCCAGTGGTAAATTATCAAAAATAGTCTTCTCTTGGTATGCAAATGCACATTCGATAAGTAAATATTTGAATCTTTTGAACGAATTTAGTCATTAAAGGGGTAATGTTAATTTTTTCAGTTAAGTTTGCTAAATTTCGGTTTATGTCAGAATTGGTCAGAACAATTACAACTAAATTTTGACACGTAATTGTGTATGTCAAGATGAAACAATACACTGCCAGTCGTGCCAGTAGGTTAATGGTTACGGTTATTTTGACCTCTGAAATTTGGGCATTTATTGCTATATGTTGCATTGTGCGTGTTATATCACGTATAGTTCAAGATTGTCATCAAACATTGGACACATGATTGCTTATACACCGAGGCAGCAGGTGATGACGGGGATATCACCGGGTCAATTATCAATGTTATTCTGACATGTGAACTAGATTCCTTTAATGTTAAGTCTTTGTGCTAGTGCTAAGTTTGTTAGATTGTACCATATGACAGAATTGGTCAGACCAACTACAACAACATTTGGGCACACGGTTGACTGTATTAAACTGAAGCTGCACACTTACAGGGATGTTACTAGGAGAGAAATTATTATGACTTTTTAACGTGGTCCCTTAATTATTATTGTATTAACTTTGTCATATTGCTCTGTTTTGTACGTTATGTACACGTCTGGATTCCTATGATAGTAGTAAACTGTACATACACTTTGAACTCACAAGAGCAAAGGCCAAGGTCACTGCAACCTTTGTAGAAACGTTTTCAACGTTAAGTTTTTGCATTTATCTCTGCAGGTCAGATTATATTTCAGAATTGCCTCATTCTATTTGAACTAAACTTACACACAATAGCAGAGAGCTAACAATGTTAAAGGTCAAAGGCACTCAAAGGTCAACGTCACTGTAACCTTAGTATAAAACTCCTTATCAAAGCATCATATCTATTATTTCATGATTGTTTGATCATATTGGATCAAGAGTTGGATAGATTGTGGTATATGATGTTATGGATCAGTACAATGATGTTGAGGCTATAAAATCAAACATCACCCTGAACATGGCGCAAAACGGAATGTTTGCGCTTAAGAAGACAGCTCAGCTTTTATATCTTCGGACTGATCAATCATATTTGAACTAAAGTAGGAAATGGTTACTCATGCGGATAGACAGCACAGTGACATTGGGACCACTAGGTTAAGTGTCAAGGTCGGTTAAACCTAACTAAAATTAGTATCTTATTTTCTTGCAACCGATCAAACAACCTGTTTATTCTACTACTTAGTGAAATTGCTCTGAGCGCTGGTGGTTATTGACAGAGACGAGGATAGGCGATGCATTTAATTCGGCCTCACCACTAGAATGACTGGTTTTGTTATCGAGCCAGTCATTCCATTGGTACATTTTCAAAACTAGTATTCTGTTAGCCTGCAAATCGACATTCCTCAAGACCTTTGGAAAGTTGTGTTTTGGTTGATTTTGCCATGAGGGCGTTAAGTTGTAGATTCACCAGTCCAAAGACATAATGCAGACTGTCGGCCCTCCCCCCCCCAACCCCCTTACCAACGGACCTACGTTAACTAACAAGTGATATATTTGATTATGGCGGCTGATGCTTGAGTGACAGCTCGGATCCATCCATTAACAATTTGCAATCAGGTGCATGGATACCCGAACAGGAATTGCAAAGTAAATGTTTCGGTAGTGGACATTCCCACCACCCACCATCCAACGCACCCACCCACCCTCCCCCCGTCCCTTAATTATTTAAGTGGATGGGACGATGGGTGATTGAGTGAGAGGGTGGGACGATGGGTTGTTGGGTGAGTGGATGGGACGATGGGTGGTTGGGTGAATGGATGGGACGCTGGATGGGTGGGTGAGTGGATGAGACGACGGGTGGTTGAGTGAGTGAGTGAGTGAGTGATTGAGTGATTGAGTGAGTGAGTGAGTGAGTGAGTGAGTGAGTGAGTGAGTGAGTAAGTGGAACGATGAATGGCTTAATGAGTGGATGGGACGATGGATGGCTGGTGAGTGGATGGGACGATGGGTGGTTTGGTGAATGGACGGACGCTGGATGGGTGGGTGAGTGGATGGGACGATGGGTGGTTGAGTGGGTGGGTGGAACGATGAATGGTTTATGAGTGGATTGGACGATGTATGACTGGTGAGTAGATGGGGCGATGGATGGTTGAGTGAGTGGATGGGACGATGGGTAGTTGGGTGAGTTGATGGGTGCGATGGGTGGTTGAGTGAGTGGATGGGACGATCGGTGGTTGGGTGAGTTGATGGGACGATGGGTGGTTGAGTGACTGGATGGGACGATGGGTGGTTGAGTGAGTAGATGGGACGATGGGTGGTTAGGTGAGTGGATGGTACGATGGGTGGTTGAGTGAGTGAATGGGACAATGTGTGTTGAGTGAGTGGGTGGAATTATGTGTGTTTGGGTGAGTGGATGGGACCATGAATGGCTTGGTGAGTGGATGGAACGATGAATGGCTTGGTGAGCGGATGGGACAATGGATGGTTGGGTAGATGGATGGGATGGTAGATGGCTGGATGAGTGGATGGGATGATGCGTTGTTGGGTGAATGGATGGGACGATCGATGGTTGGGTGACTGAATGAGAGGATGTGTGGTTGGGTGAGTTGATAGGATGATGGATGATTGGGTGAGCGAAATGGATGGTTAATGGTTGGGTGAGTGGATAGGACAATGTATTGGCACATGATCCGCATGTTAGAGCGCATGATCCACATGTGCGGGTGCATGATCCGCATGTTAGGGCGCATGATCCATATGTTAGGGCGCGTGACCCGCATGTTAGGGCACACGATCCGCATGTTAGGGCACATGATCCGCATGTTAGGGCACATGATCCGCATGTTAGGGTGCATGATCCGCATGCTAGAGCGCATGATCCTCATGTTAGAGTGGATGATCCGTATGTTAGGGCGCATGATCCACATGTTCATGCACATGATCCGCATGTTAGGGTGCATGATCCGCATGTTCAGGCACATGATCCGCATGTTAGGGCACATGCCACGCATGTTCAGGCACATGATCCGCATGTTCGGCCCTTCTTAGCGCCACCACTGGCCATCAGTGTACAGTAAAATAACATGCACACGCAACCCCCTGTTGAGAGGCTAGTTGGCGTTCATCGACTTAACATAAAATGACATACGTAGCCTCTAATTCAACAGTATCATTTTTATTTTCAAGGGTTCTGTCCGGTCATAATCTTATCCCACCCTTGCTGTTGGAAGCAGTCAGTGAGTGAGCATACGCCATTTCCACGTCTCCCATCTGAAACAAGGAACGCCTTACCTGTGTGTATGTATGTGTGCGTGCGTGCGTGCGTGCGTGCGTGCGTGCGTGCGTGCGTGCGTGCGTGCGTGCGTGCGTGCGTGCGTGACGTATAATACAAGGCTCCCTCTAGGTGTGTTGTGATGGCGACGCATGAGGCCAACACAGAGGAGGTGTGATTAGAATCCTTTGGTTGCAGTCATCGAGGTGGTCTAAATCATATAGCCTAAATGGCAGCGCACGTGAGAAGATTAACACTTTTCTGATTAATTAGCCATTCGACGAGTCGAAGTATAAAGCATTGTGCGCAGAATTAAATTTCACAAAAAGAATTATAGATATATATCGGACCATTCCAGTCGCAAATACGAACAATCTTGAATATCATTATCTTATTACAGTGTTGAACGTCACGAATCGCTTCAGGTAAGAGAAACACATTTCCTACTGAATTCCACTATGTCGTGAGATATCCTGTGATCATGTGTGAAACTGGAATGATATTAAACCTGTAAAACTGAAAACTACAGCAAGCGAGTTCTTTATGGTGTAAGACATGTTTTGCTGAATATTTTGAAAGTAATTTTACTGGAAGCTATTGAGCAGAAACACCTTCCAGTCAAATTAGATTCAAAGTATTGCACAGCTTACTTGACTGACTGCTTTGAAAATCAGATTCTGAAATGGAAGTGTTTATTTTTTATCCATTGAGTACTAAATGTATTAACAAATTTCCTTCCACACGCAAAGTTGTTTACATTAAAAGAAGTTCGAATGCGCTATAGGTGGGATATAGTTTAAATTTCGGCGGCTTTGTCAGAAATAGTAAAAAAATTGACAGACCTACAGACGGACAAATAGATAGACTGACAGACAGACTAATAGATAGACTGACTAACAGATAGACTGACAGACTGATTAATAGATAGACTGACAGACTGATTAATAGATAGACTGACAGGCTGACTAATAGATAGACTGACAGAGTGACTAATAGATGGACTGGAAGACAGACTAATAGATAGTGGGACACACTGATTAATGGATAGACTGACAGACGGACGAAATAGATAGCCTGGCATACGAATTAATAGATAGACTGACAGACTGTCTAATAGATAGACTGTCGGACTGACTAATAGATAGACTGGCAGACTGATTAATAGATAGACTGACAGACTGACTAATAGATGGAATAACACACTGTCTAATACATAGACTGACAGATTGACTAATAGATAGACTGACAGACTGCCTAATAGATAGGCTGACAGACTGACTAATAGTTAGACTGACAGACTGACTAATAGATATACTGACAAACTGACTAATAGATAGACTGACAGACTGACTAATAGTTAGACTGACAGACTGACTAATAGATAGGCTGACAGACTGACTAATAGATAGACTGGCAGACTGACTAATATATATATATATATATATATATATATATATATATATATATATATATATATATATATATATATATATATATATATATATATGCTGACAGACTGACTAATAGTTAGACAGATAGACTGACTAATAGATAGACTGACAAACTGACTAATAGATAGACTGATAGACTGACAGACTGACTAATAGATAGGCTGACAGACTGACTAATAGATAGACTGGCAGACTGACTAATATATATATATATATATATATATATATATATATATATATATATATATATATATATATATATATATATATATATATATATATATATATATATATATATATGCTGACAGACTGACTAATAGTTAGACAGATAGACTGACTAATAGATAGACTGACAGACTGCGTAATAGATAGGCTGACAGACCGACTAATAGATAGACTGACACACTGTTTAATACATAGACTGGCAGACTGACTAATAGATAGACTGACAGACTGCCTAATAGATAGGCTGACAGACTGACTAATAGATAGACCGACAGACTGACTAATATATATATATACTGACAGACTGACTAATAGTTAGACAGATAGACTGACTAATAGATAGACTGGCAGACTGACTAATAGATAGACTGACAAACTGACTAATAGATAGACGTACAGACTGACTAATAGATAGGTTGACAGACTGACTAATAGATAGACTGACAGACAGACTAATAGATAGACAGACTGACTAATAGATATACTGACAGACTGACTAATAGATAGACTGGCAGACTGACTAATATATATATATATATAAACATATATATATATATATATATATATATATATATATATATATATATATATATATATATATATATATATATATATATATATATATATATATATATATATATATATATATATATATATATATATATGCTGACAGACTGACTAATAGTTAGACAGATAGACTGACTAATAGATAGACTGACAAACTGACTAATAGATAGACTGACAGACTGACTAATAGATAGGCTGACAGACTGACTAATAGATAGACTGGCAGACTGCCTAATAGATAGGCTGACAGACCGAATAATAGATAGACTGGCAGACTGACTAATAGATAGACTGACAAACTGACTAATATATAGACTTACAGACTGACTAATAGATAGGTTGACAGACTGACTAATAGATAGACTGACAGACAGACTAATAGATAGACAGACTGACTAATAGATATACTGACAGACTGTCTAATAGTTAGACTGATAGACTGACTAATAGATAGACTGACAGACTGACTAATAGATAAACCGACAGACTGACTAATAGATAGACTGACAGACTGACTAATAGATATACTGACAAACTGACTAATAGATAGACTGACAGACTGACTAATAGATAGACTAACAGACGGACTAATAAATATACTGACAGACTGACTAATAGATAAACTGACAGACTGAGTAATAGATAGATTGACAGACTGACTAATAGATAGACCGACAGACTGACTAATAGATAGACTGACAGACTGACTAATAGATATACTGACAAACTGACTAATAGATAGACTGACAGACGGACTAATAGATATACTGACAAACTGACTAATAGGTAGACTGACAGATTGACTAATAGATAGACTGACAGACTGACTTATAGATAGACTGACAGACTTACTAATAGATGGACTGACAGACGGACTTATACTAGTAGCGAGTCTCAACTAATATGTTTTTGCGGGTTGGACCTAGCCAAGGCTTTACGGAATATGGTTTATGCTTTGTACTAGTATGCATTAGTGTTCCATTCATCATCTACTCCAACATTTGACATGCTCTACTTCGCTGGTTCCGGATTAAACATAGTACTCATTAAATCTAAACTAACTTTTCCTTCCTCCCTCTCTACTCCCTCCCTCACTCACTCCGTCCTCCCTCTCTCCCCATCCCTCCCTCCCTTCCCCATCACTCCCGCCCGCCCGCCCGTGCGGCCGTCCGCCCGTCCGTCCTTCCGTACGTACATTTGTACGTACGTACGTAGTTTTTATTATTGTCAAGCATTATTTCTACGAACCCTGTAATTGACGACACACTGGCACTAGGATATAGCTCATTCATCATCTAGAATGCAATTTTTACTTTTTTAAATTTTCGACCTGGGCGGGTTCGAACCAGTGAATTCTATGACACCATCCCGCCTAGCGTTTGGGAGGCGAGTAGCTTCCCACTAGACCACCGTCCACCGAGGACAAAAATCCTCTTTCACCGGAATAGCTTTCAACTACCCATCTCACAACCATACGCATTGACTGGAATTGATGGTGTACATTTCAGATATTCTTACTTTTACATTTTTCTGAGATCCATTCTGCTATATCACTAGGCACACGAAAGTACGTAGTTTTTATTATTGGCAAGCATTAGTTCCACGGACTCTGTGATTGACGACGCACTGGCACTAGGATATAGCTCATTCATCATCTGGAATATAATTCTTACCTTTTTAAATTTTCGACCCGAGCAGGGTTCGAACAAGTGAATTTTATGACACCTTCTGCCTAGCGTTTTTGGAGGCGAGTAGCTTACCACTAGACCAGCATCCAGAGGACAAAAATCCTCTTACACCGGACTAGCTTTCAACTACCCCTCTCACAACCACACGCATTGACTGGAATTGATGGTGTACATTTAAGATATTCTTACTTTTACGTTTTACTGAGATCCCCTCTCCCGCCTTCCCACCTACCCCCTCCCCCACTCCCCACCCTCCTGCCTACTCGGCTGCTCACCTGCCCGGCAACCACCCCACCCCCTCCGTCCAGTCCATTCATTGGTGGAAACGAAGTCATAGTTGTCCGAGAGCGGCTGACGGCAACCATCCACGGATACTTCCCTGTCCGACATATGATACGGTACGATGGAACTCCTGAAAATGACGTCATTTTATGAAAACACGCGGTGTCTGTGGAAAGTAGTAGTTGATCATCATGATTTAGCGCTAACCACACGAGCTACACATACAGCCGAGATGCAAGGATGTTAGCAGGGTCGCAGCATTCCAGCACCGCCGATATAATCACCAAATCCATGGAAACAACCAACACACTGGATTATTAGATTCTTCATATATCATCAGCTCTTGTTACAACACGCGTTAGACATTTCGCTTATCACAAAATCCATATGGTTTAAACATGAAAATATGTAACCTGTTTGACATAGAGATATCTTTTAATTACACCTTTTCTTGTTGTTTTATTTTAGTAACATTTCTTTTTTGAAATTTTGAAGACATAATAAATATGGTTTTTTTTACCTCAAGCAAATAGACAAGCGTTCGGTTGGGCTGATCGTTTCCCTCAAGCAAGGCTGCCCTCCAGCAAGAATAAAATTCTGGCTAATTTTTGTCTTGAACCACGGAAAAATCCCCTGAATCGTTCATCATCATAGTAAAGTACTTGGCACAAATGGACCGTCCCAGTTTTAGCTGTGTCCCGCGCATCTCTAGCTAAGCTCCATCAAAACCTCGCTCGTGTTGGGATACAGGTTAGTTTCAAAATATTTAACAGCTTACCTTACTAGGCAGCAACAGCGCCCAGTCAAATTAGTTTCAAGACAGTCAACAGAATGTTTATTAAATGGTAAATACATACAATTCATGCAACGTGTCGGACTATTAAGTGTTAAAGACGAACTATATCGAATCATTCATGATGTCATGATTATGACGCCATCCTACACGCCACGTAGTTGGTTATGACGTCATATGATGGATGGATAAATTGGAAAGGTCCGGTTCATTGAAGAATGATCCGCGATCTTTGTAAAACATACAATTCGTACAATTCGCACAACAATGCATAGTTCCTTTTCACTTATGCGTTATAATGACGTCATTGGCTATTATGTCATTCTACACGTCACGTAGTTGATTATGACGTCATATGATGGATGAATAAAGTGGAACGGTCCATTGTATGTTTAGCTTGCAAGAAAAATATCACGTGGCCACTGAATGACACTGAATAATGAATGATCACACTGATATGATGCGTGTGTGATCTGGCATCCGATTTCAAATTTTACCCGATGTACGGCTTTGTCGTTACCGTGTTGCCGTTGCTGCATTGCGGTCGCCGCATAACCGTTGATGAAAAGACGAATGAATGTGTAATCCACAGGCTAGCGACGGCAAAAATCTCGTAGGCTTCTCCTTTTCCATACCAACCCCCCCCCCCCCGCCACATCCACAAGTTGTGGACGAGTTACAGTTCTAAACTATGTCCTAAGATCTTTGTTCACCGCTGTGACTGCCTTAGGTACTACCCGCGTTGACGGTTTCTCTATTTTCCCTTTCATGTGAATGAACTGAAGAGGATAATGCACACACCGTCTTCATTCGACGGGAATGCGGGAATCAAGTCTATCGATCGTTCGTACGACGTCATAATCAACAGCACAACGTCAATTTTAGGCTGACGTCATAATCAATTACGACGTTATGAATGGCTTTATTAGACGTCATAGTCAACTACGTCACATGTAGGCTGACGTCAATATCAATTACGTCATGAATGACGTAATGAAGTCCGTCAACAACGCTTAATATTTTGAAACTAATTTGACTGGGTGCCGTTGTTTTCTGGGTCAAACTAGTTTCAAAATATTCAACAGTTTACCCGTATAGTTTTCTGGAAATTGTCATTCAGGGAGTGCAGGGATCGATCACAACATACGCAAGGGTTGGGTGGAGATTGGCTAAAGATGGGCGGGGCATAGGTAAAACTGTATTCATCCATTCTCGAGTCTCTTCAATGTCTGAGAATGGCTCGAGCTGTCTCCTTCAGGACATTGATTTACCTTGACCTCAGCTATGATCCAAACGGCAAAATATAGTTGGTAAGCCAATGCAGAGTTTGCTATTGAAAAACAGTTGCGCTATGTTCAATCAGTGCTATCGGGAGTGAACCAGAGATCGTGGATACTTCCTAGGCTGTGAACGGACAATGCCCGGATTATCACGCCATTATACCAGTCATTTTATCAGAAAATAAGGCCGAATTCATCATTAATTCCAACAGAAGGTAGGTATTTCAGTGATTTTAGCCTGGGACATCGTATGTTAATGCAAAAGAAAAAGTCACAAGCAATCGAGTCGGGGAGGTGGGGGGTCTTCAAAATGACCAAACAAGATGGCCGCCGGTGACACACGATATTAATGAGGAAATGATAGATATTCATGTAATAATGATGAATTGCTCATTCAAATTGTTTCCTACAATCTTTGCGTTGCTAAATCAATCCACCACAAAATATATGCCTCTGGCGTGGTCGTTTCTAGTCCTTAAGGCCATGAATACAAGATGGCTACCATCTCTCGCAGAAGTCATTATAACCTTTCATATAACACAAGTAGAATCATGGTTTCAAGTTATTGATAACATTTGACACGACAACTGACATCCAGAGATGGAATAAAATCAACACAAACAACGATAATATCATAGGTTTTAAGACAACTCCAATTCATAATTACCCAGAATGCAGTTATGATATGCTAAAATCAATTAAGATCGAAACATCGGCACTGACTAAGCTGCACATAATATGTGGTGATTCTATAGCTACCTAAGTCATGCTATGACGCAGTATGTTTCTGTTATGAGAGAAAATAAGTTTCAATGTGCAATAATCCTTTAATGACTAAATTTCTTCGAAAAATTAAAATATTTACTTATTGAATGTATATTTGCACGCCAAGAGAACACTATTTTTGAAAATTTACCACTGTAATAACTGGCTCTGTTACCGAGCTAGTCATTTCAGTGGTCAAATTTCAAAGATAATCTTCTCTTGGCCTGTAAATGGACATTACTAAAAACCACTACAGAGGCCGGTTTAGGCCGATTTCGTCACGATAGGGTTAACCCGTTCACCGATGCCTCAGTATATTACCGTGATACAGATACGCTGTTAATATTTTGAACTGTATTCGACATGACGTTATAGACGCTGATTTAGGAAGTGGTATTTTCCTGTCAAATTACAGAAATTGCCAACAGAATATTGTTTGTATTATAACATGTTATTCTTGGTGTATGGCGATGATAGCATTGAACAGCTCTTTTATATATATTCATTTATATTAAATGGCATTTTTAGGATGCATCCTAAAATGCCATTTAATATAAAATGAAAAGGCATTTACTCTTGCAATGCTAATTCCGACTTCTAAAATGCATAATTTACATAATTCCAGATTTGAGATTATGTAAAACCTGACTTCGGATACTTTCCTAACACTGCGCCGATAGAGAATTATATAAGGCCCTCATCATTTCCACCAAGACATTTCGTTCATTAATTTTGTTAATTTATAGAATAATTGAGGAATCCAGATTTAGCTGTGCCCGCCCATCTTTAGGTAAGCTTCACCCACACTTCGCGCGTGTTGGGATCGATCGATCCCTCAACTCCCTGAATACCAATTTCCAAAAAACTATGCAGGTCAGTAGTTGAATATTTGAGTGCTCTTGCTGCCTACACAATTCGTACACCAACTCTTAGTCCGTCATCAGTTAAGCGTTCGTGACGAAATTATCTACGCCATCCATGACGTAATTGATTATGACGTATACATACACGCCACGTATTTGATTATGACGTCATACGTGGATAAACTGGAATCCTCCGTAGTGTAGGTTGAGCGATAATCGTTCACAGATAATATCATGCCACGACTAATAATTTATCGACTGTTAATTAGAATTATCTGTAAACGACCTCATGATAGCATCCATGCAATGCCCGGCTAGACGTTTGACAATGCTTGTCGGTGGAGCTATTGAAATCCAAATCAAATAGTGAAGTCTATTAGAGCCAGGAATGAGCAAGGTTCTAGCACTGAATCTGACAGATGTGTGCTTCGGTCGGTAGACCAACCTTTTAACTTTGACACAGGCGGCTTTATCTGTGCTATCCCAGCCAATACATGAATCCATTTCTTCACTCAATCATATGACGTCATAATCAGCTACGCGAAGTGCATACTGACGTCATAATCATGACGTCATGCATGATTCGATTAAGTCCGTCTTTAACGCTTAATTGTTCGACACGTTGCACGAATTGTAGGTTTTTGCTATTTAAGAAACATGCTGCTGAATACTAATTAGTTTCAAAATATTCAACAACTTACCTGTATAGTTTTCTGGAAATTGATAGTTCAGAGATCGATCGATCCTAACACGAGCGAGGTGTGGGAGGAGCGTAGATAGAGATGGGCGGGGCATAGCTAAAAATGGAAAGGCCCATTTTAATGCAATGAGAAAACGGTCTGATGTTGTAGCTGTATCAACCATGGGTCCGAAAGATACAATATTGTCAATGTCATGGAAGGCAAGATGAATGTCTGGCACTGTCAAAGCGTGGTCTCTACATGTAGCTGATTTGTCTGACAGGTAAGATGAATGTCTGGCACTGTCAAAGCGTGGTCTCTACATGTAGCTGATTTGTCTGACAGGTAAGATGAATGTCTGGCACTGTCAAAGCGTGGTCTCTACATGTAGCTGATTTGTCTGACAGGTAAGATGAATGTCTGGCACTGTCAAAGCAAGGTGTCTACATGTAGCTAATTTGTCTGACAGGTAAGATGAATGCCTGACACTGTTAAAACAAGGTGTCAATACGCACCTGATTTGTTGGACAGGCAAGATGAATGTCTGACACTGTCAAAGCAAGGTGTCTACATGTAGCTTATTTGTCTGACAGGTAAGATGAATGTCTGACACTGTCAAAGCAAGGTGTCTACACGCACCTGATTTGTTTGATGGGTAAGATGGATGCCTGACACTGTCAAAGCAAGGTGTCACCACGCACGTGATTTGCTTGACCGGTAAGATGAATGTCTGACACTGTCAAAGCAAGGTGTCTACACGCACCTGATTTGTTTGACAGGTAAGATGAATATCTGACACTGTCAAAGCAAGGCGTCAACCCGCACCTGCTTTGTTTGATAGGTAAAATGAATGTCTGACACTGTCGAAGCAAGGTGTCTACATGTACCTGATTTGCATGACTCTAATGCTGTGTACCATCAGTAATGCAGCACCAATTTCAGGACAAAATGTGAAATGCCAAAGATGTAGGAAGTGAATCGAAATAACCAAAAGAAAATAAATATTCGAAAACCACAATATGAAGAAGAAGCTATTGCATGTCTGAAGGTTACTATATATCCTACAGATAACTAGGATCAGTAAATCACAAGCAACGACTTGGTTGAATTAATGCAAGGGTTTCTGAATGACTCAGAATACAACGCATGTTGATATATACACATATGAAGACAAAGCTTAAAAACATTTTGGTGCAGATAAAATCAAAACTGATATCAATGGAGAGCTAAACCGTGTGACATTTAAGAGTAACGCTGGTGCAGTACTGTAAGAATTTCACTATTAATATCAAAATCATGACCGTGCTATGAAAAAAGCAAATATCATAAAATAACTGCTAAACTCATGGCATCAAATCTGTATGAATAGAGAATTCATCATATGATACGTATGAAGAAATAGATTCTGAGGAGATAAATCACAGTTTCTGTCCAGAAAGTCTCAAGCCTTTGTTGAGTGAAATCATCTTAGGAAGAAAAACAGATCTCTAAAGACAGCCTCAATTGGAAGGCAATTATGCAAGCCACGCCTCCGCGTGTAGGCTATTGCTAGCTCCATTGCCGGTGCCATTAGACATCATTATGACTTTACGTCACGATTTTTCAACGACTCAATCTTGTCCAATATGCAGCAGACAATGTGTACCACAATATCCGGACCCAAGATGGCAATTCACCTTTCCAGATTATCCATCTATCTGCTGACTTCATATGACGTCATAATCAGCTAAACGGCGTGTATGATGACGTCATAATCATTAATTCTAGTTGACCCGTTTTTAACTCTTAATAATTCGCCATAGACAGCTACAGCGGCCAGTCAAATTAGTTCCAAAATATTCAATAGCTTACCTGTATAGTTTTCTGGAAATTGATAGTCAGAGAGTTCAGAGATCGATCAATCTTAATACGAGGGAGGTGTGGGTGGAGCTTAGCTAGAGGTGGGCGGGGCTTAGCAAAAACTGGAAAGGTCCATTAGAGGACTACATGTCATGGTATGCGGATAATCGCTATCGTGACACCGGTGGGGGGGGGGGGGTGAGGCGGGGTGTGCGTGCGTGCGTACGTGCGTAAGTGGATGGGTACGTGCGTGTGTGTGGGGCTGGTGGTGGACAAAGACAAGCCAACAAGTGTTAAGAGGAAAGGTATAGCCAAACTATAGATTATTCGTGAACATGCACAATGCTGTAATGTCAAACCTGTTATCACCACCTTTGATCAGACACTGTGGCTTAAAGCTCTTATAATAATTCAATCTGAAACCTGTGGATCTACATGGAATAGTTCTGCGATTGTGTGGATTTCGCATACAGATGAACTTATTTGGGTGAGTCGGACATTTGATGGCTGAATTAATCTTGCGAGAGGTACTGCGGTTAATATGCACCTAAAGCAGTTGAGCAAATATTACCTACTAAGGACATCGCAGGAGCTGCGAGATTGTGCTACAAAGAGTTCGTAACTCCCATCACAGGCTCTAGCAACCGCATGCGTAGCAGCAAAGTAACACAATTTACATGTATGTGGGTACCAGATACGAGAGTAGAAGGGCTCTTGCGAAAACCTGTTGACTGAAGAATGGGATGGTCAATCAGCAAAAGGCGAGTTATTATCCATTTGATTTATTTTCATACCGTTTGGTTATGGCAGAATATAAGAATTAATCATTGCTCATTATTCGACGTGAGATGAGCCAGCATGATATATAGCGTTGATGGACACCATGTGTATTTTAAGACAATTGTATTTAATAAACTACCAAATGACATTTATTTTGGGATCAATTATGTCCTGGAAGCAACAGGCATTAGAAATAAGAGCTATAGTAAGGATGTGCCATAATTATAAGGGCGAATATGTTATTGTATGTTATAAACGCCGTCCATTTTATTTTTCTTAAATTTTAGTGATATCCCATATCGCGATTGCCTGGAACTTTTGGTATGTTATATAGGGCAATGAAGCGGGCATAACACCATTGAAATACCATCTGTTGTAATTTGAGTGAGATCAAAAATTAAAAAGACTAGACTACATTGTGTACCGCCACAACGGGAGGATGTTCCAGTGTTCGTCACAAGCCAAGGACACAGAAAACCTGTCAGACTTAGACCTATGTACACTGGAACTGGCGAAGCGAATAACAAAACTCCATGCTAGCATATTGAACCTAGGTGCAATGAAGGAGGATTGCGAATGGACCCGTGGAAGCAGGAAACATGACTTATAGTATTGATAGCTGCGAAAGAAGAGGTAAATCTTTCTAGACCCAGCATGGTTTATTGATAAATCCGATCTTTCACTCAAGTTTATGACGTCAAATTAAAATACGCCACATGTAGACTGACATCACAATCAAACTACGTAATAAATGGTGTGTATCTAGGTCCGTCATGAACACTGGATAGTCCGCCAAGTGTACAAATTGCATGACTTTACTATTTAATAAACATTCTATTGAATATTTTGAAACTAATTGGGCAGCAACAGCTCCTAGTCATGTTAGATTCTAAATAATCGAGATATTACCTGTATAGTTATTTTTAATGTTTAGGTTCTGGAAATTCATGTTTCAACTTTTATAATCGATAGCTAAACTCAATTCTTCTATAACCTCTCTTAGCACTATCACAACCTCCTTTACAGGCACTATGGCCAGAAACAATGACAACTCTAGAGATAGTGGTTACACCAGCTGCATAGAGAGAGACAGTGTCTTCACCAACAGAAGCAGCACAACTGAAAGCGTTGACGACATGCAGGATAACTGGGTGACCAGTTGGAGATGTCGACGATCTGGTGGACGATGCACGACTCCTCCTGCCGTTAGTCGCCAGTATAGCCACGGATTCGGCGCGATCTTCAAATTTGAACCCAGACCAGAGTCTCAGGTTTCATCTATTGGACACGTGGGTAAGTACATCTGATGCAGATTGCGACCTGTGACAGCTGTGTTTGTCTAGTACTGATAACAGTATGCTTCTAACGCCGACTATTAACTTCGTGATTTTTACACACACATACGCGCACGCGCGCGCACGCACATGCACATACGCATACGCACCCACGCGCATTCACATGCCCGAGCGGACGCACGCAGTTACTCATGTGCACGCGACCACACGCTCGCACGCATAGACACCCGCGGATACAACATGTGTAAGGTCACAAATCCCTAAGCATTGTCACAATGAGTTTTGTAAATGTGTCATGGTTTTGACCACATGCAATTTATTCGATCTATTCAGAAAAAAGACTTTAAACATCGTCTAATACACCCAGCAAAGATGCTAAATTATGCATAAAATTAATGTAAGTCATAATATAAGAAAACTAATGTTTTCCATGAAACATAGTAGGTTCATCTGAAGTTATGCTGAATATTTTATCGATTATTTTGAGCTTGCACTTCCCATTAATTATGCTGAACACTTTATCGACCATTCTGATCTTGCACTATGCATTAATTACGCATCCGTTCAAGTTCACTTTATTCTCACAGGATATTCCAATAACATAAGGGGTAACAGTGTATAATACTATTATTATGGCAATGGAACTGATATATGTGTACCATATTTATAGCAGCCTATGTATAACTAGTATTTTACAGTTATGTGAGTAATTACATTAAACTGTACATTATATTATAGTAGTAACAGCGATAGCAGTAGCAGTAGCCGCAGTAGCAGTAGCAGCAGCAGCAGTAGTGGTAGTAGTAGTAGTAGTAGTAGTAGTAGTAGTAGTAGCAATAGTAGTAGTAGTAGTGGTAGTAGTAGTAGTAGTAGTAGTAGTAGTAGTAGTAGTAGTAGTAGTAGTAGTAGTAGTAGTAGTAGTAGTAGTAGTAGTAGTAGTAGTAGTAGTAGTCGAAGTGAACGCACGCGTTTATTTAGCTCTGCAATTGCTGCCCGAATTTGCTAGTTTCTAGCGCGATTTTGTAGATAAGTTTTATACATATATTTCGTATTAGTATTTCCTTTCAAACATTATGTTTAATTTGTAAATTCTTGTCTTGGTTGGAGCGCATTTTGTGTCTCCATTTTCTAAAGGCATTCCTCTTAGCTGGCGGTTTCCGCCATTTAATAGGGCTCCTCTTACTGTGGTCAATGCAATACATTTCTCCCCGCGCCAGTCTGCTATTTCTATAGTTCGTAGGCTAGCTATTTATATTTGGCAAGATCGCTTGAGTGAGTGGATTTAATTCCTTTGTCATTTGTAAGCGCAAGCCTAGTTCTTTAACTATAAAAATCCTTATAGTCAGTTGGCTGTCCCCGGTCAACTCGAACAGACTAACAAATATATGACTGTACTATCTATTCATATATTGGTTAGTAAACTTTAATCGGCTAGGTGTTAGTGAACCACTTAGAAAGTGGTTCAAACTAACAAATATACGACTGTACTCTCTATTCGTATATTTGTTTGTAGACGTCAGGGTTTCAAAAGGGGACACTATTTATTTAGTGTTTATCTCTTTCCCTGACGTCCTGGTGTTATATAAGTATATATTTATTATATATTGTAGTAGTATGGGGTTCCTCCTTTGATGAACCACCATGTCAACCTATAAGCGTACCCTAAGCCTTAAAATAACAATTAAGGGGTGGGGTGTCACGGCTATCGACGTGTATCATTGGTTAAAAGACGTCGATGGCGCGGGACGTGCTACTTTGCAGGGGCTTATCAATGTTACTAAAACTGTATGGAATGTAACAGTGTCAAATGAGGGGGTCAAAGAAAAGCTTCTGGAAGATGTTCTTATTGTAAAAGGTGAAGTTTGTAACGTAGAGGAAATCGAGTCAGATAGGTTGCTAGTGAAGATGAAAGTTCCACTAGAAATTCCAGATGACAGAATCATGAGTGAACTCAAGAAGTATGGCAAAGTGCAAAAGATTGAACGGGAAACGTATCCCTTTGACAGAACGCTAGAAAACAGTGTAAGACGTATTTGGTTTGATAAAGTGGATAGCCCTTTACCAAGCAGATTGACGCTTGATGGCAGCTTTGTCCTGCCCTTATGGTATAGAGGGCAAATTAAAGAATGCTGGATCTGCCTAAGTACTGACCATTTGGCAACAGATTGTTCCAATCGAAACAAATGTTTGCTCTGTGGTTCAGTTGACCATTTTATATGGCGCTGTCCAAAAAATCAAAACACGCCTTCAGTATCAGGAGATAATCGCCCATTAAAGGATGCAACTGAGTCAAATGCTTCTGAAGCAACCGCTATGGAAGCTGTTGTTTTGGTTCATGCCACTGTAAATGACACAAACAAATCATCTAATCCTGTTAAAGTAACTACAGTTGATGAAATTCATGTATTAGAGGAGGGTATAACCTTAAGTCAAGAAAATACTCAAAATGCAGTGGAGCCAAACGTTGCTGTAAAAGACACGCAGGAAAATGATGATCTTACAGAAGAGCCAGTTTACAATTCCTTAGAAGATGAATTAAAATTAGGACAGGATAAGTTTAGGACTCAGAAGACAGAAAGTTCAGTCGATTTTCCGCTAAGCCCACTTGATTTAAGTCAGCTTGAAGATATGGTAAATGATGCTCCTGCCAAATGTTACTTAAGTAGCGATAAGCGTCATAAAGAAGACAATAGCTCAGAATCTGAGATTGAAGTAAATGATATGGATGATGATACAATGTCAGTTGCAGAATCAGATGTGTCCATTCAAACACAGAGTTCACAGATGAAAGATGAAATGGTAATGTACCGATCAGAAGGGGGTGAAGTGTTAGTGCCATATGTAACGGCGAGAGGCGTGAAATATCGTCTACTGCGCCATGATTCTGATAGTTCCAAATATGAATATTTGTCTGTGGTAGAACTAGGAAATATTGACCTCGCTGGAAAATTAGGTAAATGGTCTAAGAAACGAGGTAAAAAACCCAAATTTAGTTAATCTAATGATGGCGGTTGTAAACATCATTTTACAAATTATGATTATCTGCACCATCAATTGCAGAGGATTAAATACCGAATTCAAGCAGCGCCACTTGCTTGAAGAATTAGTAAATGAGAGAGTTGATATTGCTTTTCTACAAGAGACCAAAATTCAAAAAGCTGAAGTGTATGAGTGTCTCAAAGATATTTCAAAAGGCCAGATTCTTTTTCTTTATCACAAGATAATAGTGCATGAGTGGCCATTCTTATCCTGCCCCACTGTCTCAACTATGTTGATGTTATATCGTCATCATCAGATCCAAATGGACGATGGATTTGTGTATCAATTGATGTACTAAACACAAGTTTAAATTTGATGTGCCTTTATGCACCTACCTCTCATCAATTGCGCCGTGAATTTCTAAATGATGTTTCCACAATAATTCAAGACAGAACGCCTGAAAACCTAATTATGGGCGGTGACTTTAATTGCATATTAGACGAGGCTAAGGACAGAAACTCTAGGTCTAATTTTAATGACACGTCGCATAATATTTTGAAACACATTTGTGAAAATAAAAGCTTGGTAGACACATATCGGATTGAAAATCCAGAAGGCCAGGAATTTACTTGGTTTTCAACCGATGGAAGGTTAGCTTCAAGGTTAGACAGGATCTATGTAGAACGCTCATTGAAAGGTTACATGTGTAAAACTAACATAAAACCAGTAACTTTCTCTGATCACAATATGTTTTCCATCACATTAGACAATGCTGACTGGGTCAAACGAGGAGATGGATTTTGGAAACTTAATGTAGCATTGCTACGAGATAGTTGCTACCGCAAATGTGTGGATAGTTGTTGGAGGCATTGGGATGAAAGAAGAGGTTCGTATGAATGTATAACAGACTGGTGGGAAGATGCTAAATCAGATCTGAACTATATTTCAAGGCAGTATTCCATTAGGAAAGCACGTGAAATACGAAAGCGTAAAAAGGCGCTTCAGAGGTCGTTGTGTAAAATTAATAAGAAAATTAATGATGAGGAATATAATTATTACGAACTATTAGTTAAATTAAAAGGTAGAGTAAATGAAATAGAGCAATATCAGTTTGATGGCGCCAAAATAAGGTCAAGAGCACAAATGCACTCCGAGGGCGAAAAGCCTACACGTTACTTTTGTAACTTGGAAAAAGCAAGAGGTATAGAGAAATTAATGCGCTCACTGAAGACTAATGATGGAGTATCAGTGTGCTCAAATGCAGAAATGATTGAAACAGTATCCGAATTTTACAAATCATTGTATAAATCTGAGGGAAGCGAGGAAACTGCAACTAGAGATGTTTTAGCTAATATAACGAAAAGACTTCCAGATTCATGTCGCGAAAGCTGTGACCAATCAATAACAATTGATGATTTGACAAAATCCCTCAAAGGTATGAAGTTAGAAAGGTCTCCTGGATGTGACGGACTTCCAGTTGAATTTTATCAAACATTCTGGCACATATTTGGGACAGTATTAGAAGAAATAGCAACCAACATTTTTAAGCAAGGGCATCTTCCTACATCGATGGCCCAAGCATATGTTCGGCTTATATACAAGAGGGGTGACAGAAATAAAATACAGAATTATAGACCAATCTCTCTACTCTGTATAAATTATAAGATTATTACTCGAGCACTAACATTAAAACTTGGCGCAGGCCTAGGCGAAGTTATTCATGATGATCAAACCTGCTCTGTGCCAGGAAGATCAATATTAAACAACACATTGCTTATACGGGACCTTATTCAATTAGTTGAAAAGGATTGTATCCCAGCAGCAATAATAGCACTTGGTAACGAGAAGGCGTTTGACAGACTAGAATGGGATTTCTTGTTTAAGTCTTTAGACCATATTGGCTTTGGTTCAAGATTTATTAAATGGGTCAATATTTTATATACTGATATAACAAGCTGCTATTTAGTTAACAATCAGCTATCCAAACCTGTAGTGTTGGAACGAGGTGTCAGACAGTGTTGCTCAATGTCCCCGCTTTTATTCGTCATAGCTATGGAATCGTTGGGAGCCACATTGAGGCAACGCAATTACTTTCAAGGAATATGTATACGTGGCGTAGAAAGGCCACTGAAGGTTTCTCAATATGCAGATGATACGACTGTGTTTGCGGGTAAAAATACGGATTTTAGAATTTTAAATGGAGTATTAACAGATTTTCAAAAGGCATCAGGACTTAAAGTCAATAAAGATAAATCTAAGGGATTGTTTTTGGGCGATTGGAAGGGCAGAACTGATAATGTGATGGATATTAACTGCTCAAATGATGTCATTAAAATTTTGGGTATTTACTTTAGTAGAGAACAAAATGTATTACTAAACTGGGAAGAAAGGATTTCCAAGGTAAAGTGTGCATTACTAAATTGGAAACGACGTCGCCTAACTGTCTTTGGCAGGACATTTGTTCGTAATAATTTAATTTTATCTGGACTGTGGTATACCGCTTCTGTAGTTCATATGCCCAAATCAGTAGAGTCAAAGATCAACACGTTACTTTTGTCCTCCTTATGGGAGGACAAAGCCCATTTAGTATCACAGTCAATCCTCACCAATGAAAAGCATGCCGGAGGCCTGGATTTGGTTAATGTTTCAGCAAAGTGTGCTTCTTTAAAATTGAAATTCTTGAATAAGTTACTTACTTCAAACTCATCTTGGTCAAGTGTTTCAAGGGCACTTCTCCAAAGGTACGTTGACCCATTTCCAGTAGAATGTTTATTTATGTGCAATAAATTGCCACCTAATCATCAAAAGATTCCAAATGTATATAAAGAACAGCTCGAAGCCTTAAAAATATTTACACGATCAATGCCACAACCCAATTGTTGGGAAGATGCCTTAGAGCAACGTCTTTGGGGCAACGAGTTGATTCGTGATGATGATGATGTATTACATTTGCCCTCTATGGCCCAAAATGGTATTCAATATTTACGTGACTTGGTAAATCCGAAATCTCGTAGATGGATTGCGATGCAAGATGTAGCAAGAATAACATCAATGAGACATATTGATGCTCAGCAATTAGTTGTTAGAATAAAGAATGCAATACCTGCTGTATGGTTCAAATTGCCGAAAGCACGTGGCAACATTGATATGTTGCAACCAACATTAGTATTTATGTCAGAACATAAAAAATACAACATGGCATCTAGAGACTGGTATAGAATTCTAATGCAAAGTCGGAGACAGACTCCTATTGTGGTTAGGCATTGGAACAATTTAGAATGCACGCCAAAGAACTGGAAAAATGCCTGGAAAGCAATACATCTACCGTGTCTACCAGGAAATGCACGGGACCTGGCATGGCGATTACTCCATCGAAGGCTATGGGTCAGTCATCCTACTTATATGTGTAAAATATCAAGTACAGACCGGTGCTTATTATGTAATACTGAGGAGGAAACGATAGACCATCTATTTACTCAGTGTCGCATAACTACAGGCTTTTGGGTATATATCAATATGCTCCTTGCTAAATTTGGAAACAAATATGTGAATTTAGGGGCTGAAACAATTTTGTTCAAAGATTGCTCAACTATCGGACGAATGATTAATAGCAAGGAGAAAGAATTGTTAACAACCCTGTTATCTGTAGGAGTGTGGGCCATCTGGACGCATCGGTGTTCAGAGGCCAGAGATAAAACCGGCAACAACCATCAGAGAGCCATACAGGTTATATTTCGCTCATTGTTGATAAACTGCATTCATTGTGAATTTTACAGGCTAGTAGAACATGGGAGAGAAAGTAGATTTAAAGACGTGTGGTGCAAAACTGGCCTATTATCAATTGAATACGGATATCTTAAAATATCAGAAGCGGAACTTGTATAAGCTAGCACACTCGCTGCTTGCTGTATATTGATAAATGCTATTTTAATTTAATTTAATTGCCTTTATTTTAAAATTGTAATGCCTTAGGAGACTCTAATCTTGACGAATATCCTGACCTTGGGATCAGAATATTTAAATATCAAATGAGCGTTATGTCAATATTCTGGAGGTGATCCGATTTTCAAGTTAACAGAGTGTGATATCTTACAATTACCTTCCTGTTGTAAATATTTACTGTAGGTGTATTTGTTCCAGGGTAATTTGCAAAAACTTACAATGAAGTAAATTTAGAATGTGAACCCAGAGCGCCATCTAAGTAGTCATAGTTTGTATACGTTTGCTTTGTGCATTATATTATGTAAAGGCTACTACGTCCATTGGGTATTTAATAATCGGCTAACTGGCGTCAATGAGTGACTTTTTGTTACTTATTGACGAGTCATCTCGCCACTTGTTGGCGAGCTGCACTCGCCATTTGGCCCTACTACTATACGGTGTGCTACGGTAAACTACATATGATCTACTTAGCCTGCCGGTCATGAATCGGCTCAATGGCATCAATGATTAGCAGCAGCTTACTGCTAATTATTGATGAGTGGCTTTACCACTTGTTGGTTAGTTATGCTCGCCATTTGGGCGTACTACTACACGGTGTGCAAATAGCAATGTCTTTGTTGAACTATGTTATGTTATCAGCTCTTTATTAATTATGTTTTCTATGTAGTTATGCCACGGTTGTGGTATATGATAATAGAGTATTTTAGCTTACACTGTTTTGACATGTTAGATTTGTATTGTTATTCTATTAATAAAGCCTGCTATTTCAACCGATTTTTTATGGGGGTTGGCAAGCCTTTTTAAAGGAGTTCCTCCGGGAAGTGTATCCGACTGCGTCAGCGTCGGATTTTCAAAAAAAAGAAAAAAGTAGTAGTAGTAGTAGTAGTAGCAGTAGTAGCAGTAGCAGTAGCAGTAGCAGTAGTAGTAGTAGTAGTAGTAGTAGTAGTAGTAGTAGTTGTAGTAGTAGTAGTAGTAGTAGTAGTAGTAGTGGTAGTAGTAGTAGTAGTAGTAGCAGCAGCAGCAGTAGCAGCAGCAGCAGTGGCAGTAGCAGTAGTAGTAGTAGTAGTAGTAGTAGTAGTAGTAGTAGTAGCAGTAGCAGTAGCAGCAGCAGCAGCAGCAGTAGCAGCAGTAGCAGTAGCAGTAGCAGTAGCAGCAGCAGCAGTAGCAGTAGCAGCAGTAGCAGCAGTAGCAGCAGTAGCAGCAGCAGTAGCAGCAGTAGTAGTAGTAGTTGTAGTAGTAGTAGTAGTAGTAGCAGTAGCAGTAGTAGTAGTAGTAGCAGCAGTAGCAGTAGCAGTAGCAGTAGCAGTAGCAGCAGCAGCAGTAGCAGTAGCAGCAGTGGCAGCAGTAGCAGCAGCAGCAGCAGTAGTAGTAATGTAGTAATGCAGTAGTGTGTTGTGTGGTTTACAGTCTTGAATAGGAAGAACTGACTTTAATTTTGAAGCACAGGCACGCTGCTTCACATTGATAGTAGCTCCTTAGTTTTATTCGGGTTTGTACTTATAGTATAATATCCTGGAAGCTATTTGTATCGCACAACATTGTTTAACTTCTTTGTAGAATGTGAGTCGGTTTTATGTGTTGATTTTATGCCTCCAATTAGCTATACATTGCATTTACAATGTGTCTATGGTCAATTTAACTATATGTTCTATATTTATATAGTCAGATCCAATAGGGTCTTCTTGTCCTAACCTTTGTAAGATGGATTTAAAAGCATTGAATCATTTACAGTTAAAATTGTTTTCCATATCTCCTTCCCTACATATATAATAAAGCACCGAGGACAATTTTTCATACCCTGTATTCACTAAACCCGCTCAGAATCGTATCATATTACACGTCATCGTTATGCTTAATGGGTATCGTACGGTCCCCCTCCCCCTCCCCAACCCCCATAAATCATAACACCGGGTGTGCTTTTTTCGCTCGTAAACAATACAACAATACTTTAGAAAGCGGAGTTGACTTCTCTCAGTCATTTCTAGATATTCAAATCCCCATATCTCTGAGGCATATAAAGGCATCGGTGTTATCATTGTGTCAAATAAGCTACACTGTAAGTGGAATAATATGTAATTTTCCCTTATTTGGCGGACTGTAAGTGATGTGTCTATACAACTGGATTGACTATAAGAAGGCGTTCGGTGCATTTAACAGAACCCATGTTTGGACTAAATCATTGCTCAATAACACAAATGATAAATAGTTTTTATTAATTTTTAATCTTTATAATGATGCTAAATCGTGTATCAACGATGCCATGACACAGTAACTTTCTGATTTTTTCACTTGCTCTGTAGACGTGCGACAGAGTGAAGACTTGTCCCCTTTACTCTTTGCACTGTTCCTAAACGACTAAGAAAGCACGATGTCGAAAACTCAGACTGGGCTTTCAGAAATTACACAAATGGCTACAGGAATGAACGAAAACACAGATTATGTAATTTATTTAAACGTATTAATTTTATTGTATGCAGACGATACAATACTATTGGCAGAATCATTAGTATATCATAAAACATCTCTTCAAACCACCTTTCTCCGTTGGCCTCTCATTTCCCCCTTTCTCTCCTATCTCTCTCCCACACTCTCTCCCCCTCACCCACTCACTCTCTCTCTCTCCCTCCCTCCCTCCCTCCCTCCTCTCTCTCTCTCTCTCTCTCTCTCATCTCGCTCACCCCCCTCTCTCTCTCTCCCTCCCCACCCCCTCTCTCTCCCTCTCTCTCTCTCTCACTCTCTCTCTTTCTTTCTCTCACCCCTCTCACCTCACTCTCTCTCACACCCTCTCTCTCTCTCACCCCTTCCCTCCCTCCCTCCCTCCCTCCCTCCCTCCCTCCCCTACCTCTCTCCCTCCCTCCCTCCTCCTCTCTCCCCCTCTCTCTCGCTCTCTCACCTCTACCCCTCTCTCTCCCTCTCCCTCCCTCTCTCCCTCCCGCCCTCCCTCCCTCCCTCCACCCTCTCCCTCCCTCCTTCCATCCTCTCTCTCTCTCTCTCTCTCTCTCTCTCTCTCTCTCTCTCTCTCTCTCTCTCTCTCTCTCTCTCTCTCTCTCTCTTGCACCCAAAACGTACTCTACTTTTATATCTAATCAGCTCTCTCTCTCTCTCACTCTCTCTCCCTCCCTCCCTCCCTCCCTCCCTCCCTCCTCCTCTCTCTCTCATCTTGCTCCCCCCTCTCTCTCTCTCACTCTCCCCCTCTCTCTCTCCCTCTCTCTCTCACTCTCTCTCTTTCTTTCTCTTACCCCTCTCACCTCACTCTCTCTCACACCCTCTCTCTCTCACCCGCCCCCCCCCCCTCTCACCCTCCCTCCCTCCCTCCCCTACCTCTCTCCCTCCCTCCTCCCTCCCCTCTCTCTCTCTCTCTCTCTCTCTCACCTCTACCCCTCTCTCTCCCTCTCCCTCCCTCTCTCACTCCCGCCCTCCCTCCCTCCTCTCCCTCCCTCATTCCATCCTCTCTCTCTCTCTCTCTCTCTCTCTCTCTCTCTCTCTCTCTCTCTCGCACCCAAAACGTACTCTACTTTTTATATCTAATCAGCTCTCTCTCTCTCTCTCTCTCTCTCTCTCTCTCTCTCTCTCTCTCTTTATTTTTATTGCATATACGTCCATGATTAAGTATTTTGCCGTCCTATTATTATGTAGGTAGAGGGACTATATAAGTTGCTGCAATCCCGTTGTATAATTAGTACAATATATATCTTTAAAAAAGGTAAATTCATCAAAGACACAATTCGTACACTTGCCGAACCCTTCAATGTTCATGCATTATGATTGTGACGTCAGTTCATCTGTGACGTAATTGATAATGGCGTTATATATTTGAGTGACAGATCTCTCGATTGATATGCGCACCCAAATAAAGCTCACTGTAAGGGATATCTGGATTTGGAAATAAATGGCGGTCGTTCATTAACATCAGTGGTCTGTAGAGCCCTTTCATGGCGAGCCAACTCCTACGTCGCCAGTGGTGTGGATGTTCTTTTGCATGCCAAGAGCAGACCACTGTTGGACGGTTACTACTGGAATTATTAGCTCGATAACCATTTCTAAAATAGCATTCTCTTGGCCTGTAAATGGACAATCAATAAGCAAATAATTCTGTTTTCTTGACCAAATGTCAGAATCCCGTTTTAGCCGTTCCCCGCCCATTTCTAGCTAAGTTTCACACTCGATTGATCCCTGAACATCTTGACTATCAATTTCCAGTAAGAAAACTATACAGGTAAGCTGTTGAATATTTTGAAACCAATTTGACTGGATGCGGTTGCCGCCTATGGCCCAGTCAAATTAGTTTCAACATCATGTTTATCCAAATAATACAGACATACAATTCGTACAATAACGCTTAGTCCGTCATCAATTGAGCGTTCGTGACGAACTTATCTACACCATTTGTATTGTACTGATTGACTATAGGATTGTTGAGAAGTAATTCCTATCATTTTTATTACTATGTAGGTGTTAGCCCACAGAGAAGTACCAGATGTGAGACTCGTGAGAGCTATAATGAGATGAACTGGGTGACAGCTTTAAGATGTATGCGATCAGGTGGTAATATCGACGTAAACTACCACTACTATGAAGACAACATTCTATCTGGCCAAGATAGGCCTAGCTTCAAACTCGGCACCAGCAACTTCTATAAGCCGGATTCCATAGTAGAGTCGTCAGATTGTTCTTTTACCGGAGGCCCTCATTATAATCCATCCGCCATGGGCACTCGACACACACAGCTCTCTCGCTTAAAATCGAGATCAAATGACCCAATTGATTTACCACAAACGGGCCTGAACATTGAAGCCACGATCAGAGATGACGACGACAGCAGAAAGTACAACAGTTGTTAAAGTCCACCATATATATTCTAAATTAGAGAAATAGAATACAACACATATAGAGAGTATCTGGAATAAGGTCATATTTCATATCACTATTATCAAACGAGTCGAAAATTATCACATTGTACGAGCTTTAGCGAGGTTGATAATCATAATAATAGCGATATGAAATGGGACCGAGTTTCAGATTCTATTTATCATATAAACAGATATTTTGACAAATTTTGTCGATTCCTGAAAACATGTTTGAATGCATCATTTTTGGGCGTTCGTTTTCATCGCTATGACGCATCACTTGCCAAGAGTCCTGACCAATGCGCCACAAAAAATAATGACAAACAAAACATCGTTATTTCGGAGTTGAAATAAATTTCAATCCAACTTTTAAAATTTCTGCGTCTATCACGCAAATTTACAAACGTATTTCGTAACTAGGGAGGTAAATATCCTAGTATTTGTGAATAGTCTAAATACATAGTTAATCACCACATTCATCATAGTCGTTGTCGTCTTTAAGTTGGTATTAGTGGCGGATGCAAGAAACATTCGCGGAGTCACAGACATACGGGATTATTACGCGTTATCTAACAAATGAACATATTTTGTTGAATATTACACGTGTGTTCATATCGAGAAATATTAAACGGGCTGAAAGCCGCGTTTATATGATAAATAAGCATATGTTAGGTTGTAAATTGTCCACAGAAAAGATTTATAGAAATATGGAAATAAACAGATTATTGTAGGCGCATTCGTCCCCCTCACTCTCCACTTGGTGAGCTCCCGCCCACGTGACTGCCAGCCAACCTGTCCGCCCCTGACCGACTTTCTGACTACACGCCCATCTGCCTGCTCACCCGCCCTCCCATTCATCTGTCTGTCAGCCTGCTTGACCGCCAATTCATCTGCCAGTTTGTTCGCCGGTCCCTCCGTCCCCCCGCCCGCCCGCTCGCCTGCTCACCCGTACGTCCGTCCATCCGTCGTCGTCGGTTGGTCGGTCGGTCAGTCGTTAGGTTTGTCGGTCAGTCAGCAGTTTTTGTCGGTCAGCAGCTTTCAGAAACAACTGATCCGATTTGCCTCCAATCTTACAACAGGAAATTCTCCTACGATATGCTAAGGTTTCGAGAACATGGCTGCGATCCGAAATAAAAAATTGGATCCGGCTCGAATTAAATTCCGGAAATTACTGAGTCAATTTCGCTCAAACTTTAATGGTTCCTACCGTGCCCTAGGACTCCGCACCTTGCACGGCTGGTTTTCTTCCATGATTCAGCAGTCATTTTCCATTTCTACCTGAGCGACGCTGATGAACTTGTGAATGTTGTGACCATTTATCACGATGCACTAAAAGCAAGACAACGACTGTTACCGAAGTTATTTAAATGGCGGTGGACTCAGGACTACATAGAACATATAATATAGTATTAATCAAGTATAATATAGAATTACAGTCAACACCGATATAATATAAAATACGAATGCATAAATTTGACATGTTATAGCGCTGTATATGGACATATAGACAATTGGGGTGAGCCAACTGACAGCGTTGTTACAGCAACAGAGGGATCAGTGCTTATCTTGCTTAAGTTAACAATTCTACATTACACGTTCGTATTATCATTGACAGTTTATTAGCATTTTATGAGGTTGTGCTGGTAGAAATGGTAGTATGGTGATTATTATTATTATTATTATTATTATTATTATTATTATTATTATTATTGGTTTTAACCGGCTGTAAAACACACACACGCACGCACGCACGCACGCACGCACGCACGCACGCACGCACGCACGCACGCACGCACGCACGCACGCACGCACTCACGCACGCACGCACGCACGCACGCATATATATATATATATATATATATATATATATATATATATATATATATATATAAGATTTCTGTCGTATATTTTCATGTCATAATACACCGTCTGTGACAAAGGAAACTGTATACCCGAACATTCATAGTACAGTAGGTAGCAAAAGAAGCATTTACAATGATATGTAATTTGAGTTGAGTCAAAGCCCAGTTTGATCATGTTTGTTCCTGCCGAAAACAAGAGTTTAGGATTTCTCTATTAGAGTCGCTTATGAAGAATGGTCAATGAACCTTTTATTATGAACATTAAAAAGCATTCACGAACATTTTGATGTTTATGTTTTCAGGGAATAGTTTTAAAATATTTTACATTTTCTTAGGATATTTTAATAGTTCCAATCAAAGAATACAATGGAAAGCTTGAATTTTAATTGGAATTTCTCAGTCAGAATCCATCATTCCTTTAGTAGCTCCTATTCGAATCAATTTTGTTACCTAAGATGTCGTCACATTTTTGGTTGTCCGATAACAATGACAGTAAAGAGCGGACCCTTGACCAATGCTATATAATAAGAAGAAAGCGTAGCGGGGATGGGTGGTGGGTGGGGTGTGGGTATGGGGTGGAGTGGGTTTGGGGGATGTTGAGGTAACTAAACTTATACAGCCCGCACAAAAAGGACTCGAATTGTGTTATGATATTGATAATATTGTTTTCTTTTACTGTGCTCAATGTACTTTATATTGTTAATAAACAGTTACAGATCTACATTTGCTTTATCGTAATGTTCATGTCTTATTATTGTGTAGATTATTATAATCACTCAGGATCATTCTTTTTATTATTCCTCACAATTTTCACAATCTATATTCCGGATAGCCAACTCCATCCTTGGTCAATTTATAGAACTATTTAGATCCAGTCTGGTATTATTTTTATTTTGTATCTTCTCAAGGATTTTCGAGCTACATACTTTTCCGTGTGCAAAAGGTGCCATAGAAAATGTATGGGGATTTGCAGTATTGATTAGACTGCGACTAGAAATAGAGCTGTGATGGGATCAAAACCATGTATTGGCCAGATGCTACCCTTGGGGTTCCAATGATGTGTGTTTATTTTGGGGTCAATGATCAAAGGGAACGGTTACCTCTTAGGGTTAAAAGTTACTTCATGACCATTGAAGTTTACTCTACACTTTATGCCCCAATAATCCTCAAGGTCACGCCATTAGGGGTACACTACCCCAAAATGGCGTCAGATTTACCAGTTTGTCTGGATGCCCACGTTCATCAAGGGGTCTAGAAAATGTATCAGTTTACCTTTTCAGCTAACAAATGTTGACATATCTGGAATTATTCCCTATACATTAGTAGTTAATGCCAGGGTGGCAGTAGAGCTGGCCAGGTGGGCCATATTAATACCAATCCCGTTCGCCGAAGATAAGGCCGACTTTATTTATCATAGTGAGTACTACGTCTCAATTACAAGGAATGCATTTCCTAAAATAAATGATGAAATTCGCCCAATTAAGTGCCTAGTAATCATCGTATAACCCTAGTTGTCTTCATCGTATTCTTGGACAACATTACTACATTCATTGTCACCGGTGTAAGCTGCTGTACCGGGAAGCTCAGCCTGCACCTTGCCATGTAACCCTCCTTGCATTGGAAAACAATTAGTTCAACAACGTTCTCTGGAGGTGGACCCTCATTAGAAAGAAAGAATCCCACCCCGTCATTAATCCAGCCATTTCCAAGAGGTGATGCAATTGCGAGATGTTTGTCTCTTGCATGTTTCCAGATGAAACATTGCATTGGTAGTTGGCTAACTTTATATGGAGACGGGCACTGTCGTCTAGGGATGGGAGTTTATTGTATCTTAGCAGGTTCAAATTTGAAGTAGCTTCTCCGTAGCGTAAGCCTATAAATTTCGTTGAAGCACCAATAATGGCATCATCAATAATTGAACAGTCATTTTCAAGATTACGTGGGCCTTCTAATTGATCTTTATGTTTCGGTAATGTAAGCAATGACTTCTTTTTTCCAATGCCATGTAGACTGTTTGTAGAATCACACCCGGTCAATACGTGCATCGCAAGTAATAACTCACACACATCATATCGTATGCCTCTAACAGATTCATTTACACGTATCAACCTTACATTTCCCCTATACCAGTGTGAAACGAGAGCTCTTGAATCTGTAACCCTTTTAATTCACGGCAGCATAACACTGTTACGCCAGTGTCTGGGGAGATGCCGATTTGCTTGAACTCCTCAGACTTAAGGACATTACGTGGTATGTTTTCACAATGTACACATATTATGGTGTTAGCGTCTTCGTGGTCTGATTAGAGGGACAGCAGATTAGTCTCATTGACTGAGTGTGTGATCTGTACTGCTGATCTATCTTGCGAAGCTAGAATTAGCTTTTGGCCTTCTTTGAGCTAGAAGTTCCTCACACCAGTCAGAAAAAAATAAATGTTATCCGATTTGATTTGTTCTTGGCACTTGATAGGTACCTTTTCAGACTGAGTGGGAACTTAGTTTCTCTGCTTTGAATTTGGTGCTCTGTTTTCAGTTCGTCTTGCTCTTTCACATGATTTGATGGGATCAGCTACATCATATCTATCTGGAACAACATGAATATAATAAGCGAAAAGGAATTTAGCAAGAATTATTCCTCCCAGTTTGTCAGATAGTTCACCGAATGATGTAATCTTGCCTTTTGTTGCTATCTGAAATACTTCCAAGAGTTTAACTATATAGGCTGTTTGGTTATAATTAATCCAATGAAAGTAGGGTATGTGCCCACTTGTCCATATCTAACTCTCTTAGTAACATACTTTTGTTTGTTTTCCCAAGAGAGCCATCCATATTAGCTAGCGAAAGAGGAACTGGTGTATGTTCATATGACTGCACTAACTTTAGATCAATTTCGAGGGGTTTTGATAGTGCCAACAGTTGACTGTATACTAACCTATCTATGTTCAGTGATTATACTGTCTGCTTTCCCTTCTGTCAGTTTTACCGGCTTGCTCAGACATTCAAAGGGTTGCAACTCCATACTCGTCACAGGGCTTCAGAAATCACATTTTCCATCTATAAGCCTCTTATTCGCAAACAATTTCTTTGACTTTTGTCTTGCTCTTTAGCAGTAGATAATGAATTGATAACATTAACTGGTGCTATATTTATTAGAGCAATTTTCTCTCCATCATAGGAGCTGAAATCAAAAGGATAAACAATTTTCGTTTTGATAACTTTAATGATATTTTGCACACTAGCTTCACCTCTTTCCATTTTATGCAAACCAATGTCTTTATGAAAGTTTGAAGACATGGTAATTCCACTCATGAGCCTGAAGGCTATGGTTGCTGCAGAGATCATATTAGCTGCGAGTGCCCAGGGCCAGGCTCCATATCGTCTGAAATGAAGCAGAATACGAGCCACGCCATATCCAGGTATTCATCCCAAAACTGAAATAATGCTGATGATTTGGTACCATCTGCTTTATATTGGCTGTATGGTGGGTTGAACTTTGAAAGTAACACACCAGGTTCCATAGCCTATTGTCGTATTTCCAGTTCAAATACATAATTGTGCCTTTGCTGAATTCCTTGAGCAAAATGGCTTTCTTCTCTTCAAAACATTTCATTTAATACCGCTTGTTGCTGTAGCCAATCCAAGAAAGATGTCCACTTTAATCTTTCAAATGCCTCGGGAACCAGTTTATGGACTCTCATAGATCGATTAAAATATGTTCCGCTAAGTATCCGTGCAGCAACGGTGCTTCCATCGATATCACTCTCAATCCACAGATCCTCTAAGCCTGACAAATCAAACCAATACAGTTTTTGGCTTGACGGAAACAACTCAGCCGAATGACTACATTATCCAATTCTGGTGACACAGCCCACTGAATGCGCCTAGCATCACAGTAAACCCCTTAATCAAAGGTAATTACTGAATTCTTTTGTTTCAGGCTTTCATGGAATGTTTTATTCAGGTTCTTCAAACAAGTATATACAATGCCTGGCTCTGTGTCCGATGCGTGGACCATAGGCAGGAAACCAATCCGGGTTGGTTGAGAGTCATTAAATCTGGCTGCTGCATGAATTCCACTTTGGCATTAAGCAGTTTGGTTGGTGTCAGAAATATCCAACTTTTGTTCAAACCTTGAAGTTTCTCTTGCTCCATAACATTTTGTTCAAAGAATGTACCTCTATTCTTATAGATGACTGTGGGTAACTGGCTTGTATCTGTTGATTTTAACTGACAGAGCCTTGTCTCACCAGATTGCAATGCTCTTTTTCTCACTGCGCTCTTGGTCTGCTCATGGCGTACTAAATCAGATGGGTTTAGTGCAAATCCACCCTGATTAAAGGCCATGCTCATGACACGAACACTGTCCTTACAGAAAGTGTATCTTGCAAAGAATCCACATTGTCTGCAACACTTTAAACAAATGTTCCACTGACAATGATGTTCGGTGGAATAGCTTAAACATATCCCCTGCAGTGTCAAATTGCTCCAAGCTGTCTTGAGCCCAATATGTGTCAATGTTCTTGTACTCCCAATAGTTTATACTAATAGCCATGGTGGTTTAACATCTTAATCATTTCCTTTCCATGTAGCATTGTTTTGATTGCCATGGCAAGAGCAAAATCTTGGGAAATTTTTTCCACCCCTTGTATTGTATGTTGTAATATCATGTCCAACAGCGAGAATGCGTCCTTTTTCACTCTCCTTTAAAACCAAAAGTGTCTAAATGTGCCTCATCAGTTATTGGTATTTGGTAATCTTCAAATAATCTTTGGGGTGGCATGAGCCATCCCCAACACAATGTCTTTAGATTTTTTCAATAGTTAAATCTAAAATCTTGAGAGGTTGTGTTTCAATCCCTAACACATCCTTTATCTCACTTCTTATTATAATAACAGCATGATATAAGACTTGTGTACATGTGTCATCTGCTCTGAATCTGCTTCTATAGTTTTCAGTTTAGCATCAAGATTTATTATTGTCTAAGTTTTAAAACTGCATATTACGCCAGCATTATTTCTTACATACTGGGGATGGAATGCTTTATACTCTCCATATACTCTATTCTGCGGCTGTAGTAGTAGAAACATCCTACAGCTGCCATCAGTCCTTCTTCGCTTTTGCCCAATGTGTCTTGTCCTCAGCCGAAATCTTTAGCTTCCTCAGGTCCATTCTTGACCTGAGTGTACTGGCTCTTGAGGTCACCTCGTAGCACGCTTAGTTGATGTATCCAATGACGTCCGCTCCTGGCTTTGTATTTGCTGGTTCCGAGTAAGGAGAATCCTAAGGCTCTCTGTGCTGGCGTATATTCTGGCATCCTTAGTACATGGCCAATCATGGACCAGCTTTGCTGGGCGACGTCTACAGACAGAGGCGACGTATTACACATCTTGTATAGTACATCATTGGAAATCATGCTGTCTGACCATCGGTGTCCAGTGATGAGGTGTAGGTGTTTGCGATGGCAGGCATCGAGTTTGTCTAGAGCTGTCTTTGGAGCTGCCCAGCTGTGACAGTTATACTGCATCACGGATATACAGCTTTGTATAAACGTAGCCTAATCAATGACATCTTTGATCTACAAATCCATAGCTTCCAGAAGGACTGGAAAGCTATGTTCCCGAAGACGCAGCGTGCAGCAATGTCAGTAGTACTGCAAAGCAGTAAGCCCAGGATTGTACATTTCCTCCATTTTCTTTAGTTTCATGCTTTGTAGATACGTATATATATGGTTGAACTCTGTTTTAGATGCATTCAGTATTAACACTGGGAGTTTGGTCTTATGGAACTTTCGCATACGGATTTCAATGCAGCAGCCAGGTAACATGTGAAAAGCACCGGAGATAGACCATCTCTCTATGGGGAGCCGATTGATGTCTCAAACTCTACAAACCTCACTGACTTGACTCGTTCTCTCAGCTTGGTGTCTCCAAGCTATCTCCATACTTGTTACCTAAATGGGCTTTCAAGTTTTGAACTTTATACCTGTCTACTGCGTCTGAGTCTAACCATGCATCAGCTATGTGGTTTATATACGTATTCAACAACATTGTCATGTCATACGCCCTGTCCTCCATAAGAACTTTATGGTCGATTTTATTACTCAGTTTCAAAGATGCTGTATCATACTCAGCTAGTCTGCTTTTTTTCTACCCCACCTGATGTAATGGCAGTGTAGGTTTGGCAATATCACCGGTGATACTTGGCTTCGACTGAAACAAGAACCTTACTAAGGGTTCTTCTAATTATACGTTCATCATTTCGATATTTAATACCATGTATCAGTGTATCGTAGACATGCATAGTAACTACCTGTGCCAGACCTTTCTCACCTTTACATTTGCTCTGTTGACACACTAAACACAACGCCCAAGATGTTGATTTATTTAAACATTGCCGTTCTACGGATGTAGAAGGCTCAGCCATAATGGGCACAGGTTGCACTGTTGCCATACGTGCAATATTAACATTACAATTGTATGCACTGTAACATGATTTGTGCCATTTCACAGTTCCAACTGGAAACGAATTAATATCGTTTATTTCAGGTTCAATGCGCCATAATATGTCATCTTTGCTAAATTTGAGGATTCAATAAAGTTGGTCACGGATGATGCAGTAACCGTCTGATGTTTTTTCACTTTACTTGATTGTTTGGCATTTAATGCAATTGCTATAGCGGGTACTAAGTCTCTGTCTAAGTCTCTGTATAAGTCTCTGTCTAAGTGTCTGTCTAAGTCTCTGTCTAAGTCTCTGTCTAAGTTTCTGTCTAAGTCTCTGTCTAAGTCTCTGTCTAAGTCTCTGTCTACGTCTCTGTGTCTTAACCTTTAACTTAACCCCAGGATTTTGATTATATGCCATTCATTGTATCACAGACAAAAGCGACATTAATTACTCAGGTGATTATATGGTTAATTGTTATAACGATATCTTAATATTTTTTATTTACATTATATTACAAGAGAAAATAAACACATTAACAACTGGAACAACATGACATATTTCATACATACACACAACATCTGCTCTGTTTGACAGCATTTATCAATTAGCTGCAGAGCTGACAACACGAGTTTGAATAATTTGTGATACTTCATTTATATTGCGACAGGAGAACATTGTATAAATTTACGCGCACTGTTTATTAGTGATAATGTCATCATCAAATGTATAGTAATTATCACCATTTTGATGGGTCTTTTGTAGTTTCTGTAAAGTACATATAATTATCATTTAAGCGATGGTAGGAAGTTTTTTGTTACCATAATTTAGGGTGATAAAATAAATTTTTGTACTTATTACGATCCGGCTTGATGGATACTTCTGTGTGCGATAAATAGCTCCTGGTATGGATGTTTGAAAACTATGTAACTATGGCCCACCTCATTAGCTTTACTACCACCCTGGCAATCTTCAAATAAATCTACCAAGATGTAGAGAATAGCCCTTTGTGTCAAAATTGTTTATCCTTCGGAGTAAATGGAAACACCATTGCTGGTCATGGGCACCCGTACTAGTTTTTATGCCCATCTTGGTGCCCAAGCACCCACTTTGCTTAATATTATCGGTTTTCGTTTTCTTCAGAACAGAAATGAACTCCCCTCGATGGAATTGGTCGCCAAATTATTTTTACTCCAATCGACCTGAAATTCACCTTTCCAGAGTATGCGCCAATCATATGGCATCATAATCATCTACGTGATCTGTAAAATGACATCATAATGGATGACGTCATGAATGACGTCGATAAGTATGTCACGAACGCATATTTGAAGACGGTCTATGCGTTGTTGTACAAATTGTTTGCTTTTACCATTTAATAAATATTCTGTTGAATATTTTGAAACTAATTTGACTGGGCGCTGTTGCTGCCATAGGCAGCAACAGCCCCCAGTCAAATTAGTTACAAAATATTCAACAGCTTCCCTGTAGAGTTTTCAGGAAATTGATAGCTAGGGCATTTGGGGATCGATCAATCCCAACACGGCGAGGTGTGGTTGGAGCTTAGCTAGTGATGGGCGGGGCATAGCTAAAAATGGAAATGTCCATTAGGCTAGCCTCTAGCGTCTATATAGACTTGATATGCTTTCAACTTTAAAGTGTATCCATCAAATAGCCTTCAGGAATCAGCTTTTCTGTGCCAATAGTGTCCCTATAGTAAGCCAGCCAGCTTCACTTCAAAGCATGATTCCGTGCCTAAAAGAATGAACCTTTCCGGTTTATCTATCCATCATATGACGTCATAATCAACTACGTGACTGTAGGATGATATTATAATCAATGACGTCATGAATGACGCTGATAAGTAGATAGATAGATAGTGCATTTATATGCGCATGCGATTGCATGTACATCAGCGCTGTACATCAGATCCCCTGTTCATTTGACCGTCTAAGCCCAGCAGCTAGGTCAACTGGAGAAATACAGAGTTAGGTGCCTTGCTCAAGGACACAACGGTGGGGGAAGCGAACTTGCGAACCTAGAGTTACGAGCTCAATTACTTAACCTCTCACCCACCGCGTCCTGAACGATTAATTGAAGACGGATAGTTGTACGAATGTTTTTACTATTTAATAAGCATGGTGTTGAATATTTTGAAACTAATTTGACTGGACGCTGTTGATGCCATAGGCACAAAAGACATAATTACCCAGCCAAATTAGTTTCAAAATATTTAGCAGCTTACATGTAGTTTTCTGGAAATTGATAGTCAATGATCGATCGATTCCAACTCGAGCGAGGTGTGGGTGGAGCTTAGCTAGAGATGGGCGGGGCATATCCAAAACTGAAAAGGACCATGGTTGAGGTGCACAATCCTAAGTAAGTAACACTCAGCTAGCAATGGCTGCAAATCATATTCATGTGATGCATAATTTGTTCCATACTCAATAACGTCATATGTAGGTGTTTCCTTCAGCGTCAAAACATCTGACTTTAACAGCCTTTTGATTCCTTTAGGTGACAGTTTCGATAATGAGGGCTAAGGCCCTGTAAGTTTGTCCCAGAGATTTGTGTCATCACATCCGTTCATCGACAAATTTCTTCAAATCAAATATCCTCGCGTATGTGTATTAGTTGAGAGAATGCTTTCGGGTACAGGTTTGGGAAGTACCTCCTATGTTATTAGCTTGATCATGTGTATTCATCGGGTGTTAATATATTCCATGGTAGCAATGTATGATGTACATTTGCAATAACATCTCCATGTCTCATGACTGGTAATTCATTCGAGAGTTTGTTCGCTCTGGCTCAGACTTGATAGCCAACTCATGGTCTCATATGCAGCTTCTGGAGCGCATATCCAGCATTTTAGAATTGTGGCCATTGATGGAACCTTGACCTCTTGAGATTTCTTTTGCCCTGGTCCCGCGTTAGATCTATTCCAACGCATGTAAGTACAGTTTGACATATTTCCTGTCTGCACGTACAGTATATCGTGGATATTGTGTGCCTAATCAATCCTATCAAAGGTAAAGAGAGCGAAGATAGTTTTTTGTAGATGAGATTACTGTTGGAGATACCAGTCATTTCAGTATATGACTCTCATTTGTTGCATGCTTATGCGTGCTCACTGAAAAATGGGATCTTTGCAGTGCCGAACATCAAAATCAATTAACTGCTTGTTGAAGTAGAGAGACATACATGTAACTAGTAATGACACATGTGCTCAAAGAACATCACGTGACTAATAAATGTGTGCGATAGACGCGCATTTTGATTGACCATGAGAAGACAGGACCAGTAAAAGTACCCGTCTATCTCAACCGTGTACTACTCACGTTTATGCATACATAATTCTGTCAACATAATCTTTGTGTACGCATTCTGATGTTAGATTTATCTAGGTTGTTATCAACCCCTATCCGTTGAGATAAAAAATTCTAGCAGGATGCGACCATTTAGAAATGTAAATTGACACTACATGCTGAATTTTATGAAGGTGCCTCCAACAAAGCGAAACCATAAAGAGGACATTGCCCTTGGAATTAGTTATCTACGTTGATTAGATACATAGATACAACATCAGATAACTTTAGATGTCGGCCATTTTAAAATCCAAGATGGCCACGCTGTTTAATCTTCAACATAGTCGCATTGCAGGAACGTAGACTTTGTGACTATCCTTGACCCAGTAACATGGTAGAGTCTTTAAAATCAACTTCCAGTAGGGTTGACGCATGGATAGGCCTACGTTTCTTAAAATAAATTACTAATGAAGTCAATTTTTGAAATTCATGATGGCGGCCATTAGACGAAGGGAAAGTAATGGCAACATATAAATATGTTCGCCGCGGCCTCTGCCGCCCCCCCCCCCCCCACTGCCGCCCCCACTGCCACCACCACCACCACCGCCGTCAGTAACTACGATGGTTTTTCATATATTTGCCAGCTTGTAGAAATAACTGATATTTGATCATGCGAGTTTGGCAGACTATAGCAAATTGCAATGAACTCTATAGAAACTGTTGGCGCGCTACCAATAACTGCGGATCCCATGTAGGCTATAAGTTAGTGTTAACTGAATTATATATTAAAATATAGTGTATTTTGATTCGATTGCAATACGTGCGGCGTATATTCCTATCCATGGGGTGTGTATATCCGTATCGATTAATTCAAACAGCCCACAAATAGACTATGAGGGAAGTCTGAACACAAATCACATCTAGCTTACAGTAGGCCTGTACAACAAAGTTATTATTGCACAAGTGAGTCGCAGACAGAGCCGAAATAAATCACGGAAGTACAGTATGTGAACAGAATTATGAAGCTAAGTTGTTTTTTTTACAGACATTTGATGGTGACATTAGGAACGAATAACACTTCGGTCAAGTTGTCTCCAAATTTACAAGAAGTTTCATTTGTCGACATTTGAGTTGATGCCATTTTCTGGATGTGAAACTAGATCCGGATTCGGCGAATTATTTCCAGGATTCAGGAGATAGTATGTATTCGGGACCCAGTTTCGGGTGGGTGGGGTTGGGTGGAGGCGGCGGTGGGGTGGCGGTCGGGTTGGAGTGGCGTGGCGGTGGAATGTTGCGGGGTGGGATGGGCTGTTGGGTTCAGGGGAAGGGGTTGGACTGGCGTGGCGGTGGAATGTTGCGGGGTGGGATGGGCTGTTGGGTTCAGGGGAAGGGGTTGGAGTGGTTGGCGTGGGGCTAGTGGTTGGGCAGGCAAGGTACTATCATCATAATCTGGAGATGGCTTCGGCCTATATGTTTGAGGTTCATGTAATATAATTAATTGCCATGATCTAAATGTGATAAGCAAAATATTTGGCGAGGTAGACAACCTCTTCAAAATAAAGTTTTAAAAATGTTATATATAATATCTTAAAGAAAGAAATTGTTATATTTGAAACAATGATGTCATCGTTTAACCCTTTCATGTCAACACCGGCCAAATGCGGCCTCTGTAACGATCTTGACGAATGTTCATTTGCAGCTCAAGAGAAGCCTATTTTTGAAATTTTGCCATTAGAATGACTGGGTCGATTATCGAGCCAGTCATTCCAGTGGAAAATTTTCAAAAAGTCTTCTCTTGGCTTGTAAGTGGATATTTAATAAGCATCTATTGTGATTTTCTTTAGACATTCAATGGTTAAACCCTTTGAACACGAAAGGTCAATCACCAAGTATCACTTACAATGCAATACTAATTCTATTGAACATTTTGAAACAAAATTTTACTGGGAGACCTTGCTGCCTATGATAGCAAAAGGTTTCTATTCAGTTAGTTTCAAAATAATCAACAACGTACGCGTAAAGTTATTTTGGAAATGAAAACCTGGGAATGCGGGGTTCGAATAGCTAAAATGCGATATTTGGTTAATTTTTATTTATTTATATGGAATGTATTGTCTTTCTCGCCAAACAGTGTTGGTACAAAAGGAAAACAATGACAGTCATTGATTAGGACGTCATCATACACGTCACGTAGTTGATTATGACGTCATATGATTAATCGATAAACCGGAAAGGTCTATAGGCAGCAACAACTCCAAATCAAATTCGTTTCAAAATATCAAACAGAATATTCCTTATATCACAAAGAATTTGTGATTTCTGCTCTGTAAAGGATGAAGGGTTATACAGTACTGCTAAAAATTACTTAAAACAAAGCAAAATAAAACGTTAAGTTCAATATTTTGAACATAATTGGACTGGAAGACATTGTTGCCTAAGGCAGCAATGTCTTCCAATCCAGTTATGATCGACATAGTCAACAACACATTTCTTAGTAACTAACATGTTTCTGTCGTTGTTTTGAAAACACTTTAACTTATTTCTATGCCGTACTGTAGGCCTAAATCTGCGCTCTTAGTGTTGCCCAATGCGTGCGGTAACTGGAGATATCGCCTGTGATCGCGCAATGGAATGCGACAAACAACATGTGCTGTGTCACCTGTCATACCTGTACGTGTTTATCTTCCGTTAACCTTTGCTAACCGACAAAATACTGACGTACCAAAATGTGTTAAAAAAGATAGATGGTATATAGGCCTATAGTTATATTACCCCGACAGTTGGTAGGCAAGGAAACGCTGACCAGCGGATTTTTGCGTGTAAGTACATGTGGTCTTGTGAACACATGTTGTAACCCTCTCGTGCCAAAGCGCTCAAAATGTAACTTATGCCAATTAACCCTTTAATGGTCAAGATTTCTCAGGGAAATTATATTTGTACAGTCTAAGAAAAGACTATTTAAAAAAATGTATCACGGAAGTTTACAAAATTAGCTTTCTGTTTTCCTGCAAATAGACATTGCCCACGAACTGGCAGAAGCCTTTTCAACGTCAAGTCTTCGCTACGCCAGTGTCTATTTACAGGCCAAGAGAAGACTATTTTTGATAATTTACTATTGGAATGACTTCCTTGGTTACCGACCCAGCAATTCCAGTAGCAAATTCTGAAAAAATCGTTTTCTCTGGGCGTACAAAAGGACATTTCACGAGAGCGCGGCAGAGGCGGTGCTTGGACCCCCTGGGCAGTAAGCTGTTAAGAGGGATTACTGCCCCAGCACGATAACATAGGCTTAAACAATAGTCTTGAGAGAGGTCCCTTGGAAGCGCAAAAATCCGCCA
>CM067369.1:10875697-10928197 GCA_034401795.1 Chaetoderma sp. LZ-2023a | reverse complement strand
TTTTTCATAGAAAATGTTCATTTGCAAACCAAGAGAACACTATTATTGAAAATTTACCACTGGAATGACTTGCTCGGTTATCGAGCCAGTCATTCCAGTAGCACATTTTCAGAAATAGTCTTCTCTTGGTCTGCAAATGGACATTCCTCAAGACCACTGCTGAAGCCGGTTTTGTCTGATATGAGTGTCAAATGGTTAAAATACGATATTATGATATGTGTGTTGAAAGTGTCAATGTATGTATGTATGATTACTGTATTCTGCGGCTGTAGTAGTAGAAACATCCTACATGTGCAATCAGTCCTTCTTCGCGTTTGCTCATTGTGCCTTGTCCTCAGCCAAAATCCTTAGCTTCCTCAGGTCCATTCTTGACTTGAGTGTACCTAATCTTGCTTTCTTGAGGTCACCTCGTAGCACGCTTAGCAGATTTATGCAATGACATCCTCTCCTGGCTCTGTATTTGCTGGCTTCGCGTAGGGAGAATTCCAAGGCGCTCTGTGCTGGTGTGTCATCTGGCATCCTTAGTACATGGCCAAACATGGTCCATCTTTGCTGGGCGACTTTTACTGACAGCGGCGGTATATTACACATCTTGTATAGTGCATCGTTGGAAATTATGCTCTCTGGCCATTGGTGTCCAGTGATGGTGGGTAGGTGTTTGCGGTGGCAGGCGTCAAGTTTGTCTATAGCTGCCTTTGGAGCTGCCCATCTGTTACAGTTATACATCATCAAGGATACGTAGGTTGCATTGTATAAACGTAGTCTTTTTACCAAGGGCATCTTTGATATACGAAAACATAGCTTCCCGAAGGACTGGAAAGCTATGTTCCCCATGATGCAGCGTGCATCAATGTCAGCAGTACTGCAAAGCAGTGAGCCCAAGATTTTACCTTTCCTCCATGGTTCGCCGCCACGGAGTGGATCGTCTTTTTCTTTAGTTTCATGCTTTGTAGATCGGTATATGTGGGTAAACTCTGTTTTGGATTCATTCATAAAGAGATTCTCAATTTTTAGTTTGTTTGCGGCTATTGGGAGAAGTTCGTCAAGGGGTTTCTTTTCCAAATCTATAAAGTCCACAGCGTCGGCATATACCATCTCTAGCGGCATGCCCAGTATTGACACCGGCGGAGGGGGGTTGGTCTTGTGGAATTTTCCCTCACGGATTTCAATGCAGCAGCCAGGTAACAGGTGAAGAGCACAGGGGTTGACCATCTCCCTGTGGGGGGCCGATTGATGTCTCAAACTCTACAGACTTCACTGACTTGACTCGTACTCTCAGCTTGGTGTCTGCAAGCAGTAGTCTCACTAGTTGTAGCTCATCTTCATTACAACTGGCCTGTCGTAGTACATCTAGGATCTTTGAGCGCTTAATTGTGTCGAAGGCTCGTGACATGTCAATGCCCATTTTGTGGAAATCCCAGTGTTTGGACCTGACTACCGACACAAGCATGCGTTGAGCCCATACAATGTCTCCACAGCTGCGTCCACATTTGAAGCCACTTTGACATGATCCGGTGAAGTCGTCGATCTTGTCTCGGATGCGCCATAGAGTAACATTGGATGGGATTTTCCGTATGCTGTTAATGAGCACAATGGGCGGCAGATTTGGGGAGGGGGGCAGGTGGCTTCTTGGGCTTGGGTAGCGCGATAAGGATGGCTTGGCCTACAGCGTCGATGGGAAGGTGGTGCATAAAAGCTGAATTGATTATGTGCGTGATCGCTTTTGAGATAATGTCACTTGCATATTTGAATAGTTCATTGCTCGTGCCATCAGGTCCAGATGCACGTCCTTTTTCAGGGCTTTATGTGCCTTCTCAACTTATGCTGTTTAATTGGTATTAGTAATGGCCTGCGGTCTCCTGAGAATGGGTGCAAGGGCTCATCATCGTGGTTAGTGAACTGTTCCTTGAACCATTCTCGAATTACCTCGGCTTTTCCCTGGTCAGTCCCGATAAAGTGTCCTACAGAGTTGTGTACAGTTAGTGGTGGTGTGTAGTCAGCAACTCTCAGGGCTCGGGATTCCCGAAACATTTTGTGGCAGTCACCCGTGGCAGCGATTTCATCTGCCAGGGTGTCTGCTTGTTGGATAGCAAGATCTTTTAGGAGTTCGCTAATGTGGCGCAGAATGTTATTGCGTTCCTGGTGTAGTTTGGTGCGATCTTCACTTTGGCCACTTTGATAGATGCGCAGACGTAACGCTTTCTGTTCTGCTGACAGTTTTACTACGAGAGGGTCGTCAGTATACCTAGTTCTGTTGTTTTTAGAACACCTATCTACTAGCTGGTGATTCCATAGATATCAGTATTTTGGTTAGGGATTTGTTTGGATCAGAGCTGACGTCGATGTTAGCTATCTGCTCCCCGAGGTCCTTTTTGTATGACATTTGAGTGTCAGTGTCTCTGATGAGCTTGGGTACGTTGTTGGTGACTCTACCCTCTTGCCTGGTATGGCGTTTATACATTAGGCTGAGCTGGTTCGTATGGAGGTGTGTAATGACTGTCTTATGGTCAGAATTGAGGTATGTGCCTCCATAGGAACGAGCATCCCGAGGTATGGGTTTTGCTGCTGTCTTGGATAGTATGATATCTATTTGGTTGAAGACAGTTTTTGTAGCCTTAGAACCTTTTGGGGCTTTGCGATCAGCAATGTGTCCAGTCCATGTTGTCCGGTGGCGGCATGGGTGTTTGAAAGCCGTATTTGTGGCAAATAGGCCATTGGAGCTAAGGAATGCCACCAGTGCATCTCCATTGCTGTTGTGTGTGCCCTCTCCGTACGATCCCATGCATGAGCCAAGTCGGGCACCTTTGTCTGCAATACCGAGCTTACCCAGCTTGGAATTGAAATCGCCACACACGAACAGTTGCCATCTAGCTGAGATAGTAATGGCGGAGCTCAGTTCTATATAGAAGGAATCTAATATAGCTGGATTCTCTTTGGCTCTTTGGGTAGTTGGCCCATATGCGTTGACTATGCGACACTTGGTGGTAGTGCGCTTTCGCCTTGATATAGCCAGGCCGATAAATGCAACGCGATCTCTGACGTATCCAAAACTAATGACATCGTCCAATACCCTTGGTCCGATTACGAAGCCTAATCCATAGTGTCAATACGCTGGTAAATTGGTGAAGCGCAGCTGGATGTGGGTGAGTTGTTCTCCTCGCACCCCACACCTAGCTCAACCCATGTTTGACTCTTCGAACCCTGGTTTTCAAGAATCTCAATTTTAACGTAATTATTAAGGCAAACTGTTGAATACTTTGAAACAAATTTAACAGGAATCTGTTATGGCAATAAGCAAATTAGTTTCAAAATGGTCAATATTTATTAATGAAAATGTTAATTTAGCTAACATGAGCACGTTTTGACATGCGTGACTGTATTCCTTCATTTAAGCATGAGCCATCATGATCAACCTCGATGCAACAACGACTTTGCTAAGAATATTGCAAAATTTGCTAAAATAAATAGACTAAGTTCGGACACTCAGTCTGATTACGCCGATTACCCCGATTGGATATCCGAACGCCGAGAGTATAATCGGATAACGGTCTACTAGATTAGCTCCGCCCACGTTTTATACGTGTAGATACTTTGAACCCAGAATTCCCAGAATCCCAATTTCATGGTAACTATACAGCTAACCTGTTGATTATTTTGATTGTTTTGAAACTAATTTGACTTGTATTGTGCAAAGTTAAAGTCAAATCAGTTTCAAAATACTCAAAAGAATGTTTATTAAGCGTTAAAGACATACAATCCGTACAATTGTTGCACTATGTCAGGATCATGACGGAGAATTTCTGTCAACTATTATTGCCATGTCAGGCTGCACGTGACAGGCACATTTCTGTCAAATTAGTTCTAGAATATTAAACCGTTGACCTGTATAGTTACCTCGTTTTAACCAGTTTACTTATATAGTAACCTGCATAATTACCTTATAGTAACCTGTATAGTTACCTGTATAGTTACATGTATAGTTACCTGTATAGTTACCTGTATAGTTACCTGTATAGTTACCTGTATAGTTACCTGTATAGTTACCTATATAGTTACATGTATAGTTACCTGTATAGTTACATGTATAGTTACCTGTATATTTACCTATATAGTTACCTGTATAGTTACCTATATAGTTACCTGTATAGTTACCTGTATAGTTACCTGTATAGTTACCTGTATAGTTACCTGTATAGTTACCTGTATAGTTACTTGTATAGTTACGTGTATAGTTACCTGTATAGTTACATGTATATTTACCTGTATAGTTACCTGTATAGTTACCTGTATAGTTACCTGTATAGTTACATGTATAGTTACCTGTATGGTTACCTGTATAGTTACATGTATAGATACCTGTATAGTTACCTGTATAGTTACCTGTATAGTTACCTGTATAGTTACCTGTATAGTTACCTGCATAGTTACCTGTATAGTTACATGTATAGTTACCTGTAAAGTTACCTGCATAGTTACATGTATAGTTACCTGTATAGTAACCTGCATAGTTACCTGTATAGTTACCTATATAGTTACCTGTATAGTTACCTGTATAGTTACATGTATAGTTACCTGTATAGTTACATGTATAGTTACCTGTATAGTTATCTATATAGTTACCTGTATAGTTACCTGTATAGTAACCTGCATAGTTACCTGTATAGTTACCTATATAGTTACCTGTATAGTTACCTGTATAGCAACCTGTATAATTACCTGTATAGTTACCTACAAATTGAGAATCTGAGGACTCATGTTTCAAAAGTCAGCTTTGGAGTTGGATAGAGTCAAGAGCAATAATTCATAACATATATACCGATTCATTTTTGGGAGAGTGACTGCCCTGTGGTCAAGCGGATAGTAAATACAAGCAGGTGGCCGGCGAGGAAGCTCTGGAAGTTGTCAGAAGTCAATGGTTTAATACAAACATCACGAATTACAATATAAATGTACATGTGTCTGATAATGAGGGTGTTTGATTTTATAAAAAAGATTAGATTAACGAATGTTTACTGTTCAAATCTCGCCGGTGAATGGTTGGGTTCAGTTTTACGCTCGTTGGGCCGGTATCGGGTTCATATAGATTTCTATTCCCATTCCGACACTATTTAGGCTGGGTTCAGTCTATTATGGTAACTTATCCAGTCCTTATACCAGTATTCTCGTATGCATCCGGGTGGTGTGTGCGGAAAAGCGGATTGAAGTGGATGGCTTATGTTTCGAATGATAATCTAACACGATAGACATTCACTGAGACACGAACCAGGCTAACCCTTTCATGACAAAGCGAGCCATAACCTGCTTCTACAATGGTCTTGAGGAACGTCCATTTGCAGGCTAAGAGAAGACTATTTAAAAAAATTTACCGCTGGAATCACTGGCTCGATAACCGAGCCAGTCATTCCAGTGATATATTTCTGAAATAGTCTTCTATTAGCTTGCATGCGGATATTTAATAAGGACATATTCTGTTTTACTTGATCAAATTTAGCCAGTACGCTAACCAGCGTGCCACCATATCCTTCCTGATGACCGCTCTAAAAAGTTATTGGCTTGGTTGGACGCAATCAAGACCCTAATCGTGGCTCCCATTCAGTCCCCCCCCCCCAGGTTTTATTTCATTAACTTCTCCGGTGTGCTGTGTTCCCCTAAATGTGCAGCGTTCAATCCAATACGTGCAATCGTCAGGGCGATTACGTGTATGTAAGCAATTACAATAAAGCGTTGTTATCGACGAACCCAGTTTTAACTAATGTCACAAATTTGCAATATCGCTAAGTTTAGTTTAGTTTATTCTCAAAAACTCTACAAAGTTACAGAGAGAAAGTATATACAAAATGTACAATGTTATACTATTAATGTATAAATACTTATTATCATTATTTCATCAAACAATACAGTATTCAACAAGCAGTAGTTTCTCTAATTTAACTGGATCCATGCCTGTTTGTTTTTCATATCTACACGCAGATCCCCTATAGACATTTGTGTACATGTTGAAGTGCGGGAAAAGGAGACCATCAAATGCAGCCGGCTAGTAACCCTATAATAATACATGTATTGATAAACACTTTAGATCATTTAAACAACCTAAATATTAGTCCAGGAGCTAAAGCTAGGTCAGAATCGTGACGTAGCCCACCCAGTATTCGGAAGGTCTGACACTTGCTGTGGCTTGGGGGACATGTCCCACACATTTTAAGCCCTGTTGTACAAACAAATTGTGGTAGCACTAATTAGTTATCCTGATTTCTTTGCATAGGGGGTCTAGGCTTTGGCTGTATCCACAGTGCACAACGATATAAGCATGATCGTGTCATAACTCAAAGTAATATCGTATTAGATTCACAATATATGAAATTTAGACGGATATCGACCTAACATATATCCAACATACATTTTGCATGCATATACCAAAGGCGAGGGTGAAATATGAAGGTTATATTTTATGTATGTATACTAACTCCATCATAGAATCTGTATATCCAGCTGTACCACTGTTGACAAAGCACCCATGTAATGGTGGTTGGAATGAGACAGATGGATGTGGTGGTAATCGGTGCGGAAAAACAAATTAAAATGAATACTACACTTCACATCGCTCACAGCTGCTGCTTGGATTCATAAGAGCTGAGAGAACTGGAGATTGCCAGGCACACCTATCTGCTACTGCTGCTATGGCGCCATATTTCTACAGCATGGACAGAACCAATTATGCAAGATGGCTGCCAATGTATCTTGCGGACATGAAGATGCTTCCAAGTACACATCCCCATGTACATGAACAATTCTTGAATGGAAATCATTCCGTAAGTCGCTCACACCATCCATTCAATCAAGTGTGGACAGATATGGCCTTAGAGCAATCGATTAATTTGGATTCCAAAAAGCGAGGTGGTATTATTGGAATAACACAAAAGCCAGGAGCTCTGGAGAGGTGGTTTTTAACTAGCCACGAGAGGGCAGCCATAACAACGGTCACAAAGCAAATGTGTGGGTTACAAGTTAGTCACATGTTTGGAGTACATAAGGAAATGGGGACTAATCGAATGAACAGGGATGAAACCGATGTGCAGAAGATACTTTCGATGTTCTCATCAGATATAATGACCAATCCCTTTAATATTGCGGAAAACGACGACAGCGAGTGTCTTCCGCTTGTAAACATTGCAACTGGCGTGGTATTGCCTGGTGAAATCGCCAAGAGACTTGTTTTCGCCTGTGACATTGGTAAGGAGATTATGGACAATTTTGTTCAGGAGCGGCTGGACACTAACACGAGAAGCTTTTGGGACACGTTGCCACACTTAAAACTTAAAACATTTGCCAGCCTAGCACAGAAGAAAAAACTCAAAACAAATGATGAAAAAATTCACAATGTGAGATCTGACCGCGATCTATTTGGTCGATTAATTATTGCCGCAAGGTCCAGAGATGTTGATTTAAAACTAGTGATGACGTATGAACTGTCTGCTGTTCCACTATCATTGTCACATACGGACGGGACTCTAAGAAAGAATGTGAAAAGTGTTTTGTTAAGTGAACTAGAAAAGGAAGTAAATGTTGATGGACGGCTTCCAGCTGTTGACAAGAAAGGCGCAACAGCTTATGTAGTAGATGGCATGGCAACTGTGCAAATGGTTAAAACTGGAGGTACGTCTACATTTGGAGAATTGGCTGATAAATACTGGCACATCTTTACAGTTCCACTGAATCAAGAAGACTGCAACAGAGTAGATATAGTTTTTGACAGATATGATAGACTTGAATCTCTCAAAGCGGAAGAGCGGCTAAAACGTGGGTCATCAACAGCATTGGAAGTAAAGATTGCTGGAGAAAATACTCCCGTTCCAAAGCAATGGGCCAATTAAATCAGCAATCCAAACAACAAAAGTAACCTGGTTGCATTTCTCAGCAAGCGGTGGCGTGATACTGGTCCAAATATGCTATCTGCCGACAATTGCGTCATTCTTGCTGGTGGCTTTAACGATGGAATGGATGTTGTTGTCATTTCAGCGAACAATTCGTCGTATTTGGAAGAACTTCGATCAGATCACGAGGAAGCAGATACGCGTATGATGTTGCACGCGCTACACGCTTCAAAAGACCACATGCGTGTTGTTATACAGTCTCCTGATACAGACGTGGCAGTACTTAGTATATATCCGTATCGTTCGCTTCACTGTTCTGAACTATGGTTCCGTACGGGCACAAAGGACAAATTGCGATACATACCAATACATACAGTTGCTCAAGTACTGGGCCCAGCTATCTGTCTGTCTTTGCCTGGGTTTCATTCTCTTACAGGTTGTGATAGCACTAGTGCATTATTTGGAGTCCCTAAGAGAAAATCATTCAATCTCTTAAAGTCATCTGAATGTCATCAGCTTAGCTTAGCCCAACTCGGCGAACATGTTGACTTATCACCGAATACTGCAATTCTATGTGAGAAATTTGTCTGTGAGTTGTATACCACCAGGGATGTGGGAAAGACAGCTGATGAAACCCGTTATTGGCTCTTTTGTCAAAAGAGACAAAGAAATGAAAATCTTCCACCTACATCGAATAGTCTAAAGCATCACACCGAAAGGGCCAATTTTCAACCTCTTGTTTGGAGACGTTCATTGCAAGCTGTTCAGAATCTTCCATCTCCAAATGGACATGGCTGGAGTATAGTGGATGGTCTACTCAAGCCTGTTCTAATGTCAAAGGATCCTGCTCCATTTGGATTAATTGAACTCACATCATGTAGATGTCAAAAGTCTGCCTGCAAAAGAACAGATCTCTGTCAATGCAAGGCTAACAATCTACTCTGCACTGAAGCTTGCCTTTGTATGGGAGGTGAAATGTGTGACAATGTTCAGCATACAATTGTCGAAGATGACTCTGACACGGATGAGTAACATTCTCTCATTTGCTCACGTGATAAATATGTCCTGCCAGCTTGTGTAGACATGCACTGCATGTCAGTTAAAAGTTTAATTATGAAAAATGTAGAAAACATGGGCATTGTTGTAGCTAAGGTATTGCTAGTCACAAGAAGACCTAAGTGCCCCAATATGTACAAAGCAACATACGGGTGTCTTAAACGAGGTTGATTATGTATAAATCTGCGATATACGATCACTCCTTTCCATTTTGGTTAAGATTGTATTGATATAACATGCGCTTAAGTTTGTGAAAAATTTACCATTGTGAAAATTGTCTGAAAACTACATTCAACACCTATTGTAAATGGGCTTCTCACGGGTTAGTGATACCACAATTTTCTTGTATAACACGGCTCAGAATATACCCAAGACATCGGTCTAGCATAATATAGAGACAAACCTTCTGAATACTGGGTGTGCTACGAAACCATTCTTCTAGACCCCTTTTGAAAATTGGCTCCCGGACTATATACTCATTATGAATTTATACGGTGATACCATTTTCGTCCGGAGTTATTCATTCATTAACTTACTCATTTTAAATGTATTTAGGTCAAGACGAAACTATTTATCTATAAGCTGTTTCTGTTCTCTAGCGAGTATTGAGCATTCAAACAAATAGTAGAATTCATCTCCCATTTGATTTTTATCGCATATAAAGCACGCACGTTCATATCTGGTTCTCACCTGGCCATACTTTCTCACCTCTGCTGGTAATTTGTGGTTACATGTTCAGCATTTACATAATAGCGTTGCAAAGTTCTGCGGGAGAGAAATTACATATTTTTCAAACTTAAACTCGTCTTTATGAATTATATAGATTATGTAGCAGTTACGATTAAAAATTTCCCGCCTCCAATTTTGTATGAACTGATCTGACAATTGTTGTCTTATGACGAGCTTCAAGCTTTCAATATGGCATGGGTTTTGCTCAGTCCATACATTTGGGAGGCCAGTCGACTCTATTAAGTTCTTTATGTGGGTTAGCCATGGCCAATGATACGCATTCTTAGAGGGCAATTGAAATATTAAATTGTAATGCCTGTATGGAATCTAGGAGTCCTTTCCATTAATTATATAATCATTCTCACATTTATCTTAATTCTAAGTGGTAATTGTCCAAGTTCTCCATAGACTAGTTGAAGCATGTATATTTTCATTGCGATAGTACGTGAAATTAGTTTTTAGTAGAAAGTGGCTAAAATTGAATACATAATTCAATAGAATAAATAATTTCACAGCCAACAAATTACCCATATTTACCTCTTGAACTACATGATATGGCCGCTGAGAGAGTCTAGGACCCGAAAATTTCGGGAGGGACCCTGGCCTCTCCACTCACGGACTGATGGATGGGCTCACAACCACAACCCACCACATCCACATGACACTGCAGTGACCACTTTGTCTTATTTCATACCCTGTTACTAGCTTTCATACTTGTACGTACTTATAGGTTACCCATGGGCGGAGGCAACGAGGAGGAAGAGATTGCTCATGTTTCCGATGGCAGTGGGATAATCACCCCTTGAAGTGCATACCAGGCTAGACAGCTAACCCTATAATGGCTAGATTTTGTCAAGAACATCAAAATGCTTGCTTATTGAATGACCATTTGCAGACACTTTGCAAATTTTCCACTGGAATAACTGGCGTTGTTATCGAGCCAGTCATTCCAGTGGTAAATATAAAACATGCCCTTCTTTTAGCCTGTAAATGGATACTCCTCAAGACTACTGCAAAGGCCGGTCTTGGCCGGCTTAGCCATGAGCGGGTTAAGCTGGCCAGTTCACTGACAGCCACTACGCCAATCCGCATACCCTTATGACCGCTTCCACATGATATGATACGTTGACTTCCAGCCGTCCAGAAAGGAGGCTGAAATAATATGTCACTGGCAGTACGATCTAAGATAGCATATACACGTTTGATTAAGTATTCACCATGCATGGCCATTCGTTGGAGATGCTAATGCGTTTCTAACTTCTGCTTCCATTCTTGGCTTTTGCAGGGGTTGCTGCACCTTCAAACGTGGGTAAATGTGTGTTTTTGTGTCAGAGAACCGATCAGCGAACCATTCCTTGATTGTTTCAGCCTTTCCCTGGTCATAGCTGATGAAGTATTATTGATAGCAAGAGGTTGTTCAGAGATTTCCTTGCTTGCTCTAAACATTTTTCGACGATCATCAGCAGACATGATCTCGGTTAGCAGGTCATCTCCTTTGATGACGAGTTATTTCAATCGTTCACTGATTTGGTGCAGGATCGTACTGCAATTCTGTCTTGGTTCAGTTTGGTGATCATTTCGACTGCTTAGATATATATAAAACGTCAGTGTAGCCAGGATTTCCTTTGGTTAGTATTCCTGGCTACACTGACGTTTTAGCACATTTATGATTTCAATTAGGACTTCATTTGGTTTGCGGCTGAGGTTAATCACGACTGTCTGCTTCATTATTCTTTTACTAAACGACGCCTGGGTGCACGCACGCACGCACGCACGCACGCACGCACGCACGCACGCACGCACGCACGCACGCACGCATACATACATACATACATATATAAATATATATATATATATATATATATATATATATATATATATATATATTTATTTATATGTATATATATATAAATATATATATATATATATATATATATATATATATATATATATATATATATATATATATATATATATATATATATATATATATATATATATATATATATATATATATATATATATATATGTATATATATATATATATATATATATATATATATATATATATATATATATATATATATATATATATATGTGCGTGCGTGCGTGCGTGCGTGCGTGCGTGCGTGCGTGCGTGCGTGCGTGCGTGCGTGCGTGCGTGCGTGCGTGCGTGCGTGCGTGCGTGCGTGCGTGCGTGCGTGCGTATATACCCTAGACGTATACTGACAAATCAGATGTACATCATGACCATTTGGTACTCATATAGTGGACATAATATTAGCTCTCACTTGAATACCGATACAGTGCATGCATATCATATGTTAATAGCGTATCTATACTATTATTGCATAAAATCATTGCTTTCATTTCTAAGTTGATACCGACTCTCTCGGCTCGATATCTGCTTAGATGTGCTCTTATGAATGGGCCTGGGCTAGTTTCCCTGTGGCCTTTCCTGAGGGGTGGCAATCCTAGATATGTTTACTAGGGTCAAGTCATATGAAAATATGCACCGCCATTTTACAGCAGTCGGTGGCAACCTTAGGCCCCACCATAGGTAATTTTGACTCATTCTAGTCAGCATATATGCTCTATGGTTCTACCCAGGCTTATTATTTTTATATACTGATAAGAATTATTATTGTTTTGATAAAAATATCAAATTCTCACTAACATTGCAGTTTTGTATTTACTCCTTTTTCATCAATGTATATGCTGATGGCTGAACTCTTATTGCCCGCCACGTACTCGTAATAATATGACCCGTTCATTAGTTGTTAATAACCAGTATACATATATTTCTTTGGTGGTGGTGTTTGCCCACCAACTTTCTTGTAGTTATATCAACATAGTAAGTAATAATGATATCTGTGGGACACACGCGCGCGTGCACACAGCATTCCAAATAATGCTAAATTAGAAGTGCTGGTATTAACGTCACTTATCACTCCCACTCACCCCCACCCCACCCCGCCGCTCATTATCAGCATCACCATTATGCTAACAACATAAGGTTTATCATCAATATTACAGGCAGCATGCAGTCTGCTCGCTCCAAAGCCCTGAAGCAGTCTTCTCCAGGTTCACACTATCTTAGCCATCTTTCGAATAACATAAATATATAGCATACAACCAAAACCACTCATACTGCGCATAGTCTTTTGTCATTAATTATGTAGTTGGTATATTAATCGACGCCTAATGATGTCAAATTAACGCGAATCCTGTTGTGTATACACAGTGTTAACCAGATGCTCAAAATAAACTTATTCTCCTGACTGAAATTTTGAAAGAATAAGTTTTATGTGCTCTGAACCCCTGGAAGTGACGTACTTTTTCGAAAAGATGTTCATGTATGGGAACCCCGTTGTTTTGAAGAAAAGATAATTTGCTGTGTATTCCAAGAACATGGATTCCTTTGATATGGATTCCTGATACTACTACTACTACTACTACTACTACTACTACTACTACTACTACTACTACTACTACTACTACTACTACTACTACTACTACTACTACTACTACTACTTACTACTACTATTACTACTACTATTACTACTACTACTACTACTACTACTACTACTACTACTACTACTACTACTACTACTACTACTACTACTACTACTACTACTACTACTACTACTACTACCATCTTAGAGCCCTAGCGCTCAGCTGGCTAATATCTATGCCTTTGAGCCTACCGTACAGATCGGAAATAACTTAACACGTTCTATTAAATATTTTGAACACGATTGTATTGTAAGACATTGCTGCCTAAGCCAATCCAATTATGTTAAAAACCATTCAAGACAACATTTCTTACATTATGCGCAAAACTGTGCTAACTAACATGTTTCTGGTTTTGTTTTCGAAATATGTTAACTTATGTATGCATCCCATAGTTTGTAGGATAAATGGCAAAGCGTCGAATAAATCAAGAACCTATGTGATAGATAACATATGCCCAAGTGTACCAACCAGGGCCGTATTTAGATATGTGGGGCCCCTGGGGCAAAGAATGAACGGGGGGTCTGCGGTCCTCCACCAGAAAATGTTTTACATCTAGGTGCTCTGAGACGGCCAGAGAGTCTACTTTTAGGGTGAATTATGGCGCTTTCTTTCGTTGTAAAATTATTTTATTTTACAAATTTTCGTAATTAACATTGTTGCCGAACACCAAACAAGAATTGGCCCCCCACCTCGACAAATATTATAATAGAATTATAATGCATGATTAAGAGTTCTAAACTAATAAAGTTTGCTTTAAATGTCGTATAACATCCAAAAAATTGCATAATTTCTTTTTTCATTTTTAAATTGTGGGGGCCCCATACGTGCCCCGCTTGCCACCCCCACCTTAAATACGGCCCTGGTACCAACCCCGTGAGAAGTTAACAGCATCAACTAAGATGAGCCATGTCATAAATAGATGGATTGATGTCTAGCTATGTCTCACACATTTCTAGCTATCGTCAGTCAAATTTATATGCTAGTGCTAATAAATCCTAACACTGAATAACTGGAAAATGTTGCTGCCTAAGTCTTAGATAAATTAGTTTAAGAATTTACAACAGAATATGTAATAAATTATATATCCAGAAAACACATAGAATTCAGACGGTTACTCTCGGACCTTTGCGCGTTCATGTTGGAGCTACAGTCATATGTGACGCAAGCTAACAAGTGACGCATTTTGGTTGGGACGTCAGATACGCGAGAGACAGAGCGCAGTCCTCCATTATTGTCTTTCTACATTGACGCTATTGCTTTGGAAAGTTCTCAAACAGCCTAACGCTGGTGCCCATAGATGTAATATTCAGAATATTGATATTATTTAATCGTCACCAGAAACCTGTTGACTAGATATTATTTAAAGGACTTGGCATATTATAGAATAAGACAGCTGAATATTTTATTATTGGTTCCCAAGGAAAAATTGAGCTGTAATGATCTAGGTATTTTATGGTCAAGCATGCTATAAGCTAACAGCTCTCAATATACCGAGCGTGACAATTTCAGATATATTGTATTTTCTATTGGATTACACATTTTAGAAAATTGATAAGGGTCATAACTCAGATTTATGAAATCAGACAAAATGCACATGTCCACGATGCAAATATCAGATGCTTATGAAGTCATTTAGAAGTAGATTTGAGTGCTGGAACACCAGCATTCTGGAAAGCGTGGTCACCGTGGTTTGGTTAATCTCACCTCGTAATCCGGGAAAAGTCTGTCAGCCAGTTACGACCTGCGTGGGGTATCTCAGCATTAACATGGATTTATGTAGCACCGCCTCTGCTCTACACCTCATGGTGACTGGCCAAGACCGACCATGGCTGCACAAATGCATCATTGGTCCATATCATTGGGCCAAATTTCTATAGTAATTGTTCGGGAGTGTGCGTAATGATGTAATCTTTAGACTCAATCTATTTTAACACTGCATAATTTAACGTGTACTTGGCTGACTCGCCTGGTGAGGTTTTCACCCACATATTAAAAAGGTTTATACAAACTTCCGGATATAATTGTTGGGGGTTTTCACAAATCACTGTGAAATCATGATTTGCATGTGTTCAAGTGTCACTTTATTGAACATAGTTGCTGCCGGAAGCTGGGAATTAAAGTAAACTTTATCTGGCAGTTAATACTGGTAGCCCTGCGTATGCGGTGAGTGTATTTAAACACAACTGTTTGTTTCATAAACTGTGAGTACACAGAGATCACGTCAATATAACAGACACGGCAGTCCCACTGTGCTGAGCAGCAGCCCATGACTGGGTTACCCGAGCCGGAAATAAGTTGGACCGCCTCTGTAAAGTTGCTGATATTTCTGTTGTAGAATTAACCGATGCGTTGGATGAGTTTGATCGCAGACTCAGTACTCTGGACACTCGTTTCACAACTGTCAGGCCAAATTGTGCCAAATGCAAGGAAACATCAGACTTTGTTATGTTTACCAAAACACTGCCCCATCTGGTGTTACTAATAACTCCCCTTCTATGCACACCCCCAAACACACCCGTGTTGATCCAGGTATATCAATTGTTAATACAAATGATTCAAATAAAAATTCAGTTACGGGGATAGCTTTCATGTTTTATTACAAGTCGCCCGTGTGTCCGTGCATGGTGAGTGTGGAGACACTGAGGCTATTATTTTATTTGACACAGGCTCTGATAAGACCTATATTTCAAAACACATAGTAGACAATACTGCACTAGAGTGGATTGAGTCCTAAAACCTTGCTTATGCGAGCTTTGGCAGTGGTCAGATCAGCAGTGCAGAGCAAAGAAATATTTACAGTATACTTTTATTATGTAGTAGTAGTAGTAGTAGTAGTAGTAGTAGTAGTAGTAGTAGTAGTAGTAGTAGTAGTAGTAGTAGTAGTAGTAGTAGTAGTAGTAGTAGTAGTATCATGGGAATACTGCAACCTTGACAGTTATTGAGATTCCAGGTAGTTGCGCCTCTATATTCCGTCCATCTGTTTCCCACAGTGTACTGACATCCTTTGGGAAAAATATTGAGTTTGTTGCTGATCTTGTGGGACAGGACGTGCGAGTGGACATTCTATTAGGCATAGATGCCTACTGAAAGCTGATGACACCTGAAATGGTATTCCTGCCTGATGGTTTAGCTGCTCAGCGGTCTGTGTGTTGGTTGGATCTTGTTGGGCACTTTGGCTGTGCCCACAGTTGCAGCAAATCAGCTGTGTGTTTCCCATCAACTGTTTGCACAAAATTATCAGAGTCTGGCGTAAAAAGTTCCCGGGACTTGGATTCAGTGGGCATATGTGATAAGGAGCCCCGGTAATGGATCCAGTGTTGGATGAATTTAACAAGCAGATACAGTTCTCTGAGGGCAAGTATGTGGTGCCTCTTCCATGGAAGTCTGAGGAAGTGCGATCCAATCTCCTCAGCAACGAGGAAATGGCTAAGTCACGTTTAGACCATCTGACCCATCGCCTCAGCAAAGAAACATAACTGGAGTCCAAGTATCAGAAGGTCTTTTGTGAGACGCAAATAGAGGGTATTATAGAGGAGGCTCCTGAAATTGAGACATGTGGTTCTCACCCCACCTTTTATATGCCACACTGTCCAGTAGTGAAGGAGAGTAGCTGGATCACAAGGGTCCGTCCTGTATTTGATGCCTCGGCTAAGGGGTTTAATGGAGTATCATTGAATGATTGCCTGGAGACTGGTCCTAGCATGATCCCTGATCTTCCTGGTGTTTTGTTGCGTTTCAGATGGCGGAAGGTTGCTCTTTCAGCTGTGACAAAGGCGTCCCATCAGATCCAGGTCCAACCTGAGGACCAGGATGTGCATAAATCTCTCTGGAATGACCGGGGTATCATCCGCCGGATGAGGTCTGTGCGTGTACCCTTTGGCAACAAAAGCAGCCCATTTCTACTCAATACTACTATTAAATATGACTTGATACAGTTCGCTTCTTCTCGTGTGACAGAAGAACAGTCTGTGTATGTGGATGATTGGCTATCTGGGTGCGACGATGATTCAGAGGGTTGTGACATGCTTCGTGAGGCTGGTGATGTCATGATTCAAGCTGGAACATCTCTGGCAAAATGGGGTTGAGATAGTGAACAGGTTGATGATTTGTTAAGTCAGGACTTCGTTGACAAGTCGGTAGGAGAAGACTCTTTCAAGGTACTAGTTATGCAATGGATAGCAGCCCAGGATTGTTTCTCCTTTGATGGGTTTTTGGTATCTAGTGATCTAGTGATCTGTGTGTCACACAACCGTTGGCCATGAGTCTCATCTCGAGTTTATATGATCCATTGGGATTTCTTTCACTCTTCACCATGATGGCCAAGTGCCTGTTTCAGGAACTTTGGAAGCTTATACTGACATGGAATTAGGTAGTACCTGTGGAAATATGGAAGGGATTTTCACAGTGCCTCAAAGGTTTGGAGCTTCCAAAAACCTGGACGATTCCTCGGAGTTACACTAGGGTCACTTGGTATCGCAATGGTGTACTCCATCTGTATACATTTCGAGATTCATCCCAGTCGGCTTATGGCATGGTGGCAATGAAAAATCCCAGTGAAGATGGTAATAATAATATTGAGTGTTTGACTCACCTTCAGTAAGGCTCTGAAGAACACGCGAGATGATATCTGCAGTAGAAGCAGTCGATCATGATGAAGCGAGTTGCTGAATCCTGACTGAGTGCTGATAATGTGATCAACGAAGTTATAATACGATTTCTGACTGAATGCTGATAATGTAATCCACGCATTTCTACGATTCGATCCAAATGACGAACGATCTGTTTCAATGAGAAATGTACGAAAATACTGTACAAACGAATACTGGTTCTGACGATAACAGTAGCCCGATAATAATAATAATCCGATGAGAGTGATCCTATATTGAACCGATAATGACAGAAATGGTTCCCGAGGTGCACGATGGATGCAGATGCTATGAAGAACTGAATATTGAAAACTGGTCCCGATGTGCCAAAAATGAGTACCAGCTCCGGCGACCAAAATGACAGGTATATCCAAGCTACTTGTTGTTCCCCGATATAATTGTTAACTCAATCCCATGATATGGTCAAGAAATACTATTATTTTAACAAAACTGGAGACATTACAAAATCTTCTTTCTTCAAATCTCGCGACAAAGTTGAAGACATGATAAATCTTACCGAAAACAGTTTACTAAAGGCTCCGCCCAGATCTATACAAAATTCTAAAATAGTCCTTCAGAACATGGCGCATGTGTCTACATACATGTGCAGCTGCGGGATAGAACGTCGAAGTCATCTCTGGTTATTGCTCGGGCTAACGTAGCCCTTTGAAGAGATTGAGTGTGTCAGGTCTCAAGTTGTTAGGTGCCCTGCTTTGTGCGAGCTTAGTGTTGTATGTGCGGCAGACATTGAAGTTGCCTGATGATATGAATTGTCACTGCTGGACAGACTCTACTGTGACCCTAGCATGGATCCAGATTGACCCGCATGAGTGGAAACCATTTGTTGGTAACAGGGATGCTGAGATCCAGACCCTTATTAGTCATTCACTGTGGCATCATCTTCCTTATAAAGAAAACCTGGCAGGTTTGGTTACTCGTGGAATCTCAACAGAGGAGTTGCTAAAATCACAGGTCTGGCATCAAGGTCCTGTTTTTCTCTCAGAAAAGACTGATTGTAAATGTAGTGGACACCTAGCAGTTGCTCATGGGAATTGGAAAAAATGGTTCTGATATGATTAGGATGGAGGGGATCCGGTGGTCAGGTATTTCAGATCATCTGCTGGTCAGTGTAGCTCTGGAAGAAGACACCCCTGCAGCCTCTGATGTTAATGGTAAATGTCCTAACAGTTCTGCCCGGAACCTATACACAATTATAAAATAGTCTTTCAGAACATTCTTCCCTTTCTCGATAGGTTCTATAACGTTCTTATCGAAATAATTACTGGGTGCCACCTCTTTCAATGGCACATAACTTTGGAATTGGGCGAAGAAACACAGTTTGTCCTACTTGAATTCTGGCAACACAAGCATGACCATCCTTGCCAGGGTGTACTGTCAATAACACTGCCACTGCCCTCTGGGAGAATCCGGAGAAACGACCAATACGACATCGCCGACTTTGATGTCTTCATCCATTTCCTATGTTTGTTTAATCCAGGAAGCCATTCTCTCATCCATCTGTGCCGAAAGTGTTTTACAGGCTGCTGAATCCGACGCCAGCGATTTCTTGGGTTGAACTGTGTATGCTCTACTGACTTTCGGGGGCAAACTGACCACAGACCTGCCCATGTAAAAATGATTCGGAGTTAATGGAGTGTTATCACTCGGATTCGCTGACTGGTATGTTCGGCACCAGTAAATGCCGTCATAAGTTCCTCAACTGTTACATCTGCGTTATTTAATATAGCACAAATTGCTCTCTTGGCTGATTTTTTATCATTGTTTCATGAACGCCCCGACGTGTAGCGCCAATGGTGGCTTACAGTTCCATCTAATTCCCTGATTCGATGTACATTTCTTTAGTTTCTCCATGTAAAGCTCACTAACTAACTCCTGAAGTTCCCTATCTGCTCCGACAAAATTAGCTTCGTTGTCCGATATGACCTCGACTGGCAAACCCCGACGATTTACCGTCCTATAGAATGCATTTAAAAATGAGCGTGTCCATTCTAAAAGCTACTTCTAAATGAATAGCTCGAGGCATTAAACATGTAAATAAGCAAAGGTAACGCTTCTCTCAACGACCACCACGTCCTGGTACTGTAATAAATGGTCTACCGTAGTCCACATCAACATGGGCGAATGCACGCCATGGTGTCTGTAAGCGTATTCGTGGAAGTGGAGCCATTATTTGTGTATGTGTTTTGGTTTTTCACAGGCGATATGCCGAACATTCTTTCTCCCATTCACGAATAGCCTGACATCCACAAATAACCCAATAACGTGTTGACAATTCCGCGAGAACTTGATTTGTACCACCGTTATGATTATGTTTTTCATCATAATGTTTGATAAGCAATTTCGTCACATGCCATCTGCGAGGTAATATGATCGGAAATCGCACATCATGTGCTAAGAATTCTGCATATTTCAACTGACCATCACAGTGTATAATACCATCCTCGTCTATTTTAGTATTCAATGAGAGTAGTTTACTATTCTTTGATATATTCTTCTCCACTCAGACTGTATCTATACTCATCAGGGAATGCTTCCTTCTGAGCTTCTTTGATGATGTTATCTCCGAGTCGAGATGTTCCGTTAGTGTTAATTCTCCCACCATCCGATCAGATTTCCGTGCATGACAATTACCAATGAACTGAATTACTCAAGCTGTAACTCTTACAAGGCGTAACCAGCGCGAGTAGCGGAGAGGATTTAAGTGACTATCCTATTCCGGAAATGATATCAAAGTAATATCTGAGACGATAGCATTGGTTATTGATGATGAATGATGTCTCTTGATTTCATTGTTGACAGAAATGCCTTTTTCCACACAATTAGTAAGGCCATTCAGAATCATTGAATCAAAGAAACTCGGGTCCCGATCACCACATATCGTCATTCGATAAACGTTGTACCGATGTCCCACGAGATGCCATGTCAGCCAGATTCTTTTTCGATGAACGGTAATGCCATTGATCAGGATTTGTTGAGCTTTGGAGTTCACCAACACGATTCGCTATAAATGGCTTCAAATGTCTACTCTGGATCCCCCATAGAACATTCATACTGTCCAACCAAAATGTAAAATCTGTCATTGAAATGTCTAATGCTGCCATGACAGATGCCGCCAACTGTAAACCAAGAATGGCAGCCATCATTTTGAGATGTCCTATACTGACCGATTTCAAAGGAGCTACGTGTGTCTTTGCTATGACAAAACAACATGATATGTGTCCATTACGATAGACTGTTCTATTATATACAATAGCACTATACGCATCCTCAGATGCATCAACAAATGTATGTAATATCATTGATTCAATACCGATATCGCTATTGTCCCGAAGGCACCTAGCCACATCAATACTAGCTAAAGGTCCCAGCTCCATGAACCACTCATGATCTTTTGCAATGACAGAGTTATCAAATTTAAAATCATCCCAGTCCTGGCCAGTGACCCACATTTCCTGCAGTAAGATTTTGGCACGAACTGTAAAAGATGACAGAAAACCAAGAGGATCGAAGAGGGAAGCTATCTTCTTCAAAATGTTACTCTTTGAGAAACGAAAATTGTCATCGACCAAACTGAAACTGAACCCAAACGTTTCATTATCTGCATTCCACACCAATCCTAGTGTCTTGATGGATGGCAACAGTTTTCTTCAACATCGATTTTAATGCCCTGCTTGCGACTGGGCAACTGGAATTTGATCGAATACCGCAATCGAATTAGATAGACATTTATGAGCTGTCATTCCAGCTTTCGATAATAATTCTGAGAGATGACTATATAGTTCAATTCCTTGACCATCATCTGGTACAGTGTCCATGCTGTCATCCATGTATGTTGACTTAAGAATGGTTTGAGCTGCCATCTGAAATAACTGTCCGAATTCCATAGCATGCTCCTGCAACACAAACTGGGCCAGAAACAGAGATGAATTAACACCAAACACCACATGGTTGAATTCATACTCATCCGGAATTTTGCCCTGATAGAGATCCCGTCATAAAAACCTGTGATGAGGTCTGTCCTCTGGAGCGATTTCAACTTGTAAAATTTAATACATTTCTGAAATACCATAAACCAAAATGACTGGATACTTGCGAAAACGAAGTAATACATCCATGAGATCACGCTGCGGCTTTGGACCTAGGTAAATCACATCATTTAATGAAATGGTCTTAAACTTGGCAGAAGCATCGAATACAATGCGCATTTTGGTAGTCTCTTTGTCCAGTCGTACCACAGCAAATGTGGTAAGTACCATGTTCCCGAGGGTTTCTCGTCAGTTGTAGCTATTTTACGAATGTACCCTTTTTCGACATACCGACTAATAGTCTTTGAATAAATACTATTAACCGCCGGATTATTTAACAAATGCTTTTCTGTGTTTTCCAGCCACTGTAGTGCTGTAGCGTAGTTTGACGGTAATGCAGGTGCATCATTGACCCACGGTATCCCGATCTGATAATGTCCAGCATTATGGCTTGTCGATTGTTTAGCTTTGCCACATGCGATTATTTCCACGAACGTAGCTGTCTTGTTATTAGGAATAGTTCCCATTGACTCTACTTCACAAAATTTCTGTAAAGTATCACTAATACCATGGTCATCAATGAAATATGTCTGAAGAAAGTTTGTTTGTACAGCAGAACCGATTTTACCATACAGGTTACCGATACATTTCCAACCTAGGGGTGTTAATCTGGCAACATGTTCACCTGGCTACCCACGTATATCATGATATGAGTAATATAAATAAAGATGATCGATACCAATTAGCATGCCAATTTCTGGCTTAAGTCCCAATTTTAGACAATCTATCTCCCTCAGATGAGGACACTCACAGGTGTGCTTACTCCAGTCTATCACCTGTAAATTTTCAGTAACACGATTCACAGTAAAGGCATTTATGCTTGTCTTAATTTGTCCGACATCTCCAGCCATGGTTTCGAAAGTTTCTGGTTTACCATTAAAGACTTTGATTCTAACGTTTTGAAATTGTCCTTGTAGGCCTAACTCGGCTGCAACGCAACTATCCAGGTATGTTTTGGTACTTGCCTCATTTAGGAATGCATTTACTTATACACTGCAATTACCATTCTGAAGAATTACCGGAACTCCACGCGGAGTCACATAATTCAAACGCGAATTAGTGTGCGTCATCATGGTTGTATGGGCATTGTCAGTATCATCCATATGCTCCCCTTTCATGACTGAAGTACTGTTACCGTACAGACTATGTGAACCGACTGGTAACTGCTCACTGGAGAGCTTTTGCAAGCATTGCCCCGATGATCATCTCCAAGGCACCGAAAACATAGCCCACGGTGCTTTGCTGTCATCCACCGATGAGGAACATCCATCTATCTAAATTTGTCACACCTCTAAACGCCGTGATCTTTGTTGCAGACTTTACACAATCTCTTAGGGCGACTTGTGTATTGATCTTTCTCTTCTTTTCGATCGCTGGTATCACACTTGGAGAGCCGTTCTCAAGATGAAATCTGTGGTTTTCTGCAGTTCTTCCACAGGCCCATACAGCTTTTCAAGAAAAGAGGTTGACAAAGGCCAGATCTCTTCTCTCAGCAGCTGATACGTACTGCAACATTGAAGTATGTGCTCTGTGGTCTGTTCTGCTTCTCCCCAAGGACAAGCGGGCGATGTCGTAAGGTGGAACCGCCTGTACATGTGTTGGTTTAGTCTGTTATGTCCAGTTCTGAGACGAAAAATGGTCACTTGCTCTGGCCTCGAGAGATGATGGTAGGCATCTTCTGATTGAGGTGTTCTATAAAGTGACTTGATGATAGTCTTCATCTCTGTATGTGTAACCATGTTTTCTGTCTGATTCTCTTCTGCACCCACCTTTGCCATCTTGTCTGCTTCCTCATTTCCTTGGACTCCACAGTGTGAGGGGATCCACTGCAATGCTATCCGAAAGCATTTGATGGTTGTAATGCTTCTTCAAGTTGTGGCAGCTTACCTTTGGTGATAGCCTCAAGGACGGAGCGGGCATCAGATAGAAAGACAATCTGTGCAATAGGGTCTGCTGTTCTGCTGATGGTATTAGCTGCATGGACCAGTGCTTCGACTTCAGCTCTGTAGTTTGTGCAGTGTTTTCCTGTCGGTATTGCAGCTGACTCATGTTGTCCGTTTGAATACTTTATGTGCAGTCCGGCACCTCCGCTCGTAATTGCATCTTTGGCTGATCCATCTGTGTAGATCCTTATCCATGTCTCCTGAGGGTACATTTCTTCCAGCATGGCTAGTGTCAGGGCCTTCTTGCTCACATCACTGTGTTCATCTTTGGTTGTGAGATGAGGTACTGTGGTGCGAATAGCTATGCTCTATAGTTTGTTTTTCCAGGGTGGAGGATCAAGGGTGTGGTTTGGGTCATCTGTTTGTGCTGGCAACATTTCTTGGTGTTTCCTTTGAAGTGCTTTTGTCTCTTTCACAAAACTTGATCTTTTAAGTCTTCCTGATGACAGCTGTGCTTGCCTGATCTTCATCGGGTGGTTGTTGAACGATTTGAACTTTGCAACTTGGATCAGTGCTTTGCATTCCCATCCGTTGCTAAGTGGGGGGGGGATGCCTGCTGTCTGCTTCATTTGTTCTATTGGTGTTGATCTCATTCCACCAGTGATGATGCGCAGTGCCTGGTTTTGTACTCTGTCGAGGTTCTGTTGATGAGATTTAGCTGCTGTCATCCATGAGCTGGATCCATACTCAAGGTGTTGTCGTACGGCACCTAGATAGATGGTCTTGAGGATCCTTTCATTGCCACCCCACTTTGTTCCTGCCAGCTTCCTCATGATATTTAGCTTTCTTCTGGCCTTTGCCTTGCGTTCTGGATGTGCTCCTTCCATGTTAATCTTCTGTCATAGGTGACTCCCAGGTATGTCTGCTTGTCCTCGTACTCGAGTGGAGTACCGCCCAGTGTCAGATTGCCAACCTTGGTTTTGGTGAACAGTGAGAATAGCATGGCTGATGATTTTTCTTTGTTGATGGTAATACACCAGCGATTGGCCCAAGCTGTAGTTCTATCCAAGGCGAGCTGCATTCTGTATGTGGCAGTCGTTGTGTACTCCTCGGTGCACCAGAGTACGGGGTCATCTGCATAGAGGGCTTCTTGGATCCCATTGGGCAGCTCTGCTACAATGTCATTAATGAACAGAGTTGGTGATAATACTCCGCCTTGTGGTACCCCTTGTCTCAGCAATACATTCTGTCCAGATTGTCCATCCACCAGCACCCTAGCTCTGCGATTGTGTAGGTATGACTTGGTCCATCTGAACATGTTGCCACCGATGCCTGTGCGCCGGAGCTTCACGAGGAGGCCATCATTCCACACCTTGTTAAATGCCTTCTGCAGATCGATAAAGGCAGCTAGCATCACCTTCTTGGCTTGAAAAGTGTCCTCTATGACCTGTGCAAGATGTGTTGTTTGATCTTCTGTGCTCCTGTATCTTCTGAAGCCAGCCACCTCTGAAACTATAATGTTCTCCGACTCCAGATACCACTGCAACCGCTGGTTGATGATGCGCTCCATGGTCTTGCATATGCCGCTTGTAAGACTGATAGGACGGTAGCTCAGCACTTTCGTCTTATTCTTCCCTTTTTTCAGAATAGGAGTCATTCTGGCTTCCTTCCAGCACTTAGGAACCTCTCCATTGGTCCAACTGAGATTAAAGATGTCTAGCAACTTGCGGAGAGATGCATTACCAAGGTGTTGGATCATTTCATTCGTAATGCCATCTGGCCCGGGAGATGTCTTCTTCTTCAATTGGCGGTTGGCCTTCTTCAGTTCTGCTAAACTAATGTCAACTTTCATTGCATCGTGAATATTGGTGTCTGTTCTTTCCTTTTGCTCTTTTCTAACCTCTTTTTGACGATTTCGTGGTATAGAAATGTTGCTTTCTTTTGCATATGCCTTCGCAAAGGCATCTGCAGCCATCTTTCCTGACAGTGTTTGTCCATCTTCTTCAAGAGTAATCTTCTCTCCCCTGACATCCTCATCATTCAGTGCTTTAGTCAGTCTCCATAGCTTTGTGGTGCCTCTCTCTAAACCCTGCCGTCTTTTCCCTCCAGCTTCTTCTTTTGGCCTCCAGCTTGGTCTTTAGATACCTGGCTTTAGTTTGTTGTCGCGTGAAGTGGTTTTCATGACAGGGATTACCCTCTGCATCTTCTCTGGCCTTGTCTAGTTTATCATGTGCTGCTTGCAGTTCTGTTGTCCAGTAGGGGCGGTAATTTTTCCTGAACCCTCGAGGAATCGCTTCGTTGGCAGCCTTGAGGATACTTGAATTAAATTCCTTGACCGCATTGTTGATGTTTCTCCCTTCTACTGCTATATTTTGGGTAAGCTCATTGGAACGAATGCCGAACAGACTCCAATTTGCCTTTTTGTAGTTCCACCTTGGATGTTGAGGTGAACTTGTCGAAATACTTCCAGAAAGAGAGAGAGAGGAGGACTGGGCGGTGGTCGCTTCCCCCTAACTGCGATCCGACCACTCTACTGAGGTTTCTGTGAATGTCTTCTGTACAGAATGCCAAGTCCGGCGTTGTTTTCGAGTGCCACCGGCGCGAGTAGAAGGTAGGCTGATCTGTGGGATCCTTGACAAGTAAAAGGTGCTTTTCATCTTGCCATGCTTCAATGTCTTCTCCTCGTTGATCAAGTGTTCTGTATCCCCAGCTCTGAGACTGGCTATTAAAGTCTCCCGCAATGAGGAAGTGGCAGTCCGGGACCTGGATTGTGTCAAGTGAGAGATTCTTGTCATTAGGGCAGTAATAATTGACAATGTCAATCACAGAGTTGCTGGTTGTTACCTTGATCTTGATATATTCTGCCTCTTCCATAAAGGTTTTGATCTGGCTGGCGTTCACGCTGTTTCGGACCAAGGTGATCACCCCGCCTTTCTTTCTTCCTCTTTGATCACACCGGAAGAGCTGGTAACCTCTAATCTTAAATGGGTTTCCTTCTTGCAGGTGTGTCTCTTGGATGCAGCAGATATCAATGTTGTTTTCGTACAGGAACTGTTCGAGCTCTGATTTCTTGTTGGTAACCCCTTCTGCGTTCCAGTGCATGATGTTGATAATGGGGTTCTCTTTGGGTTTGGTCTTCTCTTTCGGTTGGCCAGTAGCTCTCCATCCTCGTCCCCTGGCTCCACAAGACGAGTTGATGGGACCTCCAGTAGCTGAGGGTGGGCGCTGAACCTGCCTGGCGGATCCTCACAGGGCGAGCACCATTTCGGTTGATTCGATCTTCACGTGTCAATCATTAGCGTTGTGCATAATGCTCTGGGTAGCCCCTCCAAATGTCTGGATTGACACCCAGTGGGTTACACCCCTGTGCCACGTTGAGGCCGAGCATATAGTCTTAAACAGGGGTATTGATTACCTTTGAGTTATTTTGACTATTACCGAACAGTGTACATGGACGAGGTTTGATATTTGATTGATTCTACCTTTTAACTGAAACTCTGTTGTACTCAGCCCTTTGATGGTCTCAGGAGTGACGGTCACGAACTCAGCCTCTTGAAGAACTCATTCACGTAATGATTCTACGGATTCTGGATTACTATGTTCCAACTCCCATCGCTGATATTGCATGTTCATATAATCTGGCATCTTTCTAAGAAACGTCGAAAAGAGCAATACATTTGTCTAATGTTAGGAAATTTCTCAAGTTCTTCTATGTGACGCAATAGCTGCCAACGCTTTCTGCTGAACTTCCTGTCCAAACTGTCTTTCGCCGCATTGTATGCATGAGCAGGGAAACCAAGATTTTCAACTACCTCCAACGCTTCATCACCAGGATACTGTCATAACTGCAATAATTTATATTCAGGTGTTGCAGGTGCCTGATCGATGCAAGCCATGAAGGCGGCCTTCCAGTTTTCATACAGACGTTTATCTCCCTTAAATACCGGAATGGAGATGCGTTTCAGTTGCTTACTAAGATCAATAATCCGGATTCGGTAAGGCAGGTACTGGTACTGCTACCGATGGTGGCTGTGTTGGTGGTAATGGTTTGAAGTCCGGTACTTTCGGCAATATATCTGACGTTGAGCTACTTGATGCTATTGAACTCAATTCACCCCGTTTGGTATCCAGAAAAGATTGCATCTGATTCCGTGTTTCGGTGTATTCCACTTCAATGGTTTCAAGCTCACAAATTACCGTAACTTTCTTTAGGTTGGCTGAGATTTTTTCATATTGCACTGACAAAGTGTCCATGACATTGATTACTGTTTCCTGTGCTACATCCAGCTTTTTCGAAGTATCACGAATTTGACGACGTGTCAGCAATGTTTCAGAATCATTTGTCATCGACCAGCAACAATAATTGATTTCTATTCCGAGTAAATGAAGCCTTAGTCTTAGTTTTTTCTCGCTTAAGATTGTCAATGGCACTATCAGGTTCGATAACGTCAGGCTTTGAATTAAGTTCTGATTTACTGTTCACAGCCATATTGATGATTCATAACTGTCTAATGTTAGTTAGAACCACACTCAGCTACCAAATTTTGTTGGTGGTGAAAAAACCAGTGAAGATGGTATTAATAACAATGAGTGATTGACTCACCTCCAGTAAGGGTCGTATGAACGCTAGAGATGATATCTGCAGTGGAAGCAGTCGATCATGATGAAGTGAAGTTTAAGAAGGAACTCCAGGCACTTCAAAGGTATTGGCCAGTGCCTAGGGCGTCTTCAATTCCTAAATTGACTCCGTTCATTGAAGAGGATGGTTTGCTTCGTGTTCAATGCAGCCTTCAATTTGCGGGTTTAACATACGAAGCCGGACACACTATTATTATACCCAAAGGTCATTTAGGCTTACTGCTGGCTCACCAGATACATGTATGCTTGAAGCACACATGTGTGAACAGCATGCTGGTTGAGCTGAGGAATCAGTACTGGATCCTGGGTGCGAGGCGTACCTCTAAAAAGCTGAAACAAGAATGCACTTTTTGTGGCGTCTAGATGCCCTACCAGGTATGCAAACTGCTTTGCCTGAGATACATGTTAAGCAAGCACTGCCATTTTCCGTCATGGGACTGGATCATGGGGTACCATTGTACTGTTGTGATTATGTAGGGATGAGATACTATGTTCTTCTATTCATCTGTGCAGTAACATTAGCCATACATTTGGAAATGGTGGATTCCTTGTCTTGCGCGATCACTGTATTGACCTTGCGATGGTTCATTGCATGTCGGGGCATGCCAACTATCATGAAGTCAGACAATACTAAGGGGGTCTTGGCTGCGAAGGATCACTTACTGAGGGACCGTGGCCCAGAGGGCCCAGATTGGAATGTCATTGTGACTCGTGCTCCATGGTGAGGAGGTTGGTGAGAGAGACTTGTAGGATCAATAAAGTCAGCTTTGAAGAGATCCTTAGGTAAAAGTTCACTCACTTGGGTGTAACTTGAAACCATTGAGGCTTTCGGCAACTCCAGACGTCTAACATTTGTTGGGGATGAACTAGACTTTGGCACCATCTCGTTTCCTTCTGGGTAGGCCATCTAGGTGCAAGCCCACCATCAATTCAGAAATTATTGCAGTTTAACCTTATGTTCTGGTTATGCGGCAGGAGCTCCGTAGACAGCATCTTGATAGGTTTTGATCATGTTGGGTCAAAGAGTATTTACGCAACCTCCCGCCCTGTAGGGGCATCCCTGCTAATAAAGGCAATGTGCAAGTAAGATCTGCTGTTCTGATTCCGGGTGACTGATCCAAAAGGTTGTAGTGGCCCTTGGGTTGTTCAGGTGGTTCATCCAGGTCGTGATAGATTAATTTGCGCTGTTTATGTGAAAACTGCCAAGGGCCACTTCGTAAGGCCTATCCAATGTATTCATGATCTTTAAATAATTGATAGTCACGGTCTTTCCCCACAAAATTATGCACGAACTCCAAAATCTCAAGATCAAGCAGATGAACCTTCATACAATGTTAGCCATGGACCCGACACACATGACAATGACAATGTGTGTGCTCCAAACCTGGTTGGAGGAACTGTGAATTGAGTAGTAGCTATGTATCCTGACTCAACAGTTCGAAACAGTGACTTAAATAAAGCTACTCGCTATGGACGCGAGGTTAAAAGGCCATTACACTAAGATGGACCATCTAGCTCCCCGCCATAGACTAAGGGACTCATGTTATATTTGGAGTCTTCACTGGGAATCCAAGATGGGGAGAATGTTCGGGATTGTGCATAATGGTGTAATTCCTTTGACTCAATCCATATTAACTCTGCATAATTTAACGTGTACTTGGTTGAGTTGCCGGGTGAGGTTTTCATCCACATAGTAACAAGGTTTATACAGACTTCCGGATATAATTGTTGCTTTTTTCACAAATCACTGTGACATCGTGATTTGCGTGTAGTCAAGTGCCGTTTTACTGAACAGTAATCATCTAACCTACATAAGAAATACTCTAATTGAAAGAGTTCATTGGCATGGTATAGCACTAGACGAACACGTAGTCACAACAAGTATCGCATTGGCATGATGGTATTTCCGATAATCTCTTTCCATATATCTTGACAATACTCATCCTGGAGATTGCTAAAGTGATTACCATCTGCACACCACAGAGGCTAGCATGTTTGCACGATACACATATACTCTAATGGCGAGAATGTGTCTCCACTGAACAATTTAAATACACAACTTGTACACCATATAACTGACATGTAGATACAATGTATTCATGGGTGTTGAAGGCAGTCATAAATTTTCTCCCGTGTATGTTCATGCTATATATTTGCAACTTGTCACTTCTAGGAAGTGTAACCACTTGGCATCAAATAACATTACAATCTGTAGTCCATGTAGTACTGTCACCTGGATCTCCAGTGTTGTAATCAGAAAACAACACCAATCTTATTATCGATACATGAAGAGCTAAAACAAACAGGTTGAATCTCACTGAGGTGGACCTGTGTTAGATTGAGCCATCTACCATGATTCTTTGATGTTGATTTTCATACCACCCGGCGCTAGTATCAGGGATTTCATCCTGTTACCCTTTTCGGTCGCAGCTCTAGAACACATGCATATCAAAACTCCTTCAAAGAAGTGGCTTTATATATGGTGGACTATAGCGGACAATAACAAGATCAAGTCATTTATGGCATGCAATCAGCCTCAATTTGTTCACCTGCAGAACGCATCTGTATGACAGCTCAACTATCCATATATAGGCTATCTTGATTATCTCTAAATTTCACCAAACAAACAACTGCCTTATTTCACACACTCGCCGACCACTGTACCTTTTTGCAGTTGCTACCGCAACGTGGAAATTTAGAAGCCAAGCCTGGTCATTAAAAGAGAAAACCTGAGGAGAGACTGGGGTCATTACAATATTGATATAACACCCACCCAAAAACCAAACCATGCAGAACAGATAGCTCAGCATGGCCACACGTTAATTCTCATTGAGCACAGACAAGGCAATTGCCGTGGTCTAGGCCTTTGAAGTTGGGCCGGGAAGGATGGACCATGCCATCAGTTGTACATGCATCCGTGATGACATTGCGACCAAAGATTTAATCACAGGCATCTTGCTACCTCGTTGCTACACGCATACTGCGAGCATATTGCAAATCTCGCCTTTAACAAAACAGACAGAATGCCAGACTATTCAGTGAAGATGGTATTAATAACAATGAGTGATTGACTCACCTCCAGTAAGGGTCGTATGAACACTAGAGATGATATCTGCAGTGGAAGCAGTCGATCATGATGAAGGGAAGTTTAAGAAGGAACTCCAGGCACTTCAAAGTTATTGGCCAGTGCCTAGGGCGTCTTCAATTCCTAAATTGACTCCGTTCATTGAAGAGGATGGTTTGCTTCGTGTTCAATGCAGCCTTCAATTTGCGGGTTTACCATACGAAGCCGGACACACTATTATTATACCCAAAGGTCATTTAGGCTTACTGCTGGCTCACCAGATACATGTATGCTTGAAGCACACATGTGTGAACAGCATGCTGCTTGAGCTGAGGAATCAGTACTGGATCTTGGGTGCGAGGCGTACCTCTAAAAAGCTGAAACAAGAATGCACTTTTTGTGGCATCTAGATGCCCTACCAGGTATGCAAACTGCTTTGCCTGAGATACATGTTAAGCAAGCACTGCCATTTTCCTTCACGGGACTGGATCATGGGGTACCATTGTACTGTTGTGATTATGTAGGGATGAGATACTATGCTCTTCTATTCATCTGTGCAGTAACCTTAGCCATACATTTGGAAATGGTGGATTCCTTGTCTTGCGCGATTACTGTATTGATCTTGCGATGGTTCATTGCATGTCGGGGCATGCCAACTATCATGAAGTCAGACAATGCTAAGGGGATCTTGGCTGCGAAGTATCACTTACTGAGGGACCGTGGCCCAGAGGGCCCAGATTGGAATGTCATTGTGACTCGTGCTCCATGGTGAGGAGGTTGGTGAGAGAGACTTGTAGGATCAATAAAGTCAGCTTTGAAGCGATCCTTAGGTAAAAGTTCACTCACTTGGGTGTAATTTGAAACCATTGAGGCTTTCGGCACTCCAGACGTCTGACATTTGTTGGGGATGAACTAGACTTTGGCACCATCTCGTTTCCTTCTGGGTAGGCCATCTAGGTGCAAGCCCACCATCAATTCAGAATCTATTGCGGTTTAACCTTATATTCTGGTTATGCGGCAGGAGCTCCGTAGACAGCATCTTGATAGGTTTTGATCATGTTGGGTCAAAGATTATTTACGCAACCTCCCGCCCTGTAGGGGCATCCCTGCTAATGAAGGCAATATGCAAGTAAGATCTGCTGTTCTGATTCCGGGTGACTGATCCAAAAGGTTGTAGTGGCCCTTGGGTTGTTCAGGTGGTTCATCCAGGTCATGATAGATTAATTTGCGCTGTTTATGTGAAAACTGCCAAGGGCCACTACGTAAGGCCTATCCAATGTATTCATGATCTTTAAATAATTGATAGTCACGGTCTTTCCCCACAAAATTATGCACGAACTCCAAAATCTCAAGATCAAGCAGATGAACCTTCATACAATGTTAGCCATGGACCCGACACACATGACAATGACAATGTGTGTGCTCCAAACCTGGTTGGAGGAACTGTGAATTGAGTAGTAGCTATGTATCCTGACTCAACAGTTCGAAACAGTGACTTAAATAAAGCTACTCGCTATGGACGCGAGGTTAAAAGGCCATTACACTAAGATGGACCTTCTAGCTCCCCGCCATAGACTAAGGGACTCATGTTATATTTGGAGTCTTCACTGAGAATCCAAGATGGGGAGAATGTTCGGGATTGTGCATAATGGTGTAATTCCTTTGACTCAATCCATATTAACTCTGCATAATTTAACGTGTACTTGGTTGACTTGCCGGGTGAGGTTTTCATCCACATAGTAACAAGGTTTATACAGACTTCCGGATATAATTGTTGCTTTTTTCACAAATCACTGTGACATCGTGATTTGCGTGTAGTCAAGTGCCGTTTTACTGAACAGTAATCATCTAACCTACATAAGAAATACTCTAATTGAAAGAGTTCATTGGCATGGTATAGCACTAGACGAACACGTAGTCACAACAAGTATCGCATTGGCATGATGGTATTTCCGATAATCTCTTTCCATATATCTTGACAATACTCATCCTGGAGATTGCTAAAGTGTTTACCATCTGCACACCACAGAGGCTAGCATGTTTGCACGATACACACATAATCTAATGGCGAGAATGTGTCTCCACTGAACAATTTAAATACACAACTTGTACACCATATAACTGACATGTAGATACAATGTATTCATGGGTGTTGTAGGCAGTCATAAATTTTCTCCCGTGTATGTTCATGCTATATATTTGCAACTTGTCACTTCTAGGAAGTGTAACCACTTGGCATCAAATAACATTACAATCTGTAGTCCATGTAGTACTGTCACCTGGATCTCCAGTGTTGTAATCAGAAAACAGCACCAATCTTATTATCGATACATGAAGAGCTAAAACAAACAGGTTGAATCTCACTGAGGTGGACCTGTGTTAGATTGAGCCATCTACCATGATTCTTTGATGTTGATTTTCATACCACCCGGCGCTAGTATCAGGGATTTCATCCTGTCACCCTTTTCGGTCGCAGCTCTAAAACACATGCATATCATAACTCCTTCAAAGAAGTGGCTTTATATATGGTGGACTATAGCGGACAATAACAAGGTCAAGTCATTTATGGCATGCAATCAGCCTCAATTTGGTCACCTGCAGAAAGCATCTGTATGACAGCTCAACTATCCATATATAGGCCATCTTGATTATCTCTAAATTTCACCAACACAAACAACTGCCTTATTTCACACACTCGCCGACCACTGTACCTTTCTGCGGTTGCTACCGCAACGTGGAAATTTAGAAGCCAAGCCTGGCCATTAAAAGAGAAAACCTGAGGAGAGACTGGGGTTATTACAATATTGATATAACACCCACCCAAAAACCAAACCATGCAGAACAGATAGCTCAGAATGGCCACACGTTAATTCTCATTGAGCACAGACAAGGTAATTGCCGTGGTCTAGGCCTTTGAAGTTGGGCCGGGAAGGATGGACTATGTCATCAGTTGTACATGCATCCGTGATGACATTGCGACCAAAGATTTAATCACAGGCATCTTGCTACCTCGTTGCTACACGCATACTGCGAGCATATTGCAAATCTCGCCTTTAACAAAACAGACAGAATGCCAGACTAGACTTATGTGTCGGTTCATATGCAATGTAAAATTAGAGGCATGGCGTTGTTCCGAGAATTCGCCTCTAACATAATGGTTGTTCATCCGGTTAAGTAGTCAAAATGACTAGAGTGTGCACAGACTCAATTCTGGATGGAAGCCAGCCTGTCTTCGTAGTGAGACTGTAATTCACCAATGTGAATCGTGTTGCATTTGGTGAAGTAATATGGTCTGGTATGAATAGAGTAGTTCTCATATCATTTCAAAATTAGCTTCTCTTTATTTCTGATTTCGGAGGGATGGGGAATTAATATACCAATGTCCACTCAATACACACGTCCTATGCTTTTTTCGATCTCGTCCCGACGAAGGAGATCTCACGAGACACTAATCTGGCCCATATGATGTTGGAAAACCCAAGGAGAGTCAGGGGCCGAATCCACGTGCACCCACGTTTTATATGCAACTAATTCTGCCATAGAGCATCCATACCACCATACGATTACCTCGACATGACGCATTGCTGATAAGAGAGTTAATTTATGCACTAAAACACAAAGGTAATCGTCAATCAGACCAACTATATACTGCTTAAAACGAAACTAAAGTCAGCACTCCGAGATTCCAAAAGGCAACTGTGGTATTCGACTCACACAAGGACCACTGCAACGTTGAACTGCCAAGAATAAGCCAGCACATTAAAAAGAAGAAACGAAACGGTGATTTTTACATTATTGATAAAGCATCAGCCCAAAAATAAAATTAGCTAATTGCGCAGAATAGATAGTTTGGGTACAATGTATGCTAAAATTGGATATTCTCTCAAAGCATTGGGACATCTACAAGACAGGTATCGACATTTCACATGCATCTGATATCATCAAGAGTCGGCGTTTTTTCAATTCATAAATCAATCTGATTCTGATGATGATGAACCTGGTGAGACTTCCACTGCTGCTGCTGCTGCTTCCGATTTGTGCAGTGCCGTCGATGTAGACACCGAGTACAGCAAATTCCATGGCTGTCTGTACAGGCGTCTCTAGGGGAATTCCATGGCTGTAAGTACAGGCGTCTCTTGTGGCATTCCACGGCTGTCTGTGCAGGCGTCTCTAGGGGCATCTCATGGATGTCTTTACATGAGTCTCCAGGAGCATTGCACGACTGTCTGTACAGGCGTCTCTAGGGGCATTCCCATAGGGAATTTTTTTGCACCGCCTACACTAAACACTTGAACTGTATTGCAAATATATTGTATAGCGCATCGTTGCAGATAATCCTGCCCGGCCATGTTGGGTTATAGTACGAAAGTGTCTGCAGTGACAGGCTCGTATATATGATTACTGTATTCTGCGGCTGTAGTAGTAGAAACATCCGACAGCTGCAATCGGTCCTTCTTCGCTTTTGCCCACTGTGTCTTTCCCTCTACTGGAATGCTTAGCTTACTCAAGTCCATTCTTGACTTGAGTATACCGATTCCTGCTTTCTTGAGGTCACATCGTAGCATGCTTGGCAGATTTATGCAATGTCGTCCTCTCCTGGCTTTGTATTTGCTGGCTCCACGTTGCGCGAATTCCAAGGCTCTGTGCTGGTGTGTCTTCTGGCATTCTTAGCACATGACCAAACATGGACCATCTTTGCTGGGCGACTTTTACAGACAGCCGCGATGTATTACACGTCTTGTATAGTGCATCATTGGAAATTATGCGGTCTGGCCATCTGTGTCCAGTGATGGTGTGTAAGTGTTTGTAGTGGCAGGCATCGAGTTTGTCTAGAGCTGCCTTTGGAGCTTTCCAGCTGTTACAGTTATACATCATCAAGAATACGCCGGTTGCATTGTATAAACGTAGTCTTTTTATCAAGGGCATCTTTTGGCTACGAATACATAGTTTCCAGAAGGACTGGAAAGCTACGTTCCCCATGGGATTTTACACTTCCTCCATGGTTCTCCGCCACGAAGTGGATCGTCATTTTCTTTAGTTTCATGCTATGTAGATAGGTATATGTGGATGAACTGTGTTTAGGATTCATTCATAAAGAGATTCTCAATTTTTAGTTTGCTTGCAGTTATTGGGAGAAGTCCGTCAAGGGGTTTCTTTCCCTCGTCTATGAAGTCCACATCGTCGGCATATTCCATCTCTAGTGGCATACCCAGTATTGACACTGTTGTGGGGATGGGGTGGTGGTCTTGTGGAACTTTCCCACACGGATTTCAATGCAGCAGCAAGGTAACAGGTGAAAAGCACAGGAGATAGACCGTCTCCCGGTGGGGAGCCGATTGATGTCTCACACTCTACAGACTTCACTGACGTGACTCGTACTTTCAGCTTGGTGTATGCAAGTACTAGACTCACTAGTCGTAGCTCATCCCCATTCCAACTGGCCTGGCATAGTACATCTAGGATCTTTGAGCATTTAATTGTGTCGAAGGCTCGTGACATGTCATGCCCATTTTGTGGAAATCCCAGTGTTTGGACATGACTACCGACACAAGCAGGCGTTGAACCCATACAATGTCTGCGCAGCTGCGTCCACGTTTGAGGCCACTTTGACATGATCCAGTGAAGTCATCGATCTTGTCTCGGATGCGGCATAGAGTAACATTGGATGGGACTTTCGGCATGCTGTTGAGGAGCGCAATCGACCACAGATTGGCTGGGGGCCAGGCGGCTTCTTGGGCTTGGTAGTGCGATAATAGTACCTTGGCCTAAATTGTGGATGTGAAGGTGATGCATAAAAGCTGAATTGATTAGGTGCGTGATCGGTTTTGAAATAATTCCACCTGCATATTTGAATAGTTCATTGATCATGCCATCAGATCCAGATACACAGCCATTTTTAAGTGCCTTCTCAACTTCTTCTGTATTAATTGGTGTTAGTAATGGCATGGAGTCTCCTGGAAACGGGTGCAAGGGCTCATCATTTTGTTAAGTGAACTTTTCCTTGAACCATTCTCGAATCGCCTATTTTTTCCCCTGGTCCATCCCGATAAAGTGTCCTTCAGTGTCGTGTACAGTGAGTGGTTGGGTAACTCTTGGGGCTCGGGCTGCCGGAAACATTTTGTGTCAGTCATCCGTGGCAGTGACGTCATCTGCTAGCGAGTCTGCTTGTCGAATAGCAAGATCTTTCAAGCATTTGCTAATGTGGCACAGAATGTTATTGCCCCCCTCCACCCACCACCGGCGTAGTTTGGTGTGGTCTTCACTTTGGACACGTTGATAGATGCGCTGCTGACAGTTTTACTACTAGAGGGTCGTCAGCATACCTAGTTCGGTTGTTTTTAAGAACACATATGGTGCTGGTTGCTGATTAGTCCATAGATATCAGTATTTTGTTTATGGCTTCGTTTGGATCGGAGCCGACGTCAATGTTAGCTATTTGCTCCACGAGGCCCTTTTTGTCCGGGACTTGCGCGTCAGTGTCGCTGATGAGCTTGGGTAGGTGGTAGACGACCCTACCCTCTTGCCTGATATGGCGTCTACACATAGTTAGAAATCGTTCATCTGAAGGCGTGCAATGACTGGCTTGTGGTAAGAATTGAGGTATGAGCATTCCGAAGTAGGGTTTTTTGCTTCTGTCTTGCATAGTATGAAGTATATTTGGTTGAAGACAGCTGTTGTAGCCTTAGAACCTTTTGGGAGTTTTGCGATTAGCAATGTGTCCGGTCCATGTTGTCCGGTGACGACATGGGTGTTTGAAAGCCACACGTGTGGCAAAGAGGCCATTGTAACTAAGGAATGCCACAAGTACATCTCCATTGCTGTTGCGTGTGCCCTCTCCATACGATCCCATGCATAAGGCAAGTCCTGAACATTTATCCGTAATTTCGAGTTTACCCAGCTTGGAGTTCAAATCTCCGCACATGAACAGTTGCCATATAACTGGGATTGTAATGGCGGAGCTCGGTTCTGCGTAGAAGGAATCTAGTATTGCGGGATTCTCTTAGGCTTTTTCGGTACTTGGGCCACATGCGTTGACTATGCGCCGACACTTAGTGGTGGTGTGTTTTCACGTAGGCAATAACCATGTCGATGAAATGCAACGCGATCCCTGATGTATCCAAAACTAATGACATGGTCCAAGACCCTTGGTCCGATTACGAAGCTTAAACCCCGGTATGTGACCTGTTTTTGCTCCACGAGTACTAGTTTATGGCCTGTCTGTAGTTGCTGCTCTGAGTGTTTAGCGACTTTAGTCTCTTGAATGCATGTACTATCGACGTTATAGTGGGGGGAGAAAGATAACACCTCCACGCCGGTGTCCTCTGTAGGTACCAACGCCGTTTTGAAACTAAGTCATCAAGGACTGCGGGCTTACATCCGCATACAGAGGCAACTCTGATTATGTCTAACCTTCTTCAAACAAGAAACTGCACTCGACATCCTGGGACGACGCGATCTTCCCATGCGCTTACTATCGCTACGTGGTATGTACGTGATTTGAGTGCAACATCAAAGAGGCGACAGGAATCCAGATCATTTACAACTGCCTTCTGCGTATTTTTGACTATGACTCGTATACTATAAATTAACAGTTTGTATACAATCAACACGCTCCATTTGATACATCAAAATGATCAACACAAGTAGATGATTTAGTGTCAGTGCTCCTCACTTATTACGTACCATAATTCCACCCTCGCTTTGCGGACGTTCAACCAACTGCTGCAATTGCAAATCTAGAAACATGACATTAGAGATAGAGTATACTGAAAGCTGCTGACTTATCGATATAAAATCATCATCATCATCATCATCATCATCATCATCATCATCATCATCATCATCGACCACCGCCACCTCGGCTACCGTCGCCGTCCCGCCACCACCACCACCACCATCACCACCACCACCACCACCACCACCACCACCACCACCACCACCACCACCACCACCACCACCACCACCACAACACCACCACCACCACCACCACCACCACCACCACCACCATCATCATCATCATCATCATCGACCACCGCCACCTCGGCTACCGTCGCCGTCCCGCCGCCGACGCCACCACCACCACCACCACCACCACCACCACCGCCACCACCACCACCACCACCCTTACCCAATCACTATCATCACCACCGCCGCCACCACCATCACCACCATCACCACGACCTCCTCCACCACCACGACCTTCACCACCACCGCGGCCACCGCCACCACCGCCGCCGCCGCCGCCGCCACCACCACCACCAACACAAAACCCACAAAAACCAGCACACACGCACGCACGCACGCACGCACGTACGTACGCACGCACGCACGCACGCACGCACGCACGCAGGCACGCACGCACGCACGCACGCACACACACACACACACACACACTATGTAACTATGACATATAACTGATATAAGATGAAAATGTATAACTCTTACTGCTTGATTATTGTATTACAATTGTATCTGCAACTCATATGTTGTTGCCTTAGAGGCATGTGATGTAAATAGAGTCTTGAATCAAGGTCACCTCTTATTAATACCAGGAGCCGCACACTCTACGCGAGGTTTAGGCCATTCACATCTAATAGCACGCTCAGCTAATACACTAACTCTCCATACCTACTCAGGCGCATGCCACTCACGAATGATACACACCGCCCAAACTTAGACACGCGCACGCACGCACGCACGCACGCACGCACGTAAGCACGCATGCACGCACGCACGCGCACACACATACACACATAAGATTGAAGATACCCTATTACCAATGCACAGAATACATATATTAGACCGAAGCTATAATTGTTCTTAAGCCACAAACCGACCTGAATTAAGGACCAAATTGATACTATCGCATTCCCAAGGGAGAAGCCGATATAATATACACACCATTCGCAGTACCTCCGTTCCCAAGACACGCGATAATATGTCATGCACGAGAACAAGGTTACTGCGTTCCCCAAATCACAGAATGGCCGAACATAGACAAGCTTGAAGTTACTGCATTCTAAAAACACAGAATGGTCGAACATAGACAAGATTGAGATTACTTCATTCACATATCATAGACTGGCCAGACATAGGCAAGATTGAATTTACTGCATTCTAAAAGCATGTATATGACCGGACATAGACAAGATTGAAGTTACTACACCCTAATAGCATAGATATGACCGGACATAGACAAGATTGAAATTACTCCATTTTAAAAGCACAGAATGGACCGACATAGACAGAATTGAAGTCACTCCATTCTAAGAGCACAGAATGGCCTGACCTAGACAAGATTGAAGTTACTACATTCTAAACGAATAGATATGACAGGGAATAGACAAGATTGAAGTTACTACATGCTAAAAGCACAGAATGGCTGGACGTGGACAAGATTGAAGTTGCTACATTCTAAATGCAGAGAATGGCTGGACATAGACAAGATTGACGGTACTCCATTCTAAACGCACAGAATGGCCCGACATAGTCAAGATTGCAGTTACTACATTCTAAACGCACAGAATGGCTCGACATAAACAAGATTTAAGGTACTTCATTCCCAAATCACAGAATAGCTGGGCATAGACACGATTGAAGTTAGTACATTGTAAATGCAGAGAATGGCTGAACATAGACCAGATTGAGGCTACTCCGTTCTAAAAGCACAGAATGGCCCGACATAGACAAGATTGAAGTTACTACATTCTAAAAGCACAGGATTGGCCGACATAGACAAGATTGAAGTTACTACATTCTAAATGTAGAGAATGGCTTGATATAGACAAGATTGAAATTAGTTTTTTCTAAAAGCAATGTCGTGGAACTTGCGGGATTGAATGTGTGTAGCTTTAGGTGATTTATGGGATCAGATGCTATGGGTGTGGGACCGACCATCTCTGGTTTCACTGATAGCGACTCGCAGGTCAATGTGAGAGTGGTTTCTACTATATATGTGTTACTTGTATATCATTGAGGCTAGTTCAGCTCGTTTTCTTGTCACAGTTAACCTCTAGCATTATACCAGCCATTGTGTTCTAGTATATAGTGAAAGTCCAGTTTAGTTAAAGTTATCCTAAAGCAATTAGTTTAAGTTTCACAAAGTAGTTTAGATTTGAAGTAGTGAATATATATTTGGAATATACAACGAGATTCCTCTTCGAGTTATTATTGTGCTATAGCTCCCTTCACTGGATGTTATTAGCAACAGGATTGTACACCGATCTATTCGCGAACCATCCTTCACAGAAACTGCTGAGTGACATGTCACAATCAGTTGTATCATGCAGTCGCCCACAAGCACAGAATGGCCCAACATAGACAAGATTGAAGTTATTCCATTCTAAATGAACAGATTGGCCCGACATAGTCAAGATTGAAGTTACACAATTCTAAATGCACAGAATGGCTGGATATAGATAAGATTGAAGTTACACAATTATAAATGCACAGAATGGCTGGATATAGACAAGATTGAAATTACTCAATTCTAAATGCACATAATAGACGTACATAGACAAGATTGAAATTACTACATTCTAAAAGCAGAGAATGGCCCGACATAGACAAGATTGAAATTACTACATTCTAAAAGCACAGAATGGCCCGACATAGACAAGATTGAAGTTACTACATTCTAAAAGCACAGAATGGCCCGACAGAGACAAGATTGAAGTTACTACATTCTAAATGCAGAGAATGGCTGGACATAGACAAGATTGAAGTTACTACATTCTAAATGCAGAGAATGGCCCGACAGAGACAAGATTGAAGTTACTACATTCTAAATGCAGAGAATGGCTGGACATAGACACGATTGAAGTTACTACATTCTAAAAGCAGAGAATGGCCCGACAGAGACAAGATTGAAGTTACTACATTCTAAATGCAGAGAATGGCTGGACATAGACACGATTGAAGTTACTACATTCTAAATGCAGAGAATGGCTGGACATAGACACGATTGAAGTTACTACATTCTAAAAGCACAGAATGGCCCGACATAGACAAGATTGAAGTTACTACATTCTAAAAGCACAGAATGGCCCGACAGAGACAAGATTGAAGTTACTACATTCTAAATGCACAGAATGGCCCGACATAGGCAAGATTAAAGTTACTACATTCTAAAAGCACAGAATGGCCCGACAGAGACAAGATTGAAGTTACTACATTCTAAATGCAGAGAATAGCTGGACATAGACAAGATTGAAGTTATTCCATTCTAAAAGCCAAAAATGGCCGAACTTCATTCCCAAATCACACAATGGTCGAACATAGATAAGATTGAAGTTACTCCATTCTAAAGGTACAGAATTGCAGGACATAGACAAGATTGAAGTTGCTTCATTCCAAAATCACAGAATGGCCGGACATAAACAAGATTGAAGATACTCCATTCTAAATGCACAGAATGGCCGGACATAGACAAGATTTAAGTTACTACATTCTAAATGCACAGAATGGCCGGACATAGACAAGATTGAAGTTACTCCATTCTAAATGCAGAGAATTGCTGGACATAGACAAGATTGAAGTTACTCCATTCTAAATGCAGAGAATGGCTGGACATAGACAAGATTGAAGTTACTCCATTCTAAATGCACAGAATGGCCGGACATAGACACGATTGAAGTTACTACATTCTAAATGCACAGAATGGCCGGACATAGACAAGATTGAAGTTAGTCCATTCTAAATGCAGAGAATGGCTGGACATAGACAAGATTGAAGTTACTCCATTCTAAATGCAGAGAATGGCTGGATATAGACAAGATTGAATAACTCCATTCCTAAAGCACAGAATTGCCGAAAATTCCCAATGTACAGAATGGCCAGAGATAGACACGATTGAAGCTATTACATTCCAAAAGCATCTGGTGTCCAGACATCCACAAGATTCGTGTTACCATATTATCAAGGCACAATATATAGGCTAATTGTTCCTTGTGTGCTTTCGTTCGTGCATGGTCAAATGTTAAAATGTTAAATTACATGTGCAATTGAATCTGTTGTAAACATTTTCTTGCATTTGAACAGAAATGTCTGTTTATAAATGCACTTGCAGTAGAGGAATCCATTTCTAGCTATGCCCCTCCCATTTCTAGCTATGCCCCTCCCATTTCTACCTACGCACCTCCCATTTCTAGCTATGCCCCTCCCATTTCTATCTATGCCCCTCCCATTTGTAGCTATGCCCCTCCCATTTCTAGCTATGCCGCTCCCATTTCTAGCTATGCCCCACCCATTTCTAGCTATGCCCCTCCCATTTCTAGCCATGCTCTGCACATTTCTAGGTTTGCCAGTCAAATAATTTTCAAGAATTTCAAAAGAATGTTTATTAAATAGTAAATCCAGCAAAGACTAACGATTCGTACACTTAACCGGACTATTCCAGCTACACGATGGATGTGATCTGTCAATCATGAGTGTGACGTCAACTTGCACGTGATGCAAGTGATTATGACGTCATTTACTTTATGACAGAGTCCATTGCAGGCCAAGAGAAGACTATTTTTGAAAATGTATACACTATGATGACTGGCTCAGTTAAAGACTACTCCAGAAACCTTTTTTGGCTGATCTGAGTGTTAAAGGGTTAAACTTGCTTAGTATTTGTGCTAAGATTATATTTAGATAAATGGCAAGTGCTTAGTATCTGTATCACCATTAGAAAGATTTCACCCAGCTATTATCCATCTAGATTCGTACCTATTGATTATTCGAGTGTCCCCTGAGTGGATGGACCTTTATCCAGGTACACTGGTTGCCATTGTATGATGACTGATATTAAAGGTAAAGGGAGCACCACTGCTAACGGGTGTTATTTCCTACCGAATACATACCGCGAACAAATTGCAATTTATATTATTTCAAAGATTCTATGAACTTATATATAAAACATCCGGATACGCACCATGTTGCCTGCCATGTGCGTGTATCTATGTATGTTCTATAATTCAGGAGCCTATATACACAAAGTTAACTGTTTAAATTGGATTAGCGAAATTCTGACAAGCCGTTGGAGTTGAATAAAATGTTCTTTGAATATTTTGACACTAATTTGATTTGGAAGTGTTGCCCCTTTTGGTAGTGATGTTCAGTTAAATTAGTTTCTAAACATGTTAAAAACATTTGTTTTGGATTTGAAATTCTGTGACATGAGTGTTGAACTGGTTAATAATAAAAGGCGATTGTCATAACGCCTGGAGGCACCTTTAACCGATCATCAGGTGAATTGTCAATGCGCGTCATTCAACCTCTTTACTCACTATCCGGTGTACGCCATGGAACAGATTTACTGAAAGCAGTTGCTGTCAACGTCACCAATGACTTTAGCAGCACGGATTTAAAAAAGAGGGCCATTTTACTGGCTACTACATTTTAACAACATCGTGACATTTCAGTTTATATAGGTAGATATGTGAGTAGCAAGTATTCAGTAACATCTAAATGTCCACATCGATGTAGTAGATGCCCGGCGGTGCAGAACGTACGGCGATAAACAACAGTCAAAACGGGCAACTCACTCCCGATAGATCAACTTTGATATGCTCCAATAATTAGCGAAGAACTGAAAATGTGCTGGCTCATGCTATGATGATTAACATCAATTAGCGAGACAGTCGATCTGTCACGCAAGTCGCCGTATAGTTCAGATATACGTTGAACGTAATAGACTGGACACCTGTAGCAGTCGACGTATTCGTCTCGACTAAGGAGTACGTTTTCTCGTTAATTGAAAACAATTTCTCAACTGATTATCGCATCGTGTGGTATTTTAATTCATGATGAAGATTTATATTTTTCTTGCGTTAACTTTTGCGTGTTGTCATCTCGCCGTTGCTCATATTAGAATAACATGGCCTCCAGCCCGCAATTATGCTCTAGATTTTCTCGACAATATTCGAACAGACCCACCGTGCGGTGTTCCCAAAGGTAGGCCATTAATTAAGTTACAAACATTTATATATTTCTTTAATAGTGACAGCTGTCTGCCTGCCTGCCTGCCTGCCTGCCTGCCTGCCTGCCTGTCTGTCTGTCTGTCTGTCTGTCTGTCTGTCTGCCTGCCTGCCTGCCTGCCTGTCTGTCTGTCTGTCATTCTGTCAGCGAGTGTTTGTGGGTTGGTGGGGACTGACCAACCGACCGACCGACCAAATGACCGACCGACCGACAGACCGACAGACAGACAGACGGCAGACGGACAGACAGACAGACAGACTGACTGACTGACTGACTGACTAATCGATCGATCGACTGACCACTGGCTAACCAATGGACTGATCGACTGACCGACTGGCGAACGAATAACAAACCAAATGACCAGCCAAGCGACCAAACGATGGACCAACTGACTGACCAATCAACTGACTGAATACACGAGTAACCGACAAACTGACCAACTGAGCTATTCGTTGGCTGGCTGGCTGACTGACTGGCTGGCTGGCTATCAGGCTGGCTGGCTATCTGGCTAAATTACTACTGGACTAATTATCTTATTGACTATAGCTATATACCAATCTTCCCGTGTGCGTGGCATCAATTACATAGCTGGATAGATACACACAAAACATAAATTTCCGAAGGAATGATTTTCACTTGGTAACGCAATATTTGCGCGATTGGTTTTGAGCTCACTAGATGAATCCGGTTTATCGATAAATCATATGACGTCATAACCAACAACGTCACATGTAGGCTGACGTCATGACCAATTACCTCAGTAAGTCTGTTTTAAATGCTTAATATTTCATCAATTTGAACGAATTGTATGTCTTTACTAATTAATAAATATGCTGTTGAATATTTTGAAACGAATTTGACAACTTACCTGTATAGTTTTTTTGGAAATTGAGATTCAAGGAGTACAGAGATCGATCGATTGATGGGTGGAGCTAGAGATAGTCGGGGCATAGCTAGAGATGAGGGGAGCTTGGCTAGAGATAGGCGGGGCATACCTAGAGATGAGTGGCTAGAGATAGGGGGGGGGGGGTGGTGCTTAGCTAAAACTGGATTCATCCATTGAATTGTATATCAGACTAACATGTACATTTTCAGGAATGGGACCGATAACAAATTTTGAATCTGGAAGCTCCATCGATGTAACATGGCACATGGCTTATCCACATCAAGTGAGTACTGTCCACAACATAGTTCGGTAGCAGTAGCAACGGTAGCAGCAATAGCTGCAGCAGTAGCAGCAGCAGCAGCAATAGCAGTAGCAGTAGCAGCAGTAGTAGTATTAGTAGTAGTAGTAGCAGCAGCAGCAGCAGCAACAGCAGTAGCAGCAGCAGCAGCAGTAGGAGCAGGAGGAGCAGGAGGAGGAGGAGGAAGAGGACGAGGAGGACGAGGACGATGTGGAAGGCAAGGATGGCCAGGACGGCGAGGAGGACGAGGAGGACGATGAGGAGGAAAAGGAGGACGAGGAAGATGATAAGTTGGAGGACAAGGACGACCAGAAGGACAAGTAAGAGGAGGAGGGGGGGGGGGCGAGAACGAGGACGAGGTGGCGGACAAGGAAGACCAGGACGGCGAGGAGGACGAGGAGGATGAGGAAGACGATGAGGAGGTAGAGGAGGACGAGGAACATGGCAAGTTGGAGGACAAGGACGACCATACGGACAAGGAGGATGAGGAGGACGAGGAGGAGGAGGAGGAGGAGAAGGAGGAGGAGGAGGAGAATGCGGGTGAGGACGAACACAAGGACGAGGACGAGATGGACGCCAAGGACGACCAGAAAGACAAGGAGGACGAGGAGGGGAGAAGGATGTTGATGAGGAAGAGGAGGAGGAGGAGGAGGAGGAGGAGGAGAATGAGGGTGAGGATGAGTAGGATGACGACAACGAAGAGGATGACGACGAGGAGGAGGAGGAAGACGAGGAGGAGGAGTAGGAGGAGGAGTAGGAGAAGGAGAAGGAGAAGAAGGAGCTTTACTGTTATGGCACGCATATCAATTATTTATATTAAAACAAATCTACAGCTGATATCTTTTTCTGGAGACAAAACAAATTGGTTATTTACCCCTTTAACACTCAAGTCGGCCAAAAATGGTTTCTGCAGTGGTTTTGAGAAATGTCCATTTGCAGACCAAAAAAAGCTATCTTTGGAAATGTAACACTGGAAGGACTGATTCGATAATAGAGAAAAATATGTCTGTCTGAAAATGGATATTTTCAAATGAGAAAATTGAAATTTTCTTGAATACATTCGAGGGTTAAAGGGTTAAGACGGGTCGTGTTTAGAGCACCCAGCACCCCGCCTGCCATTCCCTGATGGGTCGTGTTTAGAGCACCCAGCACGCCGCCTGACATTCCCTGATGGGTTATGTTTAGAGCACCCAGCACCCCGCCTGACATTCCCTGACGGGTCGTGTTTAGAGCATCCAGCACCCCGCCTGACATTCCCTGACGGGTCGTGTTTAGAGCATCCAGCACCCCGCCTGACATTCCCTGATGGGTCGTGTTTAGAGCACCCAGCACCCCGCCTGACATTCCCTGACGGGTCGTGTTTAGAGTACCCAGCACCCCACCTGACATTCCCTGACGGGTCGTGTTTAGAGTACCCAGCACCCGCCTGACATTCCCTGACGGGTCGTGTTTAGAGCACCCAGTAACCCGCCTGCCATTCTCTGACGGGTTGTGTTTAGAGCACCCAGCACCCCGCCTGACATTCTCTAATGGGTCGTGTTTAGAGCACCCAGCACCCTACCTGCCATTCTCTGACGGGTTGTGTTTAGAGAACCCAGCACCACACCTGCCATTCTCTGACGGGTCGTGTTTAGAGCACCAAGCACCCAGCCTGACAGTCTCTGATGGGTCGTGTTTAGAGCACCCAGCACCCCGCCTGACATTCCCTGACGGGTTGTGTTTAGAGCACCCAGCACCCCGCCTACCATTCTCTGAAGGGTCGTGTTTAGAGCACCCAGCACCCCGCCTGACATTCTCTGACGGGTCGAGTTTAGAGTGCCCAGCACCCCGCCTGACATTCTCTGACGGGTTGTGTTTAGAGCACCCTGCACCCGCCTGACATTCTCTGACGGGTTGTGTTTAAAGCACCCAGCACCCCGCCTGACATTCTCTGACAGGTCATGTTTAGAGTGCCCAGCACCCCGCCTGACATTCTCTGACGGGTGTGTTTAAAGTACCCAGCGCCTGCCATTCTTTGACGGGTCGTGTTCAGAGCACCCTGCACCCGCCTGACATTCTCTGACGGGTTGTGTTTAAAGCACCCAGCACCCCGCCTACCATTCCCTGACGGGTTGTGTTTAAAGCACCCAGAGCCCCGCCTGCATTCTCTGACGGGTCGTGTTTAAAGCACCCAGCACTCCGCCTGACATTCTCTGACGAGTTGTGTTTAGAGCGCCCAGCACCCCGCCTGCATTCTCTGACGGGTCGTCTTTAGAGCACTCAACACTCCGCCAGACATTCTCTGACGGGTCGTGTTTAGAGCACCCAGCACCCCGCCTGCCATTCTATGATGGGTCATATTTAGAACACCCATCACCCCTTTGCCATTCTCTGACGGAATCACCATCACGTGTCCCCAAAACATATATACCATAGACAGGAATTTTGACAAGCAACTGGATTAACATTAACAAATCATCCAATAATCTGGCCCAATGATTAACGCTCGTTCGTCCTGCATGATTTATATAGATGACAGTTCAATGAATAGGCTACTCAAGGATGTGACGTGAGAGGTAGGGTGACGTCACAATAAAAAACGTAATGAATGGCGTATCTAGGTCCGTCATAAACATGAAAGTAGCATATAATTTGCGCCGTCCTCGATAATATTGCCATTCTATGGGCAGACATTTTGGCTTTCCTACCGTGTGATTAGAAAATATCGCTGTGTCTGATATCCTGAAATTCATTGTCTATGGCACGTTTACAGGACTAAGGATGTGCAAGCTACCGGAGAAACGGGAGTCTGATTGAAATACAAACTTATGTTTATTTGTACGGCGGTAGTAACATCATTACGGGTAGGGCCTAATGTACTCCACACTGCTATCAATGCAAATACGAGTTTCATTTGTAAACAGGACCCACAACCTGAGTAAATTTAAACTGTAACAAATTTAGATCTATGTTTGCATAAAGCCCTATATTATAGCGACCGCGGAGGTTGATATTGACCAAAGGAATTCAATATCAAAAGGTAACTGAAATCCCTAGCATCACCTACATTTGTATGTCCGAGATATATTGAAATAGTTTAACGCAACATAATGGTATGTGGAAGTTAATCGAATCACTTCATTTAATTTTCCTGTTCCATATAAAGGGCCATATCAGTTTACGTATATCTCAAAAAATTTTAATACTAGAAAATTCCCATATTCTCCAGCCTATCAATTAATCAAACGTTCCGGTCCATTATCCGATTTAGCAATGAGCAGGCATTCCGGATTTAATTGATTTGATTAACCTAGCTTTTGAGCAATGATTACCCATGATCTTAATGTCACTGTACTATATAGGTATGTGCTTGACTATTTTGAAGCTAATTTAATAGGAACATCTTGCTGGCACAGACGGCAACAGCTTCCAGTCAAATTAGTTTCAAAATGTTCAACAGAAGATCTATTTAATTGTAAACAATTTTCGAAATCAACCTTTCATGGTTCCTGGGCTTATAGTATTTGGTGAGATAACTATGGCTGCGAATGGTTCATATCTCAATGTGACAACTGATTACCGGTCATGCCTCATCATCACACTCCCATATGTCTTAGACATGTGAGAAGAATTCCTGAACGGTTATGATACAGATGCTCGAACGATCTTTAGCGAGATATGGAAGAAAGAGCATGCACCTAATTGAATGGTCAATGATGACTATTACGACTACTCGCAGACACCAAGCTTAGAGTCCGAGTCAAGAGAGTATGGAGTTTGAGATATCAAGATACTGGCTCCCCACCGACAGATGGTCTATCCTATTTGTTTGTTTACCTGCTACCCTGCGGCTGCCTTGAAATCTGCACGGGAAGAATTCCACAAGAGACGCCCAACAGTGATAATACTGGTATCATGCTATTTGTGGAATATGCCGACCATGTGAACTTCATATCTGAGGATAAGAAGCGCCTTACTAAGGACTCCAGACAACTGAAAGCAAACTACAAAATGAGAATCTCTTTATGGAAGAATCCAAAAACAGAGAGCACACACTAACACTTATCGGCAAAACACGAAGTTAAAGAAAACTCCGATGCACTTCGAGGCGGCAAACCACGGAAGGAAAAGCAACATCCTGGGCTCACTGCTCTGCAGTACTTCTGGCATTGATACAGGTTGCGTCATTGGAAACACAGCTTGCCAGTCCTTCTTGATACCGTGGATTCATATATCAACTATATCCGTGACAAAAGGACTAAGATTGTATAACGCAGCCGGCGCATCCATGATGCTATGCAACTCTAACAGCTGAGTAACCCCAAAGGCTGCACTAGACACAGCTTGATGCCTGCCAACGCAAACACCTCCATACCTTCAATGGACACGGATGACTGGACATCAACATTTTCAATGATGTACTATACAAAATGTGTAATAGATCGTCGCTATCTGTAAAAGTCGCCCAGCAAAAATGGTCCATGTTTGGCTATGTGCTAAAGATATCAGAAGACACACCTGCACTGGGAGCTTTGGAAGTCGCCCTACTTGGAGCCAACAAATAGAAAGGCAGGAGAGGACGTTATTACATAAATTTGTCGAGAGTGTTGGGAAGCAAGCTCAAGAAAACAGGCCTCGCCACACTCAGCTCAAGAATCATCCTGAGGACGCTAAAGACTGTGACCAAGGGAAAGGCGCCGTCGATAAAGGCTAACAAGGATTGATTGCAGCTACTGATTCTACTACTACAGCCTCAGAACACGGTACATAACCATCATGGACATTCCCATATTCTCCAGCCTATCAATTACTCATACATTCTCATGCGTGGTCTTCCTTATGAGTAAGAGTTTGTGTCTTCTCTCGCCATGACTCGCCATTTTTTCTTGTAGTTTGCAGTGAACTGATTTGTGAAGTTTAGACACAGTCTGATTTACAAGTTTCGCAGCGCATATATGATATCCACTATACTCAGTCATTTTCACCAAACGCACGAGCTGGACACCGCATGTAGACACTGGCGCGTAAAAACTAACGGAGATAAATATATTTCTCCAATAGCAGATGGCATTGTAATGGTCCTTTCCTGTTTTAGCTATGCCCCGCCCATCTCTAGCTACGCTCCACCCACACTTCGCCGTGTTGGGATCGATCGATCCCCGAAGGCACTGACTATCAATTTCCTGAAAACTATGCAGGTAAGATGTTGAATATTTTGTAACTAGCTTACAGCGCCCAGTCAAACTAGTTTCAAAATATTAAACAGAATATTTATTAAATTGTAAAGACATACAATTCGTACAACAGCGCATAATCCGTCTTCAATTATGCCTTCGTGACGTACTTATCTACGCCATTCATGGCGCCATAGTAACGTAATTCTTTATTATGTCATTCTGCACGTTACGTAGTTTATCACGCCGTCGTATGATGGATGGATAAAGTGGAAAGGCCCATTGGTGGGGGAAACCCTGGATCATGTAAATCAGCTTGTCTCCTTGGTAACATTGTACCAGATAGCTTAGGTCATAAGCTATAACGAGGCAAATTTAACTAACAGCATCAGCTGTCTGTAGCTTGCATGACGTTCCCTCACTGCTGAAAATAGTGTACATATGTTTCCAGAATAAAATACATTATCTATTTTATATACTATAACACAAATTTGGCTCAGCATCAGTTTGGCTAATCCCAAGAACTGTATTGTTATGGAGAGTAGACACGCCGATCTGAGTAGACCTACTTGTTCTAAATACGCGTGGCAAACTACAGATTCCATGAAACGGGGTCAACCATGTTGAGGACCTTCCTAATCCGGTACAAAATCGGAAGTATAAAGTCACAGCTTGCTAAAGGATTACAGAGT
>CM067369.1:10788197-10870697 GCA_034401795.1 Chaetoderma sp. LZ-2023a | reverse complement strand
TGTATTAACCTGGCCGTTAAAATGGTTAACGAAGCTATTGAATTTACTCAGTATGCAATACTTGTCTATAAAGGGCACTCTTGGTGGCCCAAATTTGGCATCTAGAAACAGATTTTAAACACTAAATTTCCGTACCTGAAGAGTTGATCTTCCCCGAGTGCCCTTCAACAAAGCATCAATTCTTGAGTCTGAGAACGTAATCTTGAGAATCAAATCGTATTCTAAATAACCCTATTAAATTGTCGGTCTTTTATAATCAAGGAACATGGGTTGATCACACAATGTGGGTGTAGGTTTTTACGGCAATAGTTCCTGTTTACTGATAGAACAACAGATAATTTTGATGTCAGATCCGTTGTTTCGTAATCCAGTTCTGTCAACATGCCTACGTCATAATATAAGCGTCAAATCAAGTCAGTGATGTCGGGAAATACATCATGAGTACATCAGTTTTCTTCCGTGTAGGTGTGATCAAAACAACGCATACATCCGTAAACAAATTAATTAAGAAATTCAGTTCATCACACTATATCCGCCATTTATGGACATGAGTGTTCAAAACAACAATAATATTGTACGTGTAGTTCTCCCATATGTCACATTTGTGACACTTTCAGATTAGCTATGCCCCCCCCCCCCCGCCCAACCATAGTTAAGCTCCACTCACACCTCGCCCATGTTGGGATCGATCGATCCTTGAACACCCTAACTATCAATTTCCAGAAGACTATATAGGTAAGCTGTTGGATGTTTTGGGTCTAGCTTGACTGGATTCAGTGGCTGCCATAGGAGCAACGGCGCCAAGCCAAGTTGGTTTCAAAATATCCAACAGAATGTATATTAAATGGTGAAGACATACAATTCGTAGAACATGTCGAACTAGACTAGCGTTCCAAATGAACTAAATCGAGCCAGTCATGACGTAATGTATTGATTATGACGTCATATACTTGGGTGGCTGATCGGATCTCACCATTAGAGTTATTTTTGTGGAGCTGTTGTATTAGTATACGGGTTTTTAAAAATATAAATCTTGCGATGAAGTGGGGGACATTACCTCAAGGCATTTCGTTTCTCTATAATGACGTTGACAAATATTAGAATCATTTTAGTGATGTCTGAATAGCTTCGATTGCATGACATTAAAAAGATAAATTTATCGCGCTCATTTAAATAATCAAAGTTAGAACAGCTAGAAAACTCAGACAATAAAGAATCCCTATCTTCCTGGATTGTAGGACATTCTAAGACAAAGTGTCTCTCATATTGGGCCGACAGTATCTATCTTTTTCAATATGCAGACACCGGGCGCTGAGCCTTAGCTTTGAAAATTCTCTGCGCTTTGAAACTATGGGCTGTAAGAAAATATAATTTTCAGGATTAAAATTATCTTTAAAAAGCTTATAACAGGGCAATTTAGGGGTTTTCTCGGTCCTGTAGGCATATATGCTCTATCCATGCAGAAATGTATTCATTCTTGGTGGCGTCCTGTGATAGTTCTATGTCTATATAATGATCCCTGGTTTTCCCACACACTAATTGGATTGAATTTCGACAGTAGGAGCTGAATACACGCGGACCAATTATAATGGTCTTTTAGTGAATATGATTCTATGTATGCCTTCTGTACAATTGACGACGAATCGGCGTTGCATAATCTAAGCCAGTATTTTATGGCTTGTGGGAGAAGGGTTATTAACGCGGGAAATTGGCCCAGGTCACCATGCACAGCAGCATTTACTGTTCGCTTGCCAACGCCTAGCAAATACGTAGCAAATTTGATTAGTACCTTCTCCACAGGTATAGAATCGCAGAGTTGAGGAAGGTTAGACTGTTTCAGTCTGCTAGTGTAGAAAGGACTCCATATTTCACTGCAGTAGCGTACTATAGGCATTACTAGGCTGTTAAAGAGACTATAAGCAATAATAATAATAATAATAATAATAATAATAATAATAATAATAATAATAATAATAATAATAATAATAATAATAATAATAATAATAATAATAATAATAATAATAATAATAATAATCGTTATTTATTGAGGGTAGCACTTCAAGTACACGGCCTGCTCTAGCAGAGGCCCTCATTAACATATATACAAATTTTTATATATATAATATGTACAAATTTATACATCTATGTACAGACAAGGAACTTAGGGAATCTATTTCTTATAATCATATAATATTCTGAATGTATTAAGAGTAATTTGAACAAAAGCTACTGATGCTTTCAACAGCAGCACACTTTCAATCAAATTAGCATTGATTTATTCAGCATTGTAAAGTAAATTCCTTTCTTTTCAGATACTATGTTATTTCTAACATTAATAGTTTTGAGCTTGAAGAGTGCTTTTGATGCTTGCTCCTGAAGTCTTGTGCAAGCACTTTTAAAGTTGCCTGACACGGTAAACACTATGCCTAGGTAACAGTACGAGCGTACTATTTCAATTGGCGATCCATTAAACAGAAAGCTGTGTTGGATGATAAGTCTACCAGACTTATTGAAAACAATTACATTAGTTTTGGCGAGATTGACTGTGTAGCGCCACTTAGGGCAATTTGCGGATAGTTTGTTCATAGAATTTTTAAGGCCTGAGTGTGATTTCGAAACCAGAACAAGACCATCCGCAAACATAAGACAGTTAATATTCGTATCATGCAATGTTATCGGCTCATAATGATTAAGTGGCGGCAGCGCATGGGATGCCCTCTCGCTTAATAAACAGTTCTCATTTTAAATCTATAAAAATCAAAGATGTCTGTCTACCTATGCTACAGACAATGGATTAATCCGACCTGTCGATCAATTATATTACGTCATAACCAATATGTAACGTGTTGGCTGATGATACAATCATAACTGACACAAATACTCCGTCATGAAGCTGGAATGGTCCGTCAAGTGTACGAATTGCATATAGTCCAGTGACTTAGGGGAAAATCGTGACGCAGGTAAATAAGCAAAAACAAATTGTAATATATCTTGGTTAGTCATAGAGAAACATTCTTTAGGGGTGGAGTGGGATTCTGGGAATTTAATCATAACGCTGAGAAAGCATGAGTGGAGCTTATATAGAAATATACACGTCATGATAAACTTCCGCATCGAGAATGCGACAATGCGCCATACAGGATATGAAACAATAAGTTCAGTGCACGTTTTATGTTGCATGACGCGTTAGGAGAAGATAACGCATTTCTATACAGTACGGGTGATGGGTGTGGTGTTGTGTGGAGAGAACGAGTAATCTGCAAAGTCACGATACGCGTGAGTTGACGGTGGCCGAGTTTACGTCCCTAGTAGGGCAGCTACTCGAGTTACTAGAGTAGCGCCTAAACGGCTGGAGTACGTACTCTAGTACCTACTCAGGGCTACCCACCTATCAGCTAGGGTAAATCGAGTAGTCACGTGTTTGCATTGAAATTAATGTAATTTAAACGCGTGATCATTTACGCGAGGATAACTGATCACATGCTCATCTATCCTAGAGTAGCTACGAGAGATTTCGCCTAAACTCGCTAATAAGAACAACAGTCCGTATTACTCATGCTCTGTTCGTGTTATTCACCGCGTACACATGTACTATAGCCAAAAGAGGCGCGGCGGTGCGGAGATATAAGCTAGTAAAGATGTTCTCATACAACACAAAACATGTGCTTATATTATAAGTAGAAAATTGCTTCACCTAATTGCGTGACCCTACTCGTGTTCAGGTTGACAAAGCCAGGTATGGAACGTGTCAACACTTGTGAGAGGACGATTTGACGGATTTTAATAAAACTCCTAGAAATTAAATTAAATTTGCTTCTATTTTTTATGTATATATGGATTCAGGTCACGAATTAACCATTTAACCATTTAACACTCAAATTTGTTCAAGAAAATTTCTATTTTCTCATAGAAAATGTTCATTTGCAGACCAAGAGAAGACTGTTTTTGAAAAGTTACCACTGGAATGACTGGCTCTGTTATCGAGCCAGTCATTTCAGTGGTAATATTTCAAAAATAATCTTCTCTTGGTCTGCAAATAGACATTTCTCAAGACTACTGCAGGAGCCGTTTTTGGCTGATATGAGGATTAAATGGTACTGTAAAATTGTCCTGTGCAGGGATTGATCGCTGAGAAGATGCACGCGCGCGCGCACGCACGCGCGCACGCGCACGCGCGCACGCACGCACGCACGCACGCACGCACGCACGCACGCACGCACGCACGCACGCACGCACGCACGCACGCACGCACGCACGCACGCACGCACGCACGCACGCACGCACGCACGCACGCACGCACGCACACGTTGATTCACTGCTGATTCTCGCTTATTTACTGCATTAAATAATATTCATTTTGAGAACGACGTTTTTTGCTGCAGCTTGTTGCTACTAGGCCCGATCAGCAATACAATCATACACGTCACACTTCATACTTTAATTATCACATCGTGAAATTTGACGATTCAGCCGTCTGCAATACAATACAGACTTCTCATCACGTGACCTGTAAATTGAAACATTTCATACAATGTTTGATCTGAATGGATATATTATCTTCTAAACAGGCCTTTCTTTACCTAGCCGAACAGCTCTGTGCATACGTTCTTAAGGGCCCAAATCCACACCAGAATGCTTGAAAATATAATTTTCAAAACTGTAAACCTTTAGAGGCTTAAATGGTATACTTCAATGTAACATATCATGAATTCATTTCTTATTAATTAATACAGAATTTCAGATTTGAAGTTAAAATATTAATATAGACGGAATGAAGTCATCCTATGTTAAGATTTATTTCGTGTCATTACATTCCTACACTGTACATAGTTTACTCGTCTAAAAGTATACAATATTAACAGTTTTATTCTCAATCATTCTGGTGTAAGTGTGGCCTCTGATATTTGACAGAATTATAATTTGCATGTTCTTGGATATTTAGTGACCGTATATAAATGCGTCGGTGTTAAACCTCGTGAATTTACCCACGAATTCTCCCAGAGTTTTCATTAAATTCTATGTATAGTGGACCCTCCATAGGCCTTGCAATAAATAAGGACGACGCTTTAGTGTGCGCATGCTAGAATGTTGTTAACGGCAGAAGACTGACCTCAACCTATAGGGCCTATCCACACATGCAATACAATATGGCACACAATTAATAGTTTATTCATGGCATTTGTAGCCTTTTATCATGCAGTCGAAGCGAGATACTGCCTATTCAGGCGTTAATAGCGAAATATTGAAGTAATTCTACAGACTATGAATGATCTACTTTTTAACAAATCAGACATCAGACACCATAATTAAATCGAACTGATTAATTATGATGTCACCATCCATCACGCAAACTAGAAGAAATTATTAGTTTGATTGGCGTATATCGATTCCATGAATTCCAGGTTCCATTCATGGCATATCTAGGTTGATTTTATTTCAGTTTATTATTGATAACTATCCTAGTTTTTACACTGATACCCATTTATACTCCTGGGTGGAGAGAGGCAGTGACTGAAGGAGATTGCTCATATTTCCCACGCCGATGGCAATATAGTGCACAGCTCAGGCGCGAAACGGGCTCTCCGGTTAAGTAGGCCTGAGTTCTAGCCACTACGCGGAACGGCCGCATCTTCCCCGATGCCCAGCGCACGATCTCGTTACTTAAAAGTATCAAATATAATCTTGGCAGAGACTGTCTTGAAACAATGTATAAGAGCTTAGTCAGACCACAATTAGAATATGCGGTCCCGGTTTGGGATAATCCTCCACAACACATTGTTATTAGACTGGAAAATATCCAGAAGAACGATCTACGGAGAATTAGTGGAGTCACGAGCAATGTCAGTACAGAAAACCTGTATATTGAAACAGGTATGGAAACACTTGCGCACAGACGTAAGATGCAGAGTAATGTTCCACAAAATATCACGTGGCATGATATGTGAAACACTATCTAATCATCTCCTTTTATTTTCCCAGAGGACACACCCGTATTATATCCGTCAACCCAACACTTACACTCCACCAGGATTTCGAACGGGACGTGACTGGAATACTATCCCTGACCCCGTTCCAACGTCTCGAACACCGTGGGAATTAAAAACTAAATTAAAAATTAATGTTTTATATACGAGCCCCACCTAGCCAACCTGACCTGCCAAGACCTGCCAACTTCTATTACTGTCGGCTACGGAACCAAATTGATTGCACGACTGCAGCAACTTAAAACGCGATCTTTACGACTCTACGAGGTGTCCTTTGCGAGGTGTCCTTGCGGCTGCCAAGATGAAACAGCGGATCATTATCTTCTTCACTATCGAATCTACATCAACCAAAGGATATCATTTTACAATGAATTAATTCAAAGGAATATACTCCAACAGTGACCTTACGTACATTATGGCAATGAGAGAACTTCAATGCAGAAATAACTATCCACGCTTTCTCACTTGTTTGCCAGTACGTCACCGATACTGGACGGTATAAATATTCTTTAACCCTTCCCCTGTCAACAGCTCCTCAAATCACAATGCTGGTCATATCAATTAACCCCTTAATGGTCACGATTTTACAGAAAATTTAACTTTCCGCTCAGAGAATGACAATTTGTTGGACACGTTTTGTAAGTTTGCCACTGGAATTTACGAAAAAGGTTTTATGAAGAGTACGTTTGGCCGGCTTGACGATTAAAGGGTTGATTGTCTAGAAATCCTAATTTTCGTTCCTATTCAGTGTCCATTTGTAGGCCGGGAGAGGACTATTTTTTAGGATTTGGCACTGGAATGACTGGCTCAGTTATACCGATAGCTCGGTTATATCTAGACACTCATTCTGTTGGTGAATTTTACGGGGTGTTCTTCTCTTGGCCAGCAAATGGACATACGTCAGGACCATCGCAGTAACCAACATAGCAGGCTTGGCCTTCAGCGTTAAGCCTACAGAGGAGGAATTAATTCTGTAGTCTTGGCTACGACGAACGTTATTTAAAGGTACATATGCACACTAGAATGCCTGAGAATTGTTAAAATTGTATACTTCCGAGGCTTGGATTGTGTGGATAGATGTAATGAAACGAAATAAAATCTTAACGTGATAATTTCATTATGCATAAATTAATATAACTGTTTTAAGTAGTGAAATTGAATTTATTTATACGGAATGAAATCATCATTTGTTACGATTCATTTCGTTCCAGTACATTGGTGTACACAATATAAACTTTGGAATGTATACGATTTAAATAATTTTATCTTAGAGCATTCTAGTGTGAATGTTCACGTTTAAGGAAAACTTCGTACGACCAAGCATGGATGACATCTAACCTCATATGTCTGCCTGCCATTTTATATTATGCTCCTTTGTACTAAGATCATTTGTAACTTCAACTCTGCTCTCTCTTTCTCCGCATTCTCAATACCCTTATCACATTCTCATCCATATTTATGATGATGATGATGATGAGGAGGAGGAGGAGGAGGAGGAGGAGGAGGACATTATTATTATTATTATTATTATTATTATTATTATTATTATTATTATTATTATTATTATTATTATTATTATTATGTTAACCGCCTCTTGGTTTGTAGAAATGACCTGTATTTGTTTTCAAGTGGGAGATATACTAATAAGAAATACCTTACTGCGCTCCCATCTAAACAGCAAAAAATAAATTTATTTATGCCAAATATTTGCTGGTCGGAATGACCAACTGACCCCTCTGACACGTGTGGTAAGACTGTACACTCAGGGGAACGGTCAACTGCGCCCCGGTAGCATAATCACTGGGCTGGGCCATGACGGGATATGAGCAGGATTCAGGGTTACGGGTTAACGATGTTTTAATTACGGGGGAAGGGAAGTCTGGAAAGAGAATTTAACGAGTCTTAGAATCAAAGAAAAATATAGGAGATGGCCAGCGTAATGACGGCTTTTTCTGGCATCTCTCTCTCTCTCTCTCTCTCTCTCTCTCTCTCTCTCTCTCTCTCTCTCTCTCTTCAGTGAGCGTGCGTACGTCCGTGCGTGCATGCGCGCGTGTATCTATATTTGTGTGCGTGTGTGTTGGGTGGTGTGGTGTGGTGTGGTGTGGGGTGTGTGTGGATGGTGTGTGGGATCCCAGAGGGAGGAGTAGAGCAACGTTGGAAGGTGCAAGGTACCGGACCTCCCTAGCGTTTTCATTACTCTTAATGTAACATTTAGTACGATTCGATTTTTTTTTGCTGAGCGAAGAAGAGAAATGAGAAGCCTCTTTTTTCGAATAAAATGATGAGAAAAGGAGAGAGATGATCTTTTCTAGATGACTCTTCACCGCCAGCCTGTTTTTGACAATATATAAGGCCCGATTTATAAGTCGAACATCTCATGTGCCGTGCCAGCTAAATCTGCCTTAAATTTCAACTATATAAATCAACCAGTCGTCATTGGCACGACGCGACAGAAAGTTTGACTTATAAAACGGGCCTAACTGGGCTTGTTCCCGTTTTACTATGTGCTGCCGCCGGTTGAATCTTCTCGGTAAAGTTGACAGCTGCCATACTTGCCGCTAGCTCGCAAGCTGCGGTATTGTATGTACCTATTCTACGTTTAAGGCACCCCACCCCCGAACCAGCAGGCAGGTCGACCCTGGACACCTCCAGCAAACAAGAACCAATGCCCTCTGGACCAGCAGTAGACTGATTATTCCGCCCAGGTCAAGTCCAGCGGAATACATATGAGTGTCTGTTTCATTTATGAGACCGGGTGTAGTCGATCCTTTAAACTATTCACATATCAATTATATATTTTCATTCAGGGAGGCTACCAGATTGATATCCTCGATGAGGCGGAGAATGTGTCCTTACAACTCACTGGCGGTCAGTTCATTGGCGGGAACGACTCCACGTATGTGTTCCTCTTAATAAAGCATTTGATAAATTAGAATTTCTCATTCGATAAGTTGTTGAGAAACGTATCAGAATTTAAGCAATAAATTGCTAGGATCCGTTATGTTGTTTTATAAGGCGGCCGAATTTCAACTCAATTTGAGCTGGAATCTTCATAGAGCAATTTTCAAAATTCACGTGTCCAACAGGATGTAGCCTACTGGTGAGCTAAGAGAATTCCACACGATTTGCAAAGCAATATCAGCATTGTTACACCAGTTTAGCACAATCTCACGTGTGACGAGTTTTAACCATATAATGGCTAGATTTGGTCAAGAAATTTGCTTATTGAACGCCAATTTTCAGACTAAGAGAAGACTGATTTTGAATAGTTGCTACTGGAATGACTGGCTCGGTTAGCGAGCCAATCATTTTAGTGGTAATTTTTCAAAAACACTGTTCTATTGGCCTGCAAATGGACATTCCTCAAGATCACTGTAGAGGTCGGCTTGGTCAAGAAAGTGTTAAAGACTTTCCAAAGAGATCTTGTTAAACGAGTGTGATAAATCTGATACGATATGGCAAACAGTTGGAGAGATTCTAGTTATCACATAAGCTATGACATATACAATTCACACCGATACTGGGCAGTGTTTGACCATGGGTTACAGTGTATTTCTGTTATCGCCCGAGCGCCTCAGTATTGCGAGCTTTAAGCACACAAACACACAGCGATTAATGAAACATCCTATTATTTCAGGCTTTACATTATTTTAATGAATCATCGATAGATTGTATGCCTATATGACGCTATTGTAGTGTATGACATCCTAATAGAAACGCCACCACCACTACCACCATATCACCAAAAGTCAATCATCATCATCATCATCATCATCATCGTAACAGATTGTGTAATTGGATATCTTTCTGCAGAACGCTTAACCATGTCGTACAGCTTCCGCCTAACTACAATTGCCCTAACTGTACATTGAGGATCTTGCGCCAGGCTCGTGAGTGGGGGCGCGCCTACCAGTTTTGGACATGTGCTGACGTCAATATATTGCCAGGTAGTATTTAAACAGAATATATTTGTCATAAGCTCGGTAAAACGTTTCTTGCAATACCCATATAACCGTTTCATAATGTGCGATTTCGTCAACAGCATCATGCCAATGTCCACACACGAATCTAATATGCTTAAAGGTGCATATTCACACCAGAAGGCCTGAAAATAAAATGGCTAAAATTGTATACTTTTAGAGGCTTAAATTGTGTGCTTGCACGTAATTAAATCTTAACATATGATGATTTCAATACGTATAAATTATTATAATTTTTTTAGTTGTAAATTTGAATTAGGGACTCGAGTCTCTAATTCAATTTCACAAATTTAGTTCAAAATATACAACACTACACTTTTTTTACACATTTCCTACACTGTGTTAAAATTCATATTAGCTAGCATGTTTCTGTTTTATTTTGGAAACTTGTTTACTTATTTCTGAACTGTACTCTTGCCACCATTGCATGCACGTGCCGTGGGAAAGTCGGCTGCTGCGAATTAGAAATTATCACATCAACTTTATTTCTGAACGAAATTCACCTTTCCAGAGTATCCATTTATCATTCTGACGTCATATGACGTCATAATCAGCTAAGCGGCGTGTGGGATGATGTCATGATCATTACGTCATAAATGATTTTATTTGGCCCGTCTTTAACTCTTAATAGTTCGACACGTGGTACGAATTGTATGGCTCTACTATTTACTAAACATGCTGTTGAATATTTTGAAACTAATTTGACTGGATGCTGTTGCTGCCATAGGCAGCAACAGCGCCCAGTCCAATTAGTTCCAAAATATTCAATAGCTTACCTGTATAGTCTTCTGGAAATTGATAGTTAGAGTGTTCAGAGACAGTCGATCCAAACACAGTGAGGTGTGGGTGGAGCTTAGCTAGAGATGGGCGGGGCATAGCTAAAATGGAAAGGTCGGTTCCTCCTACGTTAGATAAACATATCCGCAACGCTGCCCGAAATTTAATATCAAGCAAGAGAGGTAAACATTTTCAGCATTTCAAGGAACGACTTGCAGTTAAACATTTCCCATTTATCATCGTCAAGGGAGATGCTCACATGCCCGTCGCCTATTCACTGGCTATATTTTTGGATGTTGGCGAGCAGTTTCTCCATCGCGCACGACCCGAGAGTTAGTTGTTCATATATGCGTGATACTGGCCAAATAACAGTCACGGAATGCGCCTTGTGTTACAATCCATTCTCCCGAGAAAATGCGGGTGCGGGGATGGTGTGATTGTGTTTGAAGATAACAACGTGGCTGGAGAAGGGTTATGACTCGCGTACATTAAATTGATGAGAAGTAATATTGCAGATCCTTAGCGTGTTCGATGTGTATTGCATCTAATATATAAATGTAAGCGGGTAATAGTCTTCATATTTATATCCGTCAAATTAAATCTTCTTCCAATCACTCCTTCAATCAAAACGAGTGTGTAATTGGGGCGCGGATGTTGCATCTATGGGAAAGGAGGCAGGTTGAATAATACCTAATCAAGGGAGAAAACTCCTATATGTTTCGTAAGAATTACAGAATTGCTATCTCCCTTGGTCATCTGCTTTATAAAAATTCTATGTTCTACCCTAAGCCGCAACGCCAAGGCAGACAATTCCCCACTGGCCACCCTTACTTGGCTGAAGATGCGCTTGCCTTTTCCCTATACAATCTTTTGCTTCGAACTTCCTATTGCATATGTTATCATTTGCCTCCAATAGCCTCCTCTTACATCATGCCATGATGACGACTTACTGGATGTGGACACATGTGGATGATTGACGTGTTGGCCCCTGCCTTTGTAAGAGGAGATGTTCCTTGTTTGGTACACCGTTATATAGCTAACAGGCTGCTGTTGATGCTTTTTATGCCGTTCTTTTGTTGACGTGGTGTTCTATTACCAGCAGAGTGCGGGCTATAATTTCTGTTTTGTGGAGAGAATTCCCTTGTTTAGTACATCCCGTTTTTGCTACTAGACTGCTGACGTTAATTTTGTATATTGATCTTTGGCTGGGATGCCGCTGTATTTCTAACAGAATGCTGCCTATAATTTCTGTTTGGTGAAGAGACTGTTGTTGATTACTATAGACTTCGGTTTCTACAGGCTGCTGGCGATAGGTTTCTATATTGCTCCTTGGTTGGTATGGCCCTTTGTTCTTTGTTTGTTTTTGTAAAAGGAAAGCAGTACGTGCCTTATGAGTCTGGTGCAAAAGTACAAGAGACAAAAACCACAGCCAATATAGGTGGTACCCAGACAAGCGATCAAAAAGGGTGTCCAAAAGTTACACATCTAATGGCTGACTACATGACCTGTTCCCCTATTGCATCATGCACCTTTAAAACCATTATCATAAAAGCCAGGTCTTACAACCATCTGCGTATGCAATAAGAGAAATTATTTGTTGAATTATTCATTTGATTCCCCAACACTCCCACTCTCTCTACACTTTAACACAATTTATCGAAAAACTAATTAAAAACCTCTCACCATCATATCCTTATACTATCCATTCAGACATACAACATAAGCTACCCAGTCACCCAGCTGCACGCACCAACACTCACCCCACACCTCTATCGACATGCACGCATGCACACACGCACGCACGCACCCACGTATAGTCACCCACACACCACGAACACATACATACGCTACGCCAAACACACTATCACAACCACCTTATATCTCTTAAATGTATGTGGCCTACGAAGTACAATTAAATACCCAGAATGGATGTGTTTGTGCGATAGTCTGATGTACTCGGAATAGGAGAAATCGAAAGAATGTTCGTGCTAGATCTGGGTGTATTGCACTATTCGTCAATAGGAAAATATCAATGTTTACAGAGCAGATACATTCTGATAGTGATTACGTCATCTGGCTGTCTCTATCTGAATCAATAACGAATCTAGAACAAGACATCATATTGGGTATGATATATATATACCGCCCGTAACTTCTGAATATTCAACGTTAGAAACCTTTGATGAAACAGAAAGAGATATTATCGCATTAGCATCAAAATCAAAACTCTTAGTTTTAAATGGCGACTTAAATGCAAAAACTGGACAACTGATTGATTTCTTAAGTACAGACGAAGTATTACTCTCCTTCGCAGAAACACATATGACCTAAGACTGGTAGAATTTTGTGAATTTTATAACATGTCTATCCTTAATGGCAGAATTGGCACCGACGTCACCGTAGGAAAAATCACAAGCCAACATGGCAATGTAATTGATTATGGCATATCTACTCAAAACCTTTTAGCGCACATATCAAATTTTAAGGTACTCGATTTTTGCCCTATTCATTCTGCATTAAAACTGTCAGTACAATTAAAACAACCAATCAGTGACTAGCAGAGCCATGCCTCCCAGGATGCGAACGACGTAAATGAACCAGTATTTAAAAAGTGGAATCCAGATTAAAGAAATGACTTTATACAGAAAATAGCGAATCATGAGACTCTAACTGTTATAAGTATGTTATTAGAACGAACACTAGACAAGCAAACAATACACGAAACCACAATCTCATTCTCACGCGTGTTCTACGGCACGGCAAAGAAAGTCTTTGGAAAAATTAAAGCATATAAAGTTCAAAGAAAAAACAAAATTCAACGCCCATGGTTTGATTACAACTGCAGAGTAGCCAGACAAGAATACCATAATGCGAGATTTGAATGTAAGTTTCATAGAACAGAAGCAAATATGATGGAAATGCTAAGGACAAGTAGAACCTACAAACAATAAAACGTTCAAAGACCAAATACCAGCAAAACACCGTGCGAAAGTCCGACTCATGAGCAGTAGAAAACCCAGGGACTACTGGAAATTAATAAAAGACAAAAGTCCTCAGGACCCGTGTCCAGTAAGTTTTGAGAATATGTATACATTTTTTTAGATCACTGAAAAAAATAGAAGGCGATAATGAAGCTACCAATGAATAACTGCAGCTAGAGATGCTAGAAGAAAATGATATATTAAACAGACCTATAACGAATGAAGGAATCGCAAAAGCCATACACCGTTTAAAAAATAAAGCTGCTGGATCAGATGACATAATAAATGAGTATATCAAGTCCACAGAACACATTATGATCAGCATATATAAACAACTATTTAATACAATACTTGATTCTGCAAACGATCCCAATGCTTGGACTGAGGGTATTATAATACCGATTTATAAACGAAAAGGTGACGCAAATGATCCCAAATACTACAGACCAATCACACTATTCAGCTGTTTAGGAACACTTTTTTACATCAATAATTAGCAACCGTATTAATGAATTATTAAAAATACCAATAAATTATCAGAAAATCAAGCGGGCTTTAGGAAAGGATATTCCACAATAGACCATATATTCACACTGTCCGCACTAAACAACAAATTCTCGGATGCTCCTACTTGCAAATGAGGAGTACGTCAAGGCGAGAACCTCTCTCCAGTACTCTTCTCCATATACTTAAATGACCTCGAAAATTTCCGCAGTAACCAAAACTATAAATCCATAGAACTAGGTAATACAGAAGACGAGCTAGAAACCTTACTTAGACTTTTAATACGCCTCTATGCCGACGATACAATTATGCTAGCTGACCTCCAGCTGATATTAAATGCATTTGAACAGTATTGCAAATTGTGGAAACTAAAAGTAAATGCAGACAAAACAAAGATTATGGTCATCGGTAGTACCAAAGCATGCTTCAACAAACTTTCATTCTATCTAAATACTAAGACATTAGAAATTGTATATAACTATAAATACCTAGGCATACATTTTTGATACAATGGACGCCTGCTTTTAGCGGAGAAAAGCTTATTTGAACAAAGCCGAAAAGCAATGTTCGCTTTACATGGACGAGCTAAACAATCAGATATACACATTGGTTGTCAAATAAAACTCTACCACCAAATGATAGAACCAATCCTCATTTATGGCTGTGCAATTATTGGAATCGAAAAATGTAATTTAATCGAAAAAGCACATCTAGAATTTCTAAGACACCTTTTAAAATTAAGCGAAGCACACCTAAATACATGACATATGGGGAACTGGGGGAACTGCCAATAAAGGTATTAATAGAAAAACGCATGATCATATACTGGATAAGGCTTATCTCAGGAAAGCAAAATAAACTAGCACTACAAATATATAATTGCATGTTAAAAGATTTTAATGAAAACAGAAAACCAGACACATGGCTAAAACTCATTAAAATCCGTCTGGATAATACAGGGCACGTGTACCTTTGGAACACACAAACGATCCATAGCACCAAAATCACCCAAGCTGCAAATACTCGAAACAGAGGACCAGTTTATGCAAACGTGGCTCGCCCAAATGCAGGAATCGTGGAGGGGTAAGATCTATAACTCTTTCAAGACTAACTGGGAAACGGAACCATATCTCATTAGGCTTAATGATAGGAATAGAATATTGTTCACTAGGTATAGGACCGGTAACCATTCATTACCAATAGAACAGGGAAGGTGGGAAGGAATACTAAGAGAAGAAAGGAAATGCAGTATATGTAACAAAAACGAAATTGGAGATGAGTTTCATTACATTTTTATTTGCAACTTTCTTTCATGCATTACGATTAGCAACACTACCTAAAACCTATCGTATGAGACCAAATTAATTTTAATTCTTCCAGTTATTCACTAGCAATAACAAAAAACTACTATATAAGGTTTGCCGATGCAAATGCAATTATTACACATTTCCAAAAAGGATGAAACTGTCGCACACACACGGCCAACAAACATAACCCGTGCAGGTAAAAAAACCCGAAAACAAAGTGAAATTGTGAACGAAAAAATGGCTAATATGAAAAAAGTTTGCCTGAAAAGAAGCAGTCAAATTACTTTAGTAAATCTAGATTATCCCTTTTATTGTTAGCAGTTAATCTATAGAGATATATAAATAATATGTAAACTGTCTTGCCACTATATAAATTGTATACTGTTTATACCCCATGTATCGCATGTATGATCTTGGAGTAATACATCAGTCTGAATTCTACGCACGCACACACACGCACGCACTCACGCGCGCACATCAAACACACCACCGCCAGAATCACAACCTCAAAATTAACTTGACCCCTATAAATTCAGGTCACAATGACCTATAATATACCATAAATTCCAACTAAAGCTATTTCCTGCTAATTTAGAATAAGTCTGGCTATCAATCCAGGACATCACCATCCCACGGACACTGTGGTGGAAGTCCTACACAGGCCATGGGTCCACATTAGCATCCCTTGGATGAGACCTTACACTGGCTGCATATGGGCGTACAATATCATCAGATTTCCTTTATTTGTATTTATTTATCTATCTTTCTTTTTCTTTTAAATTCTTCGTACAAGAATCAAAATTTAAAAATACTCAATAATTAAATAACAAATAATTTAATTTAACAAAGCTGTACATTTCCCCACACCCAATTTGAAAACCCACCAATCCCCAATTTTCATAATCTATACAATTCCTCATATATACAAAAATACTACTATCTATATATAATTCCTCCAAACCGTTTCTTGGTCAAAACTCATTCCAAAGACCCGTTTTAGTGTTATTTACAATTCCACCCTTCCATATTTAGTCCATCCGAACACCTCCCCCCCCCCCACGCATTAAGCCTTTCATTACCACACTGAAAAAATCCAGCCCTAGGCTCCGATAATGTAGTCATTCCAGTGGTAAACGCCACGAAGACAGACCTCACCAGGCCCACACATGCCCAACCAGCAAGAAAACACTTACACGAAATTAGTCAAAAAGAGCCAATGTCCTATTGAAAATAATAAGAAATTAAAACACTGTATTTACAAAAGTAATCGATAATAAATAGAACAGAATATGGTATATTTAGGGGAGACAACTTAGGCAAATACAAACTTAGACTTAAGGATAATCGTCTCCCCTACATTTTCCTATTTAAAACGAAAATATCTACACAAAAAGACAATACGCACGCACGCACGCACGAACGCCCGCGCGCTCACGCACGCGCGCACGCATATTAAGATTGCTAATGAAAGATCCTAAAACATGGGCTGACGTCACAATTATGACTAATAGGGAAAACTCCGTCATGTATTTGAAAGAATCATTCAAGTGTATGAATTGTATGTCTTTTGATAGATTAACTACTTTAACAAAACAATCCGTTGGCCATTCTGAAGCTACTCTAAACGGCTACTGCTGTCGCAATAGGCAGCAACGACACCCAGTCAAACCAGCACCAAAATCCCCAACGCATCGCCCGTACAGACAGTTACCTTTGTACGGAAATCTCCGCGAATTGATTCACAGAAATTTCTGTATGATCCTCTGTTGCTAACACCGAACTTTATCTCCTTATATTTAAGTCCATTTCTTTATCCTCTACTTCCGCTCTTTTGTTCATCGATCTGATAATTTCACTTTGATTTTATCATTATATTCGATGATATTTGGTGATATGAAAGATAGATGCTACAGCGCCTTTCTGCCCATTCTTACTTTGCCCATGGTTTGATTAGTACACTGAGCGGACGTCGCAGTATGTGGTAAATTTGGATGGGCTCATCTTGTCCGGTATGTGGATATATTGTATCACTGGAAAATGCAAGGTCTAATGGACATTTCCATTTTTAGCTATGCCCCGCCCATCACTAGCTAAGCTCCACCAACACCTCGCCGTGTTGGGATTGATCCATCCCCAATTGCCATAGCTATTAATTTCCTGGAAAACTATACAGGGGAGCTATTGCATATTTTGTAACTAATTTGACTGGGTGCTGTTGCTGCCTATGGCAGCAACAGCACCCAGTCAAATTAGTTTCAAAATATTCAACAGAATATTTATTAAATAGTAAAAGCAAACAATTTGTACAACACCGCATAGCCCGTCTTCAAATATTCGTTCGTGACGTACCTTTTGACGTCATTCATGACGTCATTCATTATGATGATTATGACGTCATATGATGGGTGGGTACTCCGGAAATGTGAATTCAGATACATGACATCATTTTCTTAGGACATAAGCCTAAAGGCGTTTCATCGAGGCCCGACAATTATCAATTTCAATTTTACTTTGCGCTATACGGAAAAGAGAGGTTGTAGCTTAATTTTAATTCAACTCTTAGTTTAGTCTTAGGTTTACTTCAAATGTACAATTGTTGTGTTGCTCACAAGTATTTGTTAGGTGCGCATGCCCAACAGTCACCAGCTGACATGATATACCGTATTATTTCTTCTGCCCATATAGTGTGCACATGTGATGTATGGTAAAATTTCATCCATCTGTGGTAGATTTTGCTTTTCCCGGCACGTCCCTATTTGGGCGAACATTGCTTTTTCTGATCTGTACGTCCGTAGCTTCACAAACTAAACATGCATCTGAGGAGCCAGTCATGTTTATGCAGGGAAAGTGACAATAAGCTTCGCCCACGGCACATGTTTCGAAATCGTCTTCAATATTATTGTTGCAGCAGCTGTTACAGACGATATGCGCTTCTTTATCTGTAGCCCTCATGCCGATTTCCTCGGCTGGAAGACCAACAGCTACTAGTATATCTAACAGCTCTAATGGTTGTTTACTAAGGAGAAAAGCTTGAGCAGAATTTAGATGAGCGTCACTAGGAACTTGCATATAGTTTAAATGAACGTTGTTAGAAGGCATGTTACTTGGCAACGAACGCGTTGAGCGCGTACTATCACCTGCTTGTTGTACCTAGTTCCGATACATTTCACATCTATGCTCATTTTAAGGGCTAGACATTTGGAGCTCGTCTATATGAACAGTTGTGAGTTTTTCACAGTTGTAGTGAATCCAGTGGCTTCCAAATGTACAAAATGCACTTCTAGACCTGCATGGATGCGTATATTTCAGACACAATTTTTTATCATCTGTAGCGATAGTGCCTTCGAAATGAGTGCCCAGACTTTTGGCTGTGGCATTAGAGTTTTCGTGCGACTTTCTTTGTGCTATAAGCACACGGAGTTGTTCCTCGAATTTATCATTCAGAACATCTAGGCCGAGTGAAGGGTCTTCAGAGAACTTTGTCATTTTAATATTGTGAAAAGCTGCAATGTTTATACTTTACAATGTGTAAGTTTATGGCAGCCTCTTTAGTCTGGAGCGAGTCCACTCTAATGGAATAATACACAACATTAATTTCTTCTGCCTGTAGTTGTTTTAATGTGAACAGAGCCCCATTTCCTTGGATATGATGTGTAGCGTCTTATAGTTGCATATGTTATAAGCTTAAAGGCTGCAGCATCTGCGACAATAACTAGTCCTCCACGGGTCCATCTATATGTAACATGTTGTTCCCTTCTAGAGACACCTAGCTTCATTAGTAAGAGTTTAGGAAAATTCAAAGCGTAATTTAGTATGAGCTTGAATTGGAAACATCGTCGGGAGTTTTGGCCAATTTAGACGCTGTCAAATGGGTGTTTTTGACACGCATCAGGGTGACATCTCTGCAGTGGACACGCTTGTTCTGTACTGGAAGATCGGGGTTTTGACAATCAGACAGAGAGGTGGACAACATGCCCTTAGAGGAGTGATGAGAGAAATATAAGACCGAACAGATTCTGGGTCCCTCTAATGCCCCTAACACAACCCAAGAGTCTACCCGAGGGCAGCACTAGACCCTGACTTTATTCACACCGCAACACCGGATCTGACAATACTCTGGCGCTATGCTCGTCACATCTGATATAAGCTTTGCCACCACGTGGATAATACTTGAGAAAAGGACGAACGCATTTGTATAAAACATTGCACTAGCGTAGTGAAAATAAAGAGAGTATTATTGAAGTTTGATACAATTTATCACGTTTGAGTAGGTCTAGGCCTATTGCAATTTCATTGTTGAGCCAACACCCTGATGCGACCCTCTGGTTGGTTGACAATATTACAGAAATATCTATTACAACATATGATTTGGCGTCGGAACAGCTTGATAGTAGCACCAGCTCTAGAAATAATTAATATGCATCCCATCATAACATTATTTGGAATAATTTCAATGGACCTTTCCAGTTTTAGTTATGCCCCGCCCATCTCTAGGTAAGCTCCACCCACACTTCGCTGTGTTGGGATTGATCGATCCCCGAATTATCTAGCTATCGATTTCCTGATAACTATTCGTGTAAGCTGTTGAATATTTTGCAACTAATTTGACTGGGTGCTGTTGCTGCATATGGCAGCAACAGTGCCCAGTCAAATTAGTTGCAAAATATTCAACAGCATGTTTATTAAATAGTAACGACATACAATTCGTACAACAACGCATGGTCCGTCTTCAATTCGCTCGTGACGTACTTATCTACGTCATTCATGACGTCATAATGACGACATTCATTATGCCATTTTACACGTCACGTGGTTGGCCATGACGTCATATGATGGATGCATAGATAAAGTGGGAATGCCAATTATTTTGCGCATCATCCAGATATTATTCAAGTCAATAATGCACATTCCGAGTTTATTCATCTCGAAAGCTAATTGTTCGTCGCGGCTCCAAATCTGGCTTTCTAGGTTCGCCACTTCCAGGGATATTCACTATGTTTACTGATTTGAAGGCGTGTCTAAATGAGCCTTGACTATTTATATTAAGTACTTATTATTTTTATGCCAGATGCATTGCAAAATAATGAATAGTTATGCTCAATGGCTCAAAATAAAACCAAAATTCAAAAGCGACTTGGTGTTATCTGACCATGTCGAAGGCTTAGAGCGTTTCACAGAAATGTTTATATATTTGCTATCCCAGTGTATTAGGTAATATCAGATGCAATCAAACTACTACTACTACTAGTACTAGTACTACTACTACTACTACTACTACTACTACTACTGCTGCTGCTGCTGCTGCTGCTGCTGCTGTTGTTGTTGTTGTTGTTGTTGTTGTTGTTGTTGTTGTTGCTGCTGCTGCTGCTGCTGCTGCTGCACTACTACTACTGCTACTACTACTACTACTACTTTTTTTTTTTTGGTAGCACGATCAATGGATCGTGTGGAAATCCATAGTACCCAAAAATATACTGACTGAAAAGAACATTAAACATAGGATAAATCAAGAGAACAACGATTATATCAGTCATATGTATAAATAAACAATAAATATATGATGGTCAAACAATTAATCTAAAAATTTAAAAGGGCTAGATGTTTCCCTTTAAAAATTCCCAACTACTATCCCAATAACATTCCATTACAATTTTAAAAGCTCACGCGAGCATAGGCTGAGAAATAAATACAGCGATCGGACGTATTTAAGACACACAGTCAATCGGGAACAAATTAATCAATAATCAATGCCCCGCAGGATAATCTATAAAATGTAAGCGCTAAGCTATTACACTGAGCGCAGTGAAGCGACAATGCAACCTACATAGTTGAAGAGGGTTGAACCTTAACAAACGATTTATAACATTACAATATACTTTGAAATAGAGATTCCGTAATTATCCCGGTATAAACACAATTATGTGTATACAGGCTAAGTATTTACAATCTATTATTAGGAAACAGCTTAGACTGAATGTTAAATTTATTTTAGTCGAATGCAATTTACTTTGGGATCCAGATTCTAAAATTACCCCGGAACAAACATTAGTAATAAAAACATTGGAATATAAATCAACTATTTATTTAACTGTCAAATACAATATGGCTTAACCTGTTCAAGTGACCACCTGCCTTTTGGTACACATTTAAACCCTTTCAGAGCAAAGGCTCCAATATTGGTTACATTCATAATCTGATTAGCTGTGATAATTGGAGCCTATGCGTTTGCTGAAGCCGTTACTACGTGAAGCAGATGTTGTTGCTTCACACAGCAACCTACCAAACATACGCACCGAAATCCACTGTTACTGCATATGTATAATCAAATAATAATTCCAGCCAATATAATTATAAGGGTTACAAACAGGACTGTGGTTCAAAGTTAACCAACGAATGCCATCCACATATTAATACACAAGACACCTATTAAAATGTTGCTACGGTCGCCTCTGCGCAATATATTTCTAAAGGTTTCTAACTTCAGACTGTTTACATATTTATAAAATTCCCCTCTTATGTTATACGACAGCAATCTATCAAATAACTCCTTCAATGTCTTCAAATGATCCAAAGTAGGGCAAATGTTACTATCATATATAAATGAACAACGGTGTTTCCAAATACTCCAAACACCAATGCTTAAGCAGCATATGGTGATTGTCTTATCATTCTTCAACATGCCATTTCCTAATTCACGAAACAGAATTGTTCTAGTGGTTAGATCAGTTCTAGGCACACAGAGATGTGACAATGTTTTCTCTACATATACCCAGAATTGAACTATTACAGGACAATCAGTGAACAGATGCATTAACGTTTCTTCTGAATTTGTGTAAAATACACAGTTGTTCTCATCCTCGGTACACATGTTTGCCTTACTCATAAGGTGTTTTACCCAAAGTCTCCGGTGAATTAATCGCCAGAATAAATCTTTTGCCTGGTTCGGTATATTTGGCAAATGTATGTTGGTCCATACCAATTCCCAATCTGTAATATGGAATCCATGCTGCTCCCATGACACTATACATTTTGGAAGGCTAAGCAGGGGTTGTCTCAGCAATGAATACCAATTCTTAGCCGTCATGTGACAAGAAAATTCTTTATCATTGTACATTAATTTCAAAGTAGGTTCATCATTGTTGATTTGTCCATTAGGCAAAGTGAGCCATTCTTTTGGTATAGCTTGGTATAGCCGGATCAATACTCGCATGGTGTCTATTGGCCTTAGCTGAGTAATGTGTGCAATTTCAGCTAAGGACTTCAATTTCCTGGACCTATGATTGATAATGTCGCCAATGTATCTAATGGCTTTCTGAGCCATTGAGGGGAAATACAACACTTTATTTTCATGACATATATCATTATTGGCCCACAGGCTTATCATTAAAACACCCTCCCAACATTGTGGTGGATTTTCTATTTTAATGAAAGCATCAAGAGCATATTTCACCTCCAAAAACACCCTAGGTACACGTGTATAATTAGGTGGCGGACAGGTTGCACAAAAGAGACATTTTACAGGAAATGGCATTATAAAACGTTCGATTAATGCCATGGATACATTAACCAATTGGACGTCAGAAGAAAGTAGCATATTTAAGAATTTGAAACGTAATGAAATACATTTTGTCCTGACATCGACACGATTAAGGCCACCCTGATGAAATTCATTCCTGCACACATCTTGTGAAACTAGACACGTTTTGCCTTCCCACATAAATCCTTGAATAAGTTTATTAATTTCAGTCTCAATATGTTGATGCATATATATTAGAGAAGCGATATACCACAACTTTGATATGATTAATGTATTCATGACCAAGGCTTTTCCAAAAACTGTCAAACGTCGGCATTTCCATGAATTTATTGTTTTCTTCATTTTGGATATTCTATCATGCCAGTTCAGTGTTTCCCCAAAAGTCCTACTAAAATGTATCCCTAGAATCTTTATCGAGTCAGTTGCCCATTTTATGTTGAGAGGTTTATCAGCTCTGCTCTTCCACTTGCCTAGAAATAACCCTTATGATTTATTTCTATTAACTTTCAAACCAGAGGCCTTTTGAAAGTCGTCTAAAACTTGATCCAATCTTTTAAAATCAGAATTTGATCCAGCAAAAACTGTTGTGTCATCACAATACTGAGACACTTTTATGGGTCTGTTCACCCCTTCAATTTCAATGCCTTTAAAAACAGGATCTTCTCTAATGGTCGACCCTAAGGACTCCATCGCTATTATAAACAATAAAGGGAACAGTGAGTACCCTTGCCTCACACCTCGTCCTAAAATTACTGGTTTGCTAATATAATTATTAACCAGATATTTACTACTGATATTACCATATAAGATATGAATTCATTTGATGAAATTAGGACCCAAACCAATGTGACTGAGTGATTTGAAAAGGAAATCCCACTCAAGTCTATCAAAGGCCTTTTCATTATCTAGTCCAATGATAGCGCAGGGAATATTGTCTTTTTCTACCAAGTGCAGGGTGTCTCTAATTAAAAATGCATTTGTTAAAATCGATCTACCCGGAATAGAGCAGGTTTGGTTGGTGTGGATGACCTCATCCAAGACACTTGAGAGTTTTTTCGCAAGAGCTTTCGAAATGATTTTATAATCTACGCATAGCAGTGAAATTAAGTCTCACATAAGCCTGAGACATTGTGAGCGGGAGCTTCTCTTGTGAAAAGATTTCGTGCACAATTTTAACGAATTCGGGTCCCAAAAGATACCAAAACGTCTGATAAAATTCAACACTAAGGCCATCACCCCCTGGTGCTTTTCCCGGTTTCATATTTTTTAGAGCCAAACTCAGATCATCTAATGTTAATGTAGCATCGCAGAAATTACTGCTCGCTTCCAAGAAAGCGTCCTTAACATTAGCCAACATCTCAGCTGACTTTCCTTCATCACTTTTATCCGACGTGTATAAGGCCTGATAATATGTCTCAACAATGTCCATGATTTCATGTTGAGATGAACATTTCTGATTGTTGTTATCTAAGCACCTTATTAACTTATCAACACCTCTTGCTTTTTCGAGATTGAAAAAGAATTTTGTGGGTTTTTCCCTTTCAGTATACATCTGTGCTCTACTTCTAGTTATTGCACCCTTAGCTTTATGTTTCTCGATCTCATGCAGTTTAGATTTTATATCATTGAGCTGTTCCATAAGGTGAATATCACCGGTTGCAACTTTGCGAGTTAGTAATGTCAATAAGCGCACAAGGGCTTTAGCCTCTTTACGAATTTTCCGCGCTTTATGGATCGAATATTGCTTGGAGATACTTGCAAAGCCCTTTTTAACATCTTCCCACCATGATATACAATTCTCGTGGGAATATTGATTCCGAAGCTTATATTCCCAGAAGCTTTTAATGCAACGATGATACTCTAAATCCTCTAAAAGCGAATTGTTCAATTTCCAGAATCCAGCACCACGTTTTATCCAATCTGCACTATCTAAGCCGATGAAAAACATATCATGGTCAGAAAATGTGACAGGATACACCCCAGTACATACTAAATTCCCTCTCAAAGATCTATTGATATATATTCTATCTATTCGAGAGGAATTTTGTCCATTAGCAGAATGCCATGTAAAGATTCGTTCTTCAGGATATAAGATGCGATAACAGTCTAATAAATGTTCTGTATCACAAATTTCTCTTAATCTAAGGTGAGATGTGTCCCTGTGAGTAGAAAATGAACTCCTGTCCCGTCTTCCATCCATAACACAATTAAAATCACCGCCGAATTATCACTAATTGACATCTCTGTGTATGGGAAGCTGGTACATAAACAGACAACAGAGAATAAATTGATCCCGCTATATCAACAACGACCTAAACCCAACGTCCACTTGTGTCCGATGATGAATTAATAATATTGAGAGAACTTAAACTTTTAGGCAGGAACAAGATAGCAACACCTGCACTTGGTTCTGTGGCGACGGAATAAAATAATTCGCCATTTGCTAAATGCTTAAATTTTTCTAAAACACTTGGGCATTGTAACTTTGTTTCCTGCGACATGATAATATCAATATTCTTGTCTTTCAAATCTTCAAGCAGAACATGTTGTTTGATTTCATCATTTAGTCTTCTGCAGTTAAGTGTGCATATTAGCATCATTAATAATAAATTTGGCAAACCCGCCATTTTTTAATTGGATTTGTTTTTCTTGCTGAGATTCTTTTTCGCCCACTTGCCTAGCTTCTCATTAAACTCAGACCGCTTTAGATCCACGATATTAAGATGCTGATACTTCGATATGTCAGAGTCAGTGCGCAAATGTCGATATCTCACACCATTTTTGGTGATGTAAGGAATCAACACCTTGCCCTGTTTCTGACCGATAAAGAACCATTTCACTGCTCTGAGAAACCTGTGTATTAACAGAAGAATCGGACTCTGCAATGGATACACTGTCATCATAGTCGAAAAGACATATCTTGTGAATCTTCTAATTCAGAATCTGAGCTAGAATCATCCTTTTGACGCTTCAGTCTAAACTTATTCTCGACATTAGTAAGCACATTGGCATTGGCATTTTCTAACAGTTTATCATCTACAGAATTGTCCGTGATTTCGTTCCCATCTCCAGGCATGTCAGTTAATGTTAGTAGATGGTCTAACATCGAACTATCAGCAGCACCACCAGTAGACTGCGATCTGAATTTAGGCTGTCCTGGTGGCAGACTGACGTATCAGATAATACAGCCTCATCCCTGGTAGTGGGTACAGGCGTCTGAGGCAAACCTTCCTCTAACACTTCAATTGCGTCAGACATCACAACAGCGACAGGGTTGGATAGTTGGTGAGTTTCCATCACGTTGGCTGATTCAGGCTCTTGACATGTTTTGGGTTCAGTCGCATCTGCGCTTCGCCCACCTGCCTGTTTATTTACTGCCTGTGGACAGCGCCATTTGTAATGGTCCGTGGCGCCACAAATCAGGCATTTGTCCTTCTGCGGACATGCACTGGCCAAATGTTCAGCATTGCCACATATCCAACACGTCTTAACCTGTCCCCTAAACCACACCGGCAAGAAAAAAGGTATTGTCGATAGACAGTGAGCCTGGAAGCAGCAATGTCCTTCATCCAAACCCGCCGGATCCCATTCTCTAATGATCTATCAAACTGGTATGTTTCATTTTCGATAGAAACTACCAGGCCATAATTGGCCAATTATGCGTTAATCCGATATTCGGGATTTCTAATGGACCTTTCACCGTAACCAACAACCTGTCGCTATCTACCTCTTGGATCAGGCTTCCCCATTCACAACCAGCCCATCTTCTAATAATCTTTCCTTAACGGTTTCATTTGCTAATGTCACATGCTATAGATTTCTCTTGATGTTAATTAGCCCCTTCAATGCATGGGGCCCAGCGCCAATGACATCGTTTAAGCCGTGATATACATCAACGGCCCCCCCCCCCCCCATTCCATCCATTAGTTATCAAGCGAAGGCTTAATAACTGTTTATACCGACTTGACCTAATCAAAACATTAGGTCAAGACGGCCTCAGTACAACGCTCAATAAAATGCAAGAGCGCCTAGACAGCAGGTAAAAATAACACTCGACAACTGGCGTCCAAAACGGCCAACTATAAAAGCCCCCTTACTGAAGTAATAGTACCAGTAAACGCGCATCAACTTGGACAATATAAAACGAGAGACGAACAAGACGACGCTGTGGCGACAAGCGAATGGCCACCACAAGCTAGTATGAGGAGCAAATGCTGAAAAATATCACAGCAAAATGCGACCTCACACAAAACTAATTACAAAAATCAAAACCACAAAACTAACGTATGTACAGTTCGGCAAAAGCCAGACATAAAAATAAATCATATGGAGCAGTAGAAATCGTCTAAAACTGACGTTAATAGCAGAGCCAAAGAAACGTGTTGAACTCAGCTACTACTACTACTACTACTACTACTACTACTACTACTACTACTACTACTACTACTACTACTACTACTACTACTACTACTACTACTACTACTACTACTACCACCACCACCACCACCACCACCACCACCACCACCACCACCACCACCACTACTACTACTACTACTACTACTACTACTACTACTACTACTACTACTACTGTTGCTGCTGCTGCTGCTGCACTACTACTACTACTACTACTACTACTACTACTACTACTACTACTACTACTACTACTACTACTACTACTACTACTACTACTATTGTTGCTGCTGCTGCACTACTACTACTACTACTACTACTACTACTACTACTACTACTACTACTACTACTACTACGGATGATGATTAAGCTGTATCCTAGGATGATGATTAAGCTGTATCCTAGTGCCTTTGCGTCGTCAATGACAGAGTTCATAGAGCTAATGCTTCACAATAATAAACACCTACAGATTAGTGAGTGCCTAGCGATATAGCATGAGGGATCGCACAAAACCTACAAGTAAAATATCCGGAATGCACACAATCAGTTATAGTCAATTCGTGAGGTTGTGAGACGGGTAGTTGAAAGCTAGTCCCGTGAAAGAGGATTTTTCTCCTCGGGAATGTGGGCTAGTGGTAGAGTACTCGCCTCCCAAACGCTAGGCGGAAAGTGTCTCATAATTGCCTGGGTCTCATCCTACTCGGAAACTGAAAAAAAGGTAAAAATTACATTCCGATGATGGCTGAGCTATATCTGAGTGCCAGTGCGTCGTCAATGACATGGTTCATAGAACTAATGTGTGACTAACATTGTTTGCTATTTTGCCAACGTCAAAACAAGATCCAATTTGATCCGAACCAATCATTTGGTGTCACACTCTCCTTGTGTGATCTAACTGGTGTGATTTGTGCCCAGTTGGTTCGGGTGTTCCCGACCAATAGCGTGTTAATGAACCTTTCCATGTTCATAAATCGATCATCTGACGTCATATGACGTCATAATTAACTAAGTGACGTGCATGCTGACGTCATAATCATGACGTCATGAATGATTAGAAATAGTCCGTCTTTAACGCTTATTAGTCCGACACGTTGTACACAAATTGTATGTCTTTACCATTTAATAAACATTCTGTTGAATATTTTTAGACAAATTTGACTGGTTGCTGTTGCTGCCATGGGCAGCAACAGAATCCCGTCAACTTAGTCTCAAAATACTTACCAGCTTACCTGTGTCGTTTTCTGGAAATTGATAGTCAGGATGTTCAGGGATCGATCGATCCCAACACGAGCGAATTGTGGGTGAAGCCTAGCTAAAGCTGGACGGCACATAGCTAACACTGGATTCCTCTATTCTATTACAGCCGCTCGACCAGACACTAATGCATGCAGGGGACATCTTCAGTTCGACACGCCTGATAACGGGAAAGATTATAGCGTAGACTGGGTATACGATGACGTGGCTCAAAATATTCAATTTACCATGACAGGTAGACTTCTAGGCGAGGATTATTGGATGGCCGTGGGCCTATCATTTAACAAGTTCATGGTGGGTAAAATAAAGAATAATCCTTTGATATGATATGATGCCATATACTTTATTCTCTGACCTGTACATAGTTATAGAAATATTTATGATTTGTTCGTTATTGTTTTCATTATATAAGTTATTATCATCAGTATGTTTTTCAAAGACATCATTATCACTTCTGCCAAGTATTCCATCGTAATCACCACTACACTTATCATTATTATTCCATCACCTGTCAGTAACACCGCGCCTCGCTGCGCGTCTCCTTTTGTTCTCGAGAACAATAGGACTCTCAAGGCCAACTGACCAAAGAGATGGAATTATCTGCGAATTACAGAGAATTGAGCAATGTGAGAGCAGTATCGGACAATGCATTGTGCTGTCAAATGGGAGAGCAGTGTTGGACAATGCATTGTGCTGTCCAATGGGAGAGCAGTGTCGGACAATGCATTGTGCTGTCCAATGGGAGAGCAGTGTCGGAGTCATGTACTGAGCTGTCCAATGGGCGACCAGTGTCGGACACATGCACTGAGCGGTCTAATGGGAGAGGCAGTATCGAGCTGCCCAATAGACGTTATTGGTTTGATTGGCGTCTATCGAGTCCCTGATTCCAAATCCCATTCACGCCATATCTAGGCTGCATATACGTAGAGACGGCTATCTTTGTACTTTACTTGTCGTCATTATTGTTCTTCTTCTTATTGCTGTATTTCAGTCTATTATTGGTAACTTCCCCAGTTTTTACACTGGTACCCATTTATACTCCTGTGTGGACAGAGGCAACGAGAAGTGCTTGTGTTTCCAGCGATCGTCAGTTGGCCCAACAGAGGCGCGATCCCAGGGTCCCCGGTTTCACAGCTCTGCTCGTTACCGCCTAAGCTACCGCCTCCCCTAAAAGACCTGCCCAATGAGAGAGCGGTGTCGAGGACATGCTCTGAGCGGACAAATTGGGGGAGGCAGCATCGAGCTGTCCAATGGGAGAGCAGTGTCGGAGGCATGCACTGAGCTGTCCAATGGGAGAGGCAGCATCGAGAATAATAGAAACGGCTATCCATGTACTTTACTTGTCGTCGTCGTCGTCGGCATCATTAATTTTCTTGGTCTTATTATTAATATTGCTGTTTTGTATTTATATATATATATATATATATATTTATATATATATTTTTTTTTTAAGGCCCAAACCGACGCGATACTTGGTTGGGTAAAGGCTGATGGTAGTTCGTCATTGACGGACAGGTAAGTAGAAATCACCTTATACAGGTACAGTTTGTGTTTTCACAAAAAGGTTCATAGCTGCTTATCATAGCAATTAGGATATTGTCACATTCTCTACGACAACGAGATAAAATCATAGATGAGTGAATGTACGTACGTAGTCAAAGTTATTATAGGACAATTAGACAATATTTAGATGAATTCTGCAATATCGCTGTCTTCAAAGTCGCCATTTTACGTTGACTTTTGCGGGTGCCATTAGATGGGACTCTTTGGTACTCGTCGTTGCACAATGCTCTATATAAAACCATTCCGGTAAACCTAATACCATCAATTGCACAGTCGGTTTTATTATTATTATTATTATTATTATTATTATTATTATTAGATGGGCAACAGGGAAAACCCGTCCAGTCATTGACACTGAGCAGGACGTTACACTCATTTCGGCTGACATTGCAAATGGCGTTTCTACTATCGTGTTCAGCAGGAGTCTGACCACTGGCAACCCTGGCACAGATTTTCAGATCTCCGTGGACAACTGTCCTTTCATCATGTACGGAATAGGACCACATAATAACGGTGCTATCGGTTATCATCTCCGAGCACCTGTTGTAACGGAAGATCGAATCTGCTTTAAACCGTGCCAAGCTGGTGAGTTTTGCAGGAGACTACCGATTATCATGTTTAAGGAACTACAGGCTTTTGCTCCAATATGCCTGGTTGAGCAAATAATACCCTAGTTATAAAAATACATTATTAAACTGCCTACATTAATTTCAAACAATCCTCTGATTAATTATGATAAAACGGTACTAATGAATTAAACTTAAAAGAAAAAAGTTTATCAATCGAATATTTTGATGTGCAGTTAAATCTGTTATCAGCCATAGCAGAAAATATTTGCAGTAGTTTTTATGTAAAACCGCGTTACACTAAGGAGAAACAGATTACAAATCCGTTGCGCTATATATTCACCGATTAGAAGACTATTTCCAGGTAGACAGATTTCATGACATCTATATGTACCATGGAAATCTAGATTTGCATTTATATCCTATCTCGGCATAGTGCTGTAAATAGTCGAACATTACTGCGCAAAGTGGAGCCCTAGTTTGGCACTTTCTGTATCAACTTAACCCTATGATTGTCGTATGCCTGCCAAAAACGGCACCTGCAATCGTCTTAACCCTCTGACACTCATATCAGCCAAGAACAGCTTATGCAGTGGTCTTGTTAAATGTACATTTGCAGACCAAGAGAAGACGCTTTGAAAGTTTACCACTAGAATGACCGGCTCGATAACCGAGCCAGTCATTCCAGTGATAAATTAAAAAAAAATCTTCTCTTGGTCTGCAAATGAACATTTTATATGAGGAAATTGAAATTTTCTTGAGCAAATTTGAGGGTTAAAAGGTTTATGAACGCCGATTTGCGAGCAAGAAGAGGGTTATTTTTTGTTTACAGTTTAAATGACTGGTACAGTGACCCGGCCGCTCATCCAAGTGCTGGATTATCACAAGTGGTCTTCTCTTTGCGCGTAAATGTACACACGCTAAGCAAAAGATTTGAAACTTCTTGACCATCAACCGTTTCATAGATACGCTGATCAAAACCCGTAGCCGTAGAGGTCTTGAAAAATGTTCGTTTGCAAGGCAACAGACATATATGCTATCCTTGGAGAAATAACAGCACAAATATTAAATTTCTTGAAAATTCTTGACCATTCAAGGATTAATAATGGATGGACGTGCGTTTTTGAGCGCTGTTGACGCATGAGTGGTTGCGGCCCTTTACTAATTTGTCTAAATATACTGTTAAAATGATAAGGAGTACTAAGGACGATAATAATGATAATGACATTGATAATGATGTTGATACTTGAGAAGGATAATGCCATTATTAATAGTGCTATGTAGGCCTAACCGCTATTTAGATATATAAATATAGTATTCCTTTATCTCCTTGAAAAGAAATATATATATATATATATATATATATATATATATATATATATATATATATATATATATATATATATATATATATATATATATAAAATTTACATCAGTTCCACCTCAAATTAGTTTCAAAATATTCAACTGCGTACTTGTATAGCTTTCTGGACATTGCTAGTCAGGAAGTTCAGGGATCGATCAATCCCAACGTCAGCAAGGTGTCAGAGGAGCTTAGCTAGAGATGGATGGGACATAGCTAAAACAGAAAGGTTCATTAGAAACTATTTATAAAGTTTCTTGGTTCTGGCTATCTGCCACATTCTTTTGAAGTATGGATTGGGTATTTCTCCAAAATTGACCTTATAAAACTTGTAAGTACATAACACGCATCGTATAAGATAACTGCCAGGTTAAGAAAGTAAACGTTAGCTCGTACTGCACTGTCAATTCACCTTTCCAGAGTACCCACCCACCCACCCATCATATGACGTCATAATGAACTGCATGGCGTGTACAATGACATCATAATGAATGACGTCATGAATGACGTCGATAAGTACGTCACGAACGCATATTTGATGACGGTCTATTGGCTGTTGTACAAATTGTTTGCTTTTACTATTTAATAAATATTCTGTTTAATATTTTGAAACTAATTTGACTGGGCACTGTTGCTGCCTATGGCAGCAACAGCACCCAGTCTAATTAGTTACAAAATATTCAACAGCTTCCCTGTATAGTTTTCAGGAAATTGATGGCTAGGGCATTCGGGGATCGATCAATCCAAACACGGCGAGGTGTGGGTGGAGCTTGGCTAGTGATGGGCGGGGCATAGCTAAAAATGGAAAGGTCCATTGCTTTGACCAAACGGCAACATATCAGTTTACCATGTTCATCAAAACTCAGTTTTCTAACTACTCAATTCCACATCGAACTATTTGACCGATTGATACCACATTGGCTGCATAATCTTGGTTTGAATACACACATATGACAACCTCAGTGTACACAAGGCAACCAGCGGACTGTGTTTCATTCTGCTAGCAAGCTGGCAGCTTGAACCAGTAAAAATGAAGATGTAATGTGTCAATATTATTAATAATATACACATTTATATATACATTTCTAATTACCGAATTATACAACTCATTCCATGCCTACGATAAGCATACATAGAGAGGTCTTTCAGACCTATGTCTCCAATACCACCCACTCAATACCCACTTCTCTCTTCACAGAAGGTATGCCATACTCTACATTTTCGGTGGGAACGCGTGCGTTGCTGATGAGCGCGTTTGACTGTTAAACTACTACAACTTGAGATTCCTGAACTGATTTTCACTGACAATCATTGATCAATAATTTTTCAGCTAACATTTGATGCATTTGATTGTGATATCAGCTAACATTTTACGCATTTGATTGTGACGTCAGCTAACATTTGACGCATTTGATTGTGACGTCAGCTAACTTTTGACCCATTTGATTGTGACGTTAGCTAACATTTGGCGCATTTGATTGTGACGTCAGCTAACATTTGACGCAATTGATTGTGACGTCGGCTAACATTTGACGCATTTGATTGTTGTGTCAGCTAATATTTGACGCATTTGATGGTGATCATCAGAACGTTGAGTGCCAGATCAACTTCCGCTCTTAGTTGTGGGTAATCCAGGTTTTAATGAACCTGTATTTGCCCTACTGCTAGAGTGATATAACAATTTCGATTGGGACGTATATTCTACAGGACCCACCTATACTAACGATTGCTCTGGAAGGGGTACATTTGTGGCAGCGACAGGTGTGTGTAATTGTCAGGCATTGTATTATGGAAGCCGGTGCCAACATGAGGGTATGTATTTGTTGTGTTCAACTCTAATTAGCCTTTACAGCGAAGCAGCTAAGCTAGGAGTCGTTTGTAACCACACCAAAACCAAGTCCACACGTCACAATAATCAATTAGCCTCGACTTTAATGGAGAGGGGGCTGATTCGAGAATAAATATTAGGATGAATATGTCACCGGTGTGTGAATAATGAAACACTGTGTGCGTTGTCCACATGTGTAGTCACCTAAGACATTATCAGAATTGCAAACGACATAATAGATTAAGATATTTAATCTGTACTTTGTATAGAGTGGAGAATTGGTGTCATCTGTTAGACTCTACATTAGGTGCTCGAGCTGATATGGTCCATATCATGTCTGCCCGTTGAATTCCTTGAAACTACATTTTCCAATTTCTAACTCTGGATATGATAAGCCAGCAACAATGTCCAGTCAAATTGTCTTCAGCCTATTTAGCAGGTCTAGCCTTATTCGGCATTGAAATTAGCGTCGGGTGACTTGTAGTAGTCATAAATGCAAGTTGATCCACAAGAGTAGAATTCAAACATAAATGCTTAGCCATTCTTAACACTAATTTAATATAATATTATCGAAATTAATCAGTTACATAGATATATATATATAGTCTTCTGATTTTATAGGATTAAATAAATACTCTTGCTTATATTAATTAGCAAAGTGATTAATTGTTTATTTATTTCTTAAAATTTCCAGATATATGTTTTAGCGGCACAGACTGTTCTAATCATGGTCAATGCATCGACAGGGATTCCACATTTTATCCGAGACGAATATGTTTCTGTGACCCAGGATACCACGGAACACACTGTGAAAAACGTTAGTTATCAGAGTACAACATGTATGCTCTCTAGACCTATGCATCACTACTGCAGCTTATTCTACATCTAAGTCAAACTCAGATGATAAAAACGCAGCAAGATAGATAACTACGTTAACAATGGCAACTATACGACCACGATGATGATGCCATCATTATGGTGGTGTAGGTTTCATGGGTAGTGACAGTAATGATAACGTCGTTATTGACAAGGACACCGACAACAATGTATTTATGCAGTGTTACTTAGAGAAGTTAGATCTGAATAGCCGTTGATGTTAACCCTTTAACACTCATATTAGCCAAAACGGCTTCTACAGTGGTCTTGGGAAATATCTATTTGTAGACGAAGAAAACCGAGTCAGTCATTCCAGTGGCAAATTAAAAAAATAGTCTTCTCTAGGTCTGAAAATTGACAATTTCTTTGAGAAAATTTAAATTTTCTTTAACAAATTTAAGGCGTAGAGCGTTAATACATATTCCTATATCTAGAACCCTAATCACTAACATAGCACACAGTAAAAGCAAGAACACTAATCACTAACATAGCACACAGTCAAAGCTAGAACCCTAATCACTAACATAGCACATAGTCAAAGCTAGAACCCTAATCACTAACATAGCACACAGCCAAAGCTAGAACCCTAATCACTAACATAGCACACAGCCAAAGCTAGAACCATAATCACTAACACAGCACACCGCCAAAGCTAGAACCCTAATCACTAACATAGCACACAGCCAAAGCTAGAACCCTAATCACTAACATAGCACACAGCCAAAGCTAGAACACTAATCACTAACATAGCGCACAGTCAAAGCTAGAACCCTAATCACTAACATAGCACACAATCAAAGCTAGAACCCTAATCACTAACATAGCACACAGCCAAAGCTAGAACCCTAATCACTAATATAGCACACAGTCAAAGCAAGAACACTAATCACTAACATAGCACACAGTCAAAGCAAGAACCCTAATCCCTAACATAGCACACAGTCAAAGCAAGAACCCTAATCACTAACATAGCGCACAGTCAAAGCTAGAACCCTAATCACTAACATAGCGCACAGTCAAAGCTAGAATGCTAATCACTAACATAGCACACAGTCAAAGCTAGAACCCTAATCACTAACATAGCACACAGCCACAGCAATAACCCTAATCACTAACATAGCACACAGTCAAAGCAAGAGCAATCAGAGATTCCAGACACTGCCTCTGGTTTCCATATAATCATTCTATGTTGGTAACTCCAGCATCCGGATGTTAAAGCTGATGTTATACAAACGACAACTGCAGTAATGTCCATTTTTAGCTCACCTGACCTGCAAGGCCAAGTTAGCTTATGCTGTGGCGACCGTCCCTTGTCTGTCCGGCATTCGTCTGTCATCTGTCCATCAACTTTTTCTTTTAACAACTTTTTCTCAAGAACCACAAGGCCGCTTTCAATTATATATGGCAGGAATCATCCTTAGGCCATAGGGATCCAGGTTTGTTCAAACGAAGCCGGTCCGCCGCTTTGGCCAGCGGCCATCTTGGATTTTGGCCGTTCTTTAGAAACAGCTTTAGAAATCTTCTCTGAAACCGACTGGCGGATCGATTAAAAACTTACGAAACATCATCTAGGGAAACAGGTGAACCAAGTTTGTTCAAGAGAAGTTGATTGGCCAAACGGTTTGGCGGCCATCTTGTATGACCTAGTTTTCGCAAAAACAAATTCTTCTCCAGAACCGCTGAATGTATCGGGCGGAAATAGGGGAGATGTGATTAGGCACTCAGGGCCATTCAAAGTTGTTCAAGAGAAGTTGATAACAGCACCCAGTCAAGTTAGTTTCAAAATATTCACCAGCTTGCCTGTAGAGTTTTATGGAAATTGAAAGTCAGTAGTTCAAAGATCGATCGATCACAACACGAGCGAGGTGTGGGTAGAGCGTAGCTTGAGATGGGCGGGGCATAGCTGAAACTGGAAAGGTCCATTAGTGGGTGAAGCTTAGCTAGAGATGGGCGGGACATAGCTGAATCTGGGAAGGTCCATTTGTCATCGTCACTATCCAATGCTGATTCATCATCGTCAGTTGGAATAACTTATTCTCACACCATGTGGCTTCCAAGCTTTTCCGACCTCTTATAGTCGATCCATTATGCTAATCTTAATTAACCTCTTAGAGTCCAGCCGTTATGCTAATCTTTGTTGACCTCTTATAGTCCAGCCATTATGCTAATCCTAGCTCACCACTTATAGTTCAGCCATTCATTATGCTAATCCTGGCTCACCACTTATAGTTCAGCCATTATTATATAATCTTTGCTCACCATTTATAGTCCGGTCATTATGCTAATCTTTGGTGACCTCTTATAGTTCAGCCATTATACTAATCTTTGCTCACCACATATAGTCCAGCCATTATGCTAATCTTTTGTGATCTTTTATAGTCCTGCGATTATGCTAATCTTTGTTGACCCCTTATAATCCAGCGATTATGCTAATCTTTGCTCACTACTTATAGTCCAGCCATTATGCTAATTTTTGTCCAACTCTTATATTCCAGCCATTATGCTAATCTTTGGCGACCTCTTATAGTCCAGGCATTATGCTAATCTTTGTTGACCCCTTATAGTCCAGCGATTATGCTAATCTTTGTTGGCCCCGTATAGTCCAGCCATTATGCTAATTTTTGTCCAACTCTTATAGTCCAGCCATTATGCTAATCTTTGGCGACCTCTTATAGTCCAGCCACTATGCTAATCTTTGTTGGCTCCCTATAGTTCAGCCATTATGCTAATCTTTGTTGACACCTTATAGTCCAACGATTATGCTAATCTTTGTTGGCCTCTTATAGTCCAGCCAATATGATAATCTTTGTTCAACTCTTATAGTTAACGCATTATGCTAATCCTAGCTCAACACCTTTAGTTAAGCCATTATTATGTAATCTTGCTCACCCTTTATAGTCCGGCCATTATGCTAATTTGTGTTCAACTCTTATGGTCCATGCAGCCATTATGCTAATTTTTGTTGACCCCTTATAGTTCAGCCATTATGCTAATCTTTGTTGACCACTTATAGTTCAGCCATTATGCTAATCTTTGTTGACCCCTTATAGGTCAGCCATTATGCTAATCTTTGTTGACCCCCTTATAGTTCAGCCATTATGCTAATCTTTGTTGAGCCCTTATGGTTCAGCCATTATGCTAATCTTTGGCGACCTCTTATAGTCCAGCCATTATGCTAATCTTTGTTCAATTCGTATAGTACAACCATTATGCTAATCTTTGTCCAATTCTTATAGTCCAGCTATTATTCTTATGTTCTCTGGTCTTTGCGCATGCGTTCCCTTATCTTAATATGCTAAATAAGGCAAACTCTATGTGGAAATGGTATGGATGAGTCCACGTCATTCCTGGTATTGCATCAACATATTGTATCTCGTCTTACTGATTCGGCAGCTGAAAACCTGTAATTGAAGAAAGTGACCCAGCCAGGGGTCATACTCACGAAGCGGACTTAGTACTGGATCATGCGTCTGAGCGGAACAAATGCGACGCTCTATACTTTAGGGTTAGCAAGCGTTGTCAGGAATATCCAAATTTCGACCGACTGACCGACCGACCGACAGATCGACAGACTAACTGACCGACTGACCGACTGACCGACTGACCGACTGACCGACTGACCGACTGACCGACTGACTGACTGACTGACAGACCGACTGACCAACCGTCAGACAGACATACAGACAGACAGACAGACAGACAGACAGACAGACAGACAGACAGACAGACAGACAGACAGACAGACAGACAGACAGACAGACAGACAGACAGACAGACAGACAGACAGACAGACAGACAGACAGACAGACAGACAGACAGACAGACAGACAGACAGACAGACAGACAGACAGACAGACAGACAGACAGACAGACAGACAGACAGACAGACAGACAGACAGACAGACAGCGTAAGCTAGCGACGCTTTGCGATGTCAAGCGGAGCTATGAAGAGTGTGGTGTCTTGCATGTAGGGAACCGATCTATCACTCAAGTATATGTTGTCATACTCAATTACGTCACATGTAGGTTGGCGCCACAATACATAGTAATGTATTTATCTCCGTCATGAACATTGAAAAGTCCGTCAAGTGTACTAATCTTTCATGGTTATACCATTTAATAAAGATTATGTTGAATATTTTGTCACCAATTTCACATTTGGTATTGATGCTGCCATCGGTAACAATAGCATCCAGTTAACTTAGATTCAATATATTCTTGAAACAGCTTAGTTGCATGGTTACCTTGGAATTGCGATTCTAGGAATTCAGGATTCCATGTATATACATTGATTAAGACATGCGTACAGGATGGGGTGGGGGTGGGGGTGAGTGGGGGGGGGGGGTAACTTTGCTTGAAATTGGCGAGACAAACTAGAAAATGTTGAGCAATCTCTTTCCACAAAGCAATGTTTGAACGTTTTGTACGGTAGAGTGACATAATAATGAATTACGTCATCAATGATGTCGATAAGTACGTCACGAACGCATATTTGAAGACGGTCTATGCGTCGTTTTACAAATTGTATGCCTTTACTATTTAAAAAATATTTGGTTGAATATTTTGAAACTAATTTGACTGGGCGCTGTTGCTGCCATAGGCCGCAACAGCACCCAGTCAAATTAGTTACAAAATATTCAGCAACTTCCCAGTATAGTTTTCAGGAAATTGATAGCTAGGGCATTCGGGGATCGATTAATCCCAACACAGCGAGGTGTGGGTGGAGCTTAGCTAGTGACGGGCGGGGCATAGCTAAAATGGAAATGTCCATTAGAGGCTTTGTAACCAGTATCATTGGTACAGATAATCACATTATTGGAGGTAATACACACTACTGTCGAACTATTCAGCATTTATCTCACGATGATGATGATGATGATGATGATGATGACGATGCAGCTGATGCAGATGATGATGATGATGCTGCTGCTGATGATGACGATGAGGATGCAGATGATGCAGATGCAGATGATGATGATGATGATGATGATGATGATGATGATGATGATGCTGATGATGATGATGATGATGATGATGATGATGCAGATGCAGATGATGATGATGATGATGATGATGAAGATGATGATGATGATGTTGATGATGAGGATGATGATGATGATGATGTATATTTTCAGAATCTCCCATATCCAGTACAAACATTGACTATAACGCATACACTGACATTGTGTTGTCACCTAGCGCGGTGTTGTACTTCAGGGTTCTAGAGGTATGTGTATTTTTAATCTCGGACTCTCTTCCAAAATTATGTGCACAGGATTGCGATTGGCGCTGTCTGTCTGTGCGTGCGTGCGCTTACGCGTCTGTCTGTCTGTCTGTCTGTCCGTGGCATATCCTGGGAATCCAATGATGTAGATTCACCAAGTTTGGCAAATAAATAGATATTATGACTGGGTAGAAAGGTTTTTAGTTTGCGGTCAAAATATCAAAAGTCTAGGTCACGAGGTCACTCTATGAGGTTCAGGACAAAAGCATAAAAAATCTAGGTCACGGGGCCATAAACTGCATACTGGAATACATAGTTTTGGCGATAACTCTAGAATGCAAGAAGGTAGAATCACAAGATTTAGCACATACCTTCATATTGTGACAGCTTACGATAACTCTGAGTTTGAGGTCATCAGATATCTATGTAGGTCGTGGGGGTCACCATGTGCCTTGTCAAGACAGAGCGCAAGGCATGAGCCAACATCTCCCTTGAGTACATTCTAGCTTAGTTCTCCGTTTATGTTGGCGACGATCTTGAATATGACACGAATTTACAAATGACAAATGATGACCTAAGGTTTGCCAGCAGGCACAATACTGGAATTCACCTTTCCAGAGTATCCATCGATGATTTGGCGTCATATGACGTCATAATCAGCTAAGCTGCGTGTAGGATGACGTCATAATCATTACGTCATCAATGATTCTATTTGGCCCGGCTTTAACTTTTAATAGTCCGACACGTTGTAAGAATTGTATGTCTCTACTATTTAACAAACATGCTGTTGAATATTTTGAAACGAATTTGAGCAGCAACAGCACCCAGTCAAATTAGTTTCAAAATATTCAACAGCTTACCTGTATAGTTTTCTGGAAATTGATAGTCAGGAAGTTCATAGACCGATCGATCCAACACGAGCGAGGTGTGGGTGGAGCATATATAGAGATGGGCGGGGCATAGCTAAGACCGGGAATGTCCATTGGTAAGGTCTATAAGTTGTCACTCAAGTGATAAAGCATAAAATGCTTCCTTGTCTGCCTGCCTGCCTGTCTGCATGTCCGCTTGCCTGCCTGCCTGCATGCATACCTGTCTGCGTGCCTGCCCGATGACCACAAGCATCCACATTTGTCAATTTCGTAGGCCAAAGTGACTGCATAAACCTATTTTTAGGCCTCAGGTGAGCTGGAGGTTGTGATGCGCGGTAAGACTCAGAACTGGATGGCCGTGGGATTTAAGCCTGCATGTAAGTCCAGTAAATTGTTAATAATAGTAAAATCTAAATTAGCACAGACATATATCCAGTGAAGCTCGTCGAACCTCTTAAAGTGTGATGTCACTAAATACCTACTTGTAGACCCTCTATGTTCAATCAAACTCATATATCAAACCAATGTATGCCCGTTTGTGGTAAGTATCCGCAATGAGTCAAGGCATTGATGTCTTTACTTTCTCTTCTCGGCCATACAGAGGTATAGATCACTACATGACCTGGGTACACGTCTCACGTCAAGATCTGTTATATAGATGAGTTGTGCGTTACAATGCATTGCGAGCTGTTTATGGGCACACTATGATTAGGCTAGGAAGTACATGTCTTTCATTCGATCATATTCCGTGGTTTAATCAGATATACCAGATGCAATGACATCTTAAAGGCGTAAGACATATGTTGTTGAGTTAGCAGCAGCTTCCAATCAAATTGGCTTCAAAATATTCAACAGCATAACTAACTGCGTGGTTACTATGAAATTGAGCTATTGACTGGTACATTACGGTTCAAAAGTTAAATAACAATCTTGAAAAGCAAAATAAAGATTGTCTTTTGACAGTAATATGGGATGAAATAGCATCGCCGCACCTTAATATTCAAAAAATTTCTTGGAGTTGCGACAGCCTATGTATCCTCTGAACAATACCCATTATTGGACCCCTCCATGAGCCATACCTTAAAAAGCCCTGAACCAGCCCCTGAATCCTGTGTGTTACAGCGCCAGTACAGACAAACGTACTAAGGGAGAATTACAAAACAAAACTATATCTATTAGCTCTTATGCCTGGTGACAAGTGTTAGCCCAAATCAAACTCATTGGTCAAGGTTAGATAAAAAATCGTGTACATGTCTAGGATAAATCAGCTACCGCCGGGTAAATTACTACGTGCTTACAGTCGATTCATTTCAAACCAAACACGTGATTTACTCCGCTTACCTTACTTCATAGGCCAGTAGCTTCTAGCAAATAATAAGACTATACCCATATAGGCGCTTCTCCGGTAACCCGGGTAGCTTCTTTATTCGGGCATAAACTCACTTATCAATAGCCACCAGCCAATTGTCGATAAAAAAATATGCATTGGTAGCCATATGTTACTGCAACCGGATAATTTTGAATGTTACAACATGCCCCTGTTTATATGAGGAATGGGCTGGTATTGCATCGACACCGGGCCGTCTTGGCCCACTATTCATCCGGTACCAGGCCAGTAGGTGGGTACATTCGCTTTTAAATCTAATCCCTAAAATGGTGAATTGTTGTATATATGTTCAGCATTGACGAAAACGTGCCAAGATTTCCCAATCAAACTATCTGCTTCTGGAACTGGAGAGCCAGAGGGTGAAGCAGAAGGAGAATCAACTGGTGAACCAGAAGGATCAACTGCTGAACCAGAACGTTCCACGGCTGAACCAGAAGGTTCCACTGCTGAACCAGAAGGTTCCACGGCTGAACCAGAAGGATCCTCGGCTGAACCAGAAGGTTCCACCGCTGAACCGGAGGGATCAACTGCCGAACCAGAAGGATCCACGGCGGAACCAGAAGGAACTGGTGAACCTGAGGCGGAAGGCGCAGGTAGGTATTCCAATATTAGAACGATATTTTAAAACAAGTCTAATTTAATGATGTTACAATAAATCAAATCAATCAGACCAGTTCTACTAGCCAGCCTTGGTGTTGTGGCTTAGGATAGTTGCATCCACCATCAGTCACAAGTTAGCACCGTCTTCGTTACCCAAAGATCATTCCCGTGAAGATTGATGGTCACAGACTTGGCTAAATGATTCAAAGACTGGCGTTCGACTACGAAATCCTTCATTGATTTGTAACTCTGCTGACTTGTTAATCAGCTGACCATGGACCCCACTGACGTATGTTCACTGTCTGTCCATTCGTCCATTCGTATGTCCGTCCATCTGTCCGTTTCTCAGTTTGTCCGTCTATCCAGCAATCAGTCAGTCTGTCAGTTTGTCTATCTGTCTTTTTGTCTGATCCGTTTTTTCATCTATCCTTTTGTGCGTATAATTGTCCATATGACCGACGAAAACAATAGTGATACGTTTTGCTTTTCTGGACGGATTGAAACGAAACAGGGTCAAAATGTGTATATCTACATTCAATATCTGTGTTGTGAAATGAATGGATGCATCATAGGGTACATGTGTACCATGTATCAAAGGTTAGTAAGTGCGACCTATGTTTCACGGGCCAGTTACAATGATAGACACCTCATCCCATGGTTATAGTTTCAAGCGTACGCATATTGATATATTGCCGACTAAGTGTGAGTCATATTATAACACTGGCATCATTTCCAAGGTTTACTAAACAGCATAACACATTCTTGTTTAAGAGGTAATTTCAAGAATCGTTCGTAAATGGACCAATTTGGTGTTAACGGCGTATGCTGTATGAAAGTAAATTACCGTGACCTACCTTCCACAGTTAAATAAACAAATAAATTATTTTCGAGACTTCGTAATACTCCTCCACCTATGGTAGAAAAAGTTGGGGTATTGGTGTGTATTTCTATCTCAAACGTGCTGCCTATATTATAGTTCGTGCAATAGTAGAAGACAATTTAGATTGACATTGTGCTGAGTTATCCACACCGATACAGTGTATCATGAATATTCTATTAGAAACAAAGGTAAAAGATCCAGCTAGTAGTCTACATCTGGTAATATCTTCAGCCATTTAGGCCACATTTGTTGCAATGACTTTTGGACCTAGGTACATGCCATCCAAGAGGGTCCAAGGACTTTAGGTGCTAGCCAGCTTAGCGTCAATGTTATTGAGCATCCAAATTACAGACATTCACGTATAAATGTGATTTGTCTGTTTCCCGGAGATTACAGATTCGCGCGTATGTGTTATGTGCAGGGTACATACTTTGCCAAGAAAACGGCTCTTACATCAGGCCTAATGATATTAATATCAGTGAATGCGTGGGCAATGACTTGGAACGAGCTTATACCCCATTCTGTAATAATATATACCCTTTGTCCAGATGCAAGAATATGCGCTATAATGCGGATAATCTGACCAAAATGCGAGAATTTTATGAATGTAGATTTCGATCTCATTTGCAAAAGGAAATATACAATATAAATCATAATGACTATGTACGTGTATAGTAATAATTAGTATATGTTGTTTCAACAGGGGAGGGGTCATCACTACACCCAATGGACTGCGCTGACATTGTAATTGGGATGGTACGTGGAAACCGTGGCTGCATTGGAGACTTCTACACACGTGATCGGTCCACTCCAAGAAGAGATGAATTTTATGGTGGAAGCCAAAGTCTTACAGCAGCATTTGGCTTCGAAGATGGAGAGTACACTGTCATGGCATTTAGGAGACCACTCAATGGTAATTACACTTGGATAGACTTAAGAATTTAGACTTAAGCAGTATTATACAGTGATTTTGAGTATTCTGAAACTACCTTGACTACAAGCTATTGCTTCCCAAGGCTACAACAGCGTCCAATCGAAATACATTTCAAAACATTCAACAATTTGCCATTATTGCAGTGTTTGTACCTACACCACCACGCTTAGGATGAAGATTCCAACAATGGTACACACGACAGAGTGATCTATATTTAGCTATGCCCCGCCCATTTCTAGCTGGACCCACGTTTTGCACATGTTTGTATCCATTCACCACTGAATTACCAGAATCACAAATTTAAGTTCACTATACAGGAAAGCTGTTAAATATTGTGTAACTAATTTGAATGGGTGCTGTTCCTGCCTATTGCAGCAAGAGCACCCAGTATAATTAGGTTCAAAATATTCAATATTTGCTTATTAAGTAGTTCATTCATCAATGACATACAATTCGGACACTTGATGAGCATTTCAATGTTCATGTCCGAGCTAAATATGTCACGTGCGACGTTATTGCGTTTGGTGTCATATACTTGAATGCCAGATCGGATCCATCCATTGGGATACACGACATGTCTGTATATTGTGATATTATTGACGATATATAGTGAAATTCTCTGAAGAAACCTTATACACAGAATCCTTTGCATCCAAACGCCTGTTGGTTACTTCATAAACTCATTCTGTGAATGTCTCAAATGCTTTAATCACTCTTAACAAGCTTTGGCGTTCTATATGCTAGAAACAGCGCTCAGTAAAATAATTTTCAAAAGATACATGTTCTTACATTAGTTATTGTCTTGAAATAAGTATTCCTGGACTTTAATTCATAGTTTCGCACATCTGGGCATCTTGAGATCGGCCGCCATTAAAGTTGGGGCAAACTTACTACATGCTAAAGAGGACTGCCCATACAAACGCATTGTTTACATTTTCCATGAAGTTCAAACCATTAAATCCTGTATCTGAGAATCTGTAATAACCCCGCCAGGTATCAGAAAACATCAAATCATGAGTGAATTTTTCAAGATATTAAAGAAAATGTAATTAAGGTTTTACGGCCCATTGCCCGTAATGTTAAATTAGCCCCTCCGAAAATGGCGTCTCTCCCAGGGTATTATGGGAAATTTGATTCTATGGATATGAAGTCACTGTATATGCACGTACGTGGATTGATTCTATTTTTGCTTGGCTGCCGATGCTTTACGAAGGGGTCTCTACTAAATATACGACGATATTTTGACATTAATCAAATTGCTAGATGTAGATTTCCATCTAATAATTATATTTATTATATGTATTTATCAAACCTTCTTTGTTTCAGCATCCGAGCTGACAGATCATTCAATCGGAGACTGGCAGACCACAATTATCTGGGCAATTGGACAGGAGATTGGCAACTATAAGCACGTTCCACTCTCTGGACTGTCGGTAGGGTCGCCATCTATTCCCGATTTCTATAGACTGGATGAAGTGAAATACCACGGACATGGTAACTCGCAACGCGGGCATACTGAATTTAATCTGCTGGGTAAGATTATTCATACAGCCACATAATTGCGGCAAAGCTGTCTTATTATATTTTAAAGGTGCATATTCACAGTAAAATTTCTGAAAATAAAATTGTTTAAATTATACACTTTTAGAGGCTTAAACTGTGAGACTATATGTAATGAAACGAAATAAATTTTAACATATGATGATTCCATTCCATATAAATTAATATAATTTTTTAAGTTGCGAAATTGAAAAAGAGGCACGGGCCTCTATTTCAATTTCGCAACTTAAAAATTATATTAATTTATAAGGAATGGAATCATCATATGTTAAGATTTATTTCGTTTCATTACACATAGGTACATAAGTTAAGCTTATAAAAGTATGCAATTTTAACAATTTTATTTTCAATCATTCTGGTGTGAATATGCACCTTTAAACTATCCAATCTGTAATGACAGCTTCCAAGACTCAGGACGGTGTTTTATTATATAGACGTATCCCATGTCGTGTAATGTACTACCAACTTAACTAGACTCCAGGGTTCGTGAAAGTATGGGGTGCTGGTTGTTGTTGTTGTTGTTGTTGTTGTTGTTGTTGTTCTTGTTGTTGTTGTTGTTGTTGTTCTTCTTCTTCTTCTTCTTCTTCTTCTTCTTCTTCTTCTTCTTCTTCCTTCTATAAGGACGTATGGATTAGAGCTTTGAGTTTAACCGGTTTTTTCTCTGTTTATAGTTACCGTCTGTGCTTAATTTTTGAGTTTCATATTCAGTAACTTATTAATGGTCGTGTTTGCAATAGCAACGTTGTGTTTTCTTATCGTGTTTATTCATAATTTATGTATTTAGTGTTGACATACTGTATAGTTAGTGGACGTATAGCGCCATTAGCGTAGTATAGGCAGCCTATTTATCGAACAATGAGCCGGTCAGTGAGTTATGCTGATCGCTTAAGAGAGAATAGAGGCACCCTGGCATTGGATTACGAGCCTTTCGCAGGTATTGACAGAAAGCATGGCGTACGGATCGAAAGTTTAACGGATGTGGCGGTTGAGGCATACGTGAAAGCGGCCGCAGCTGTTGTACGTCCGGAGTATGTAGTGGCAGCATCGAGAATTAAAGGTGGAATTGTTATCTATGTGAAGACTGAGCAGCATCTGAGCAAACTTTGTATTGATGGTATCGGGGTAAGTGGTCTTTACCATAACGTGTATTCTCTTGAGAATGAACCGACCAAAATCATCATCTCCAATGTTCCGCCATACATCCCCAATTTCTTGCTGAAACAAGTTTTGGAAGGCTATGGGAAAGTGATTGGTAATTGCCGAGCTATACCTCTCGGTTGTAAGTCGCCAGAACTCATGCATGTAAAAAGTTTCCGTCGACAAATACAGATCGTTATAGGCAAGTCACCCGTGCCAGAATTTCTTGACATTACATATGTAGGGAAATCACACCGTTTTTTCATCAATACAGATGAGATCGTCTGCTTTTTATGTCGAGAAAAAGGTCATTTTCAAAGGTTTTGTCCGTCCGTCGATGTTAACGTCCATTCTCAGAATTCGCAGGACAATGTTGTTAGTCAGAACAATAATGCGCTACCGAGTAATCCAATTGAACTTAACGATGGCAATTTTCCGAAGAATCTATCGGTACAAAATAACAACACATCTTCCGAGAAGATCAATAAATCACCAATCCGAAAGTCTTCTCATAAATCGCCAGAGAAAAAACGGCGCAAAATGCAATCTGCTAATCGATATAGTGTTCTGGCAGATGACGCGATCGTCTCAGATTCTGAAAATGAGAAAGAGACAGTTTCCCCTAGTATGATCGTTGACAATGTTATTACAAGCAGCCCTGTGGATAATTTTGGGGCAGATGAGAACACCAATGTAATCACCGTTAATGTCCATCGTGAGGCGACACGATCACAGATTACGGATATGGCCAGTAGTAACTTAGGCGTAACGCCAGACAAATCGCCAGATGCAAGTGTGTACCACAGCTATTGACCCGAATCCTCCGATTCGTAAGCCAGGACATGACCCTTGTGATAGTGATAGATTATTAACTGAAACAGGTGAAATGCTTCCCGTGTCCCAAGAATTACAGCTGTTAAATTCATTCGATGAGAACAGGTCGGACACGGACAGCATGTCGGTTGTGTCCGAGCTTTCGGAAATCGCCGATTTTAACGATTCAAGGCCGACGATGCCATCTCTGGATGATGTGAAACTGTTTGTGGATAGCGTGAAGTATAGTAAGAAAATTGTTGAAAAGTGTCGAGATTACGAGCCTAACCTTAAGTTCTTAATCCATCAACTGTTGCGTCTAAAGAAACAATCTGGTATTGAGTCTTCTTTAATGTTCCGTGTAACTAAGATAATCTCAAAATTACACCGTAATATTAGAAATGCGTAATGTAACTAATTTGACTAATAGACAATACAGTATTGTGTAAAATTGAACAATCAAGATGGCTATAAATCTGTTTTATTTAAAAAAAATATTTTCAGTCATGGCATCGCTCAATTTTGTGTCCTTAAATGTAAGAGGTTGCCGTGACTCATTCAAACGTTTTCGCATTTTTAATCAACTACGTAATGAAATGTGTTCTGATGTAGTTTTCTTGCAGGACACGTATACTACAGTTGCTGATTAATCGATATGGAAAATGTTATGGAGAGGTGAAGCCGCTTTTTCGCATTCAAGCACCAACTGCGCTGGTTTGGCTGTACTTTTTAAACCTAAATGTTCAGATTGTTGAGGTTACCACAGTTTTACAAGGCAGAGTTTTGCATATGACTGTAAAGATAAATGACATTTCCTTTTATTTGGTAAATATTTACAGTCCTACTGAATATCATGATAAAGTAAAATGTATGGATCTTTCAAAGGCCCACATTTCTTCACTTCATGAGCCTTATGTCATAATACTGAGCGGCGATTTCAACTGCACACTTGATCCTGAGTTTGACAGAAAGTATGCAGTTGAACCTCACGCATCAGCAGCTGAAAATCTGAAATCTACGATTTCATGTCACAATCTTATGGATAGCTATCGATATCTTTACCCGCAATCTAAACTATTTACGTGGACCAGATCTGATGTCGCGGCTTCGTGTATAGATCGGTTCTATATTTCAATTTACTATACACAATTTGTGAAATCATGTGTAATCATCCCGTGTTATGATTCTGATCATGTTTTTATTAGTATGTCCATTCACTGCAAACCTGTTAAAAAGAGAAGTGCCTCCTGGTGTTTGAATACTGAAGTGTTGCAGGAAAATGAGTATTGCATTTTGATTATCGAATTTTGGCAGAAATGGCGGGAAAGACAGGGTGAATTTTCTTGTTTACAGGACTGGTGGGACATGGGGAAAACATATTTGCACCATCTCGCAGCATTACGCGAGAGAACGAGCTATGGCATTACGCGAAGAACGGTCAGATTTACAATGTGAAAGAATGCTTATCTTCGCACAAACCAAGAACCAATGACATATGCGACAAAATAAAACAAAAACAATATGTGTTGGCAAGGCTTTTAAACCGGCAAGCAAAGGGTGCATGGATAAGGTCCAGATTTCAACACATCAATGAATCTGATAAACCTACTAAATATTTTTATAACCTTGAATGGAAACTATTTCTCATTTGATGCTGCCAGATGGTACAATTGTGAATACTGTTGCGGAAATAAGGTCATTTGCATCAACATTTTATAGTAATCCTTATAATTGTGCTGCAATATCCAAGCAATCAGAGAATATGTTATTAGCAGACCTTCTACAACTTAGTGAGTTCTCAAAACAATTGGTTTGTCTGGGGTTTATAATGCCGTTAGTAGATTAAGTAATAATAAATCTCCTGGTATTGATGGTTTGCCGTCCGAATTCTACAAGAAATTTTGGGATATTATAGGTAAAGATCTACTTGATGTATTTAATCAATCTCTGCTAGACAACAGACTACCAACATCGTGCAGGCGCGCGGTGATTACGCTATTGCCAAAAAAGGTGACCTTAGTCTTCTTAAAAACTGAAGACCAGTTTCTCTTCTATGTGTCGATTTGAAAACTTTTTCAAAAGTCCTGTATAACCGTCTAAGTAAGATCCTTCCCGAAATAATTCACAATGACCAAAGTTATTGTATTCCAAAAAGAAAGATTGCTAACAACATCAGATTAATTACAGATATAACAGAATATTCCAGTTCTATGTCATTACCACTTGGGCTTGTGTCATTAGACCAGGAGAAGGCGTTTGACCGGGTGAGCCATGCCTATCTGCACGATACTCTAAAGGCCTTCGGTTTTGGTGGGTTCTTTTCTAAATGTATTCAAATGCCTTATGCAGACACCAAAAGTCTATTAAAGATTAACAATTCACTAACAGCTCCTTTTGCATTCAAACGTGGCATTAGGCAAGGTTGCTCATTATCTGGTGCTTTATACGTTATTTGCCTAGAACCACTGCTGCATAAATTGCGTTCTGAGAAAGGGCTAAACGGAGTTAACCTGCCTAATACCGCGGATGAAAATTGTGTGTGTTCAGCATATGCCGATGACGTCACTGTTTTCGCCACTACTGAACAAGATATTATTGTTTTAAAGAATTGGTTAAATATTTATGAGGCGTCTTCGAATGCAAGAGTTAATCTCGAAAAGACTGACGGCCTTTGCGCTGGGTCGTGGACTAAACGTGTAGACCAACCCTTGGGTATAACTTGGAACAATCGCGGTCTGAAAATACTCGGGGTATACATTGGGAATTCTTCAGACTTTGTTAATCATAACTGGGATAATATAGAAGCAGATGTAAATAATAAACTTTGCTAATTGGCTATCATTTTCTAGAGCCCTTTCTTTCAGAGGTCGTATTATCATTGCTAATTTACTCGCAGCTTCTAAATTGTGGCACAAATTTGCTGTTATCGACCCACCTGTTAAAATTGTAAATGCTATTCAAAGACGTTTGATCAACTTTGTGTGGGCCGGTAAACATTGGCTGAACAGAGATTTATTAGTATTACCCTTGGAAAATGGCGGTAAGGCTTAGTGCATTTACAATCGGGAATAAGAGCCTTTCGTATCGGTTATGCGCAATCCTTTCTTAATTATAACGCCTCTCATCCATGTTTTGTTTTTACGAGTTGGTTTTTAAAACAGTTACATAATTTTAATTATGATCATCAGTTGTTTTATATTGATCTAGATATATCTAGTCTAAATAATATGCCCTATTTTTATAAGAATATATTATATTCTTGGTTTTCCTTTGATATCACAAGAGTGTCACAAACTCGCTGTAAGATTGATGTCCTAGATGAACCCTTGTTTCTCAATCCTCTGATAAAAGATGACACGTCCGGAGGAACGTCTTTCATGGCGGACCTTATAAATGCCAAAGTCACCACTGTTAGAGACATCTTAGTGAATGATCAGAAAATATCAGTTGATGAGTTAGCATATAAGATCCGCCATCGTTCTAAACGGTTACTAGAAAATAATTTAAATAAGCTTTGGATCAGTTTGCCACCAGAATGACACGAGCTTTTAAAACGTCCTGATTATATACCTAAGTCAGTATATACGATCGAGCTGTCCTTTGACAATAATAATATTCTGTGCAAGGTGCCATCTAACGATACGAGGGATCTGTACAAGCTATCATTGCTGAAATGTTATTCAGTGAATCGTCCGAATGCTGATAATAATATATGGGCAGATATTTTATCCTTAGACATCTCATCTACAGCATATTGTGGTTGCTTTTACGAATACCCATGTACCAATTTTGAGGGGGATCTGGCTTGGAAGATATTACACGGCGCATTAAATACAGGGGTGTTTCTTTTCCGTGCCGGGTATCGTCCTAACGCTGATTGCCCATACTGCGGCGAGCAGGAAGACCTAGCTCACATGTTTGTAACTTGTATTCGTCTTCACCCATTATTGTTAGCCATTAGGCATACTGCTATGCGTTTACTTGAAATTGAGTTTTTTAAACCTGAAAATTACATACATGGTTTTCCATGTCCTCAATGCTCTTCGAAATCTAGTCGGAAAATTCGCCATTGTCTTTCTAACTGGGTCACATATCCAATGCTAAGATGGCAATCTATATAACATGTCAGCGTCTTATGGGCGAGAGCGCTAATACGGACCCACTCAAAGAATTCATTTCCAGAATCCGTTCTCGAATCTATATTGAATTTCATTATCATCATACTATTGGTTCGCTCGAGGATTTTCGTAATTTTTGGGCAATTGATGACTTTATGTGCAGTGTAGAGAATGATGTACTCGTTTTTAATGGATTTTTATAATGAATATTATACATTGTACAAAGATGTTGGTCACGTATCGTATACTAAGAAAACATATAATTGTTCCTTTTTTAACTCTAAGAATTGTGATAATTTGATGTGATATTGTATTTTTTTTTTTTAAACCATGAATAAAGTACCATGAAAAGTCTTCTTCCTCTTCCGCTTCCTCTTCTTCTTTTTCTTCTTCTTCTTCTTCTTCTATTTCTTCTTCTTGTTGTTGTTGCTGTTCATAAGACAATTTTAAATATCGCTGGTTCTTTGTGGAGGGATTCCCACACATTTGGCTTGGTTGCAGGGTCTCAAAAACGTCTGCCAATCTTGTGGTCAAAATGTAAAACGCAACAGCAACAACTTTCGGCAACATTGTTTTCAAAATATAAATTGTTTCAATAACGTAGATTCTACTGGAGGGATCTTCTCCAAACGTGGATGGAAGCATGCCTAGGAGGTTCCGAAGACGTATGCTAATGTGGGAGTCAAAGATTAAAGTGCAACAGCAACAGCTTTCAGCAACATTGTTTCCAAAATAGACACTTTTGATCTCACAGCAGCCAGATTAAAAAATAAATCAACGACCCTGGTATTGGAGAAATTTATCCTTGTTTAAAATAGCAATGGCACAACTACTAGTAGCTTTGGCGTGTGCTGCAGCGCTATGCCCACGGTGCGGCACATATTGTCGAACGCATCCTTGAATAGAACTTGACAAACTGTTTTCAAAACATGTTCATGTACATTTGACCTTTTGAATCCGAAAGGCCGAATTCGAAAATTCATTTATAATTTAATACATTTTCTGTTGAATATTTTGAATCTAATTTAACCGAGATCTGTTACTGCCTGTATGGCAGCAGCAGGTTCCTGTCCAATTAATTTCAAAATATTCACCGCCTTGTATAGCTACCTTGAAATGGAGATTAGGTAATTCACTGTTCAAATAGTTATGGAATTTTCTTGTATTGTTCTTAGACGTACCGGCAGTGACTTGCCAGGCTCAGTTCTGGGAGAATGGTAAACTATATAAGGTTGATTGGGCGTATATAGCGGCTAGCAATGAGATAGAGTTCACCATGACGGGGAGACTGAATGGAGAGAGCTGGTGGATGGCTGTTGGTTTATCATCAGACCGATCAATGGTGAGTGAATTCATATGTTATATCTTTTGCAAGATTAACATTATCTGGTCCGGCACGTTAAAATCTACCAAATTTAACAGAGACTATTTGATCTCTAATTCCAGGTGCATTTCTGGGGTGTCTCCATACGATATAAACACATGCGTGTTTCGTATTACGTTCAATACATAGGGCATATCTTAGGAAATTGTACTTAGATTTTTCAAACATACTGACGTTCTCGTCATCTAGAATTTCACTTGTTTACTTGTTTTCTTTCTTTTACAGATAGACACCGACGTGGCTTTGGGGTGGGTAGATGCTGCTGGCCAAGTCACACTGACAGACAGGTGAGTTAATTAGGCAATGGCTTTACGTGCACGATCTGTCGATATTTCAATATATCGATCGATATATTCCAATGGCCTTCAAAATCGCGATTTTTAAGATGATACGGGAAACCTGACCGTTGTTTATGACGGGAACAGGTGTCTTTAGACGCTATGGTAATGATATCGTTCGGTCTGTCCATCTGAAGGCCAGACGAGCCGACTGAACCATCAAGTTATTATTACTTCTAAAGTCTCGCCACCCGGTCCCGAGTGCCCATCATATATACTGATTCGAAATGAGATTGACCGTGTTAAGATAGATCCAGTACCAGTGAGTATTGACATGCCATCCAAAAACAAGGAAATATTCATGCGTAGAATCTAATAATTACATTGATAGTAAATACCGGATTGTGCGAAAGACAAATAAGTCCCATACACTACGTAAGTGACATATTTTGAATGCAACATCTGTTGAGTCCTTTATTGCGATATAAGTTTAGATATGTTTACTTGGTTGTTTTCCATGTCTCGTACATTGTGATATTGTTTGTTTTCCTTGTCTCGTACGTTGTGAAATTGTTTGTTTTCCATGTCTCGTACGTTGTGATATTGTTTGTTTTCCATGTCTCGTACGTTGTGATATTGTTTGTTTTCCATGTCTCGTATGTTGTGATATTGTTTGTTTTCCATGTCTCATACGTTGTGATATTGTTTGTTTTCCATGTCTCGTACGTTGTGATATTGTTTGTTTTCCTTGTCTCATATGTTGTGATATTGTTTGTTTTCCTTGTCTCGTACGTTGTGATATTGTTTGTTTTCCTTGTCTCGTACGTTGTGATATTGTTTGTTTTCCTTGTCTCATACGTTGCGATATTGTTTGTTTTCCATGTCTCGTACGTTGTGATATTGTTTGTTTTCCATGTCTCGTACGTTGTGATATTGTTTGTTTTAAATGTCTCGTGCATTGTGATATTGTTTGTTTTCCATGTCTCATACGTTGTGATATTGTTTGTTTTCCTTGTCTCGTACATTGTGATATTGTTTGTTTTCCATGTCTCGTACGTTGTGATATTGTTTGTTTTCCATGTCTCGTACGTTGTGATATTGTTTGTTTTCCATGTCTCGTACGTTGTGATATTGTTTGTTTTCCATGTCTCGTACGTTGTGATATTGTTTGTTTTCCATGTCTCGTACGTTGTGAAATTGTTTGTTTTCCTTGTCTCGTATGTTGTGATATTGTTTGTTTTCCTTGTCTCGTATGTTGTGATATTGTTTGTTTTCCTTGTCTCGTACGTTGTGATATTGTTTGTTTTCCTTGTCTCATACATTGTGATATTGTTTGTTTTCCATGTCTCGTATGTTGTGATATTGTTTGTTTTCCTTGTCTCGTATGTTGTGATATTGTTTGTTTTCCATGTCTCGTACGTTGTGATATTGTTTGTTTTCCATGGCTCATATGTTGTGATATTGTTTGTTTTCCTTGTCTCGTACATTGTGATATTGTTTGTTTTCCTTGTCTCGTACGTTGTGATATTGTTTGTTTTCCTTGTCTCGTACGTTGTGATATTGTTTGTTTCCCTTGTCTCATACGTCGTGATATTGTTTGTTTTCCATGTCTCGTACGTTGTGATATTGTTTGTTTTCCATGTCTCGTACGTTGTGATATTGTTTGTTTTCCTTGTCTCGTACGTTGTGATATTGTTTGTTTTCCTTGTCTCGTACGTTGTGATATTGTTTGTTTTCCTTGTCTCATACGTCGTGATATTGTTTGTTTTCCATGTCTCGTACGTTGTGATATTGTTTGTTTTCCATGTCTCGTACGTTGTGATATTGTTTGTTTTCCATGTCTCGTATGTTGTGATATTGTTTGTTTTCCTTGTCTCGTACGTTGTGATATTGTTTGTTTTCCATGTCTCATACGTTGTGATATTGTTTGTTTTCCTTGTCTCGTACGTTGTGATATTGTTTGTTTTCCATGTCTCGTACGTTGTGATATTGTTTGTTTTCCTTGTCTCGTACGTTGTGATATTGTTTGTTTTCCATGTCTCGTATGTTGTGATATTGTTTGTTTTCCATGTCTCGTATGTTGTGATATTGTTTGTTTTCCATGTCTCGTACGTTGTGATATTGTTTGTTTTCCTTGTCTCGTACATTGTGATATTGTTTGTTTTCCTTGTCTCGTACATTGTGATATTGTTTGTTTTCCTTGTCTCGTACGTTGTGATATTGTTTGTTTTCCTTGTCTCGTACGTTGTGATATTGTTTGTTTTCCATGTCTCGTACGTTGTGATATTGTTTGTTTTCCATGTCTCGTACGTTGTGATATTGTTTGTTTTCCTTGTCTCGTACGTTATGATCTTGTTTGTTTTCCTTGTCTCGTATGTTGTGATATTGTTTGTTTTCCTTGTCTCGTACGTTGTGATATTGTTTGTTTTCCATGTCTCGTACGTTGTGATATTGTTTGTTTTCCATGTCTCGTACGTTGTGGTATTGTTTGTTTTCCATGTCTCATACGTTGTGATATTGTTTGTTTTCCATGTCTCGTACGTTGTGATATTGTTTGTTTTCCATGTCTCGTACATTGTGATATTGTTTGTTTTCCATGTCTCGTACGTTGTGATATTGTTTGTTTTCTAGATGGAACGTTGGTAGATACACACCGGTAGAAGATACATCTCAAGACCTTGACCTAATCCGAGGCGACTTGATTGATGGCGTGACAACCATTGTCTACAGAAGGTCTTTAACTACGTCAGACACAGACCGCGACTTTCAGATAACAGATACCAACTGCGCATACGTTATGTATGGTATAGGCCAATTAGGCAATGGCAGAATTATCCGTAAGCACGTATTCCGTCCTCGTGTTACACCGCAAAAGATATGCTTTACAGAATGCCAAGGTAAGGCAATGGGCGCGTTCGACTGGGGAATCATAGATAGCAATCGACAACTAGATGTGCCAGTCAAACAAACAATTTTCTGGCTACCTAGTCCGACAATGACGTACTTGTCTTGAAATGAATTGACTATAGTTAATTGTAGTACATTGCTTGAACTTCTCAAATGATAATTAATGTGTACCGCACACGAGAGCTATGGGATGAGCCTACAAGCAGTCGTCAGCTGAGATCTCTCGCTTACTTTGGACACCCTGACCCACTCGCCCGCCACCCCCCTTCACTACCCCTCCCCAACAACCACTACCATCCAATCCCCGCCCCCGCAATCCAGACCACCCGCCAACCACCACCACCTCCGCATGCACGCATGCACAAACATGCATACACGCCCGCCACAACCCCTTCCCCCATAGAACGATGGGCTGAGCTGATAAGCAGTCGTAGCTTCCCAACTGCCGGTCCACTCACCCGCCTGCCCGCCAGCCTGTCCGCCCTCCCGCCTGCCCGCCAATCCACCCCAAGTCTAGCTGCCCACACATTCACCCACCCAAACACCCGTCTGCCTATCCTCACACCCACATATACCCCAAACCACCCGCCCACCTACATGCCCACCCGATCGCACGTACAGACATTGTCACACACACAGCCCCAACTGCAATACCATCTTTCCCTTAGGAAGCGAGCGCTACAATTACAAAATGCGGGTAACAAACATTATTAGGTCTATGTAGAAAAGTAATAACGACGACATATTATGACATTTTGAAAAAAAATGTGGATAAAATTACCAGCCATAATTCCGGAGATTTCCTTTCTCACGATAGCCCATTTAGTTGTTGATAATGCTATTTATAATTCGCTGAACTCCAGGCAATTGCATGCTCTAAGCGCTGTATATCTGATCACCTGTTCATTTGACAGTCAAAGCTCGGCAGCCACATACGCTGAGAGCTATGTCATCTCAGGTACCTATTTACAGCTAAATAGACTTGCTAGAGGACTCAACGCGGCGGATCGGCAGGGAAGCGAACTTGCGAACCGAGATCAGATCCCTAACCACGCACCCACCGAGCCTCTTATGACAATACTACTCCTCCTCCTCCTACTACTACTACTACTACTACTACTACTACTACTACTACTACTACTACTACTAATAATAATAATAATTTTAATCCAACATCTAATACACTGCTTCAAGACCCCAAGGACAACCGGTTGAGTTTCCTTTATTCACTGATGCTATTTAACAAACATACAATTTATATACCGATATCTAATGTAGGCCTGTAGGCCTATAATAGCATCTGATGGCAAGGTTATTTATGCAATGGACCTTTCCAGTTTATCCATCTACCATATGACGTAATGATCAAGTACGCGACATAATTAATGACGTCTTTAATGACGTAGATAAGTACGTCACGAACGCATAATTGAAGATGGACTAAGCGTCGTTGAACGAATTGCATATCTTTACTATTAAATAAACATTCTTTTGAATATTTCGAAACTAATTTGCCATAGGCAGCAACAACACCCAGTCAAATTAGTTTCAAAATATTCAACAGCTTACATGTATAGTTTTCTCGAATTTGTGATTGTCAGGGCATTGGGGGATCGATCGATCCCAACGCCAGCTAGGTGTGGGTGGCGCTTACCTAGGGATGGGCGGGACATAGATAAAACTGGAAATGTCCATTGTAGTAATTATTATTATTATTATTATTATTATTATTATTATTATTATTATTATTTAGCTCCAGTGGCAGAGCCAACATCGGAGCCAACATCGGAGCCAACATCGGAGCCAACATCTGATTCGGTTGATATTTGGACAACTCGTGTGTCTGCCTCCAGTCAGCTGACATCAACATTGCGTGTTATCGTCATTCTGACAGTTTTCTCAGCGTTCATGGCTGTATTTCTTTAGAAATTTAGAATGCACTGCATAGTGAAGATAGATGAACCTTTCAACCCGAAATACCAATCACGATAATGGGAGAGGGGGTGGGGTGGGGGTCGGATCCAATCTAATCCTCAAATGTCTGACGTCACAATCCATAGATGAATCAAATCTGCCACTCAAGTATATGTCGTCATAAACAATTACGCCGCGTGATAATCAAAATAAGCAATTAATGGCTTATCTAAGTCGGTCATGAACGTCATGAACGTTTAATAGACCGTCAATTGTGCGAATTGGATGACCTTTGCATTTAATAAACATTCAGCCACGCAGTCAAATTAGTTTCAAAATATTCAACAGCTTGCTTGTAGGCCTATGCTTACCTTGGCATTGGGATTCTGGGAAAGCGTGGGTGGAGTTTAACTAGAAATGGGCGGGCCATAGATAAAAGTGGATTCTTCAATTACGTCACTAGTGAGCAGACGTCACAATCATTATGGCTGTTAACTGCGTCATGAAACATGAAGTGCATGAATTGTATATTTTTGATGAATTAATAATTTACTAAACATTCTGTAGAATAATAGCTGACACGTATAATTACCTTGAAAATGCGATTTTGGGATGTGAGGATTCAAAGTACGTAAAACGATTCCAGCACAACGAACACAGTGGGCGGAGGTTAGCTGGGAATTGGCGAAGCTTAGCTAGACACGCATTCCTCTTTTCAATTTAGTGGTTACGGCATCATTACGTTCCAGTCAAATTAGTTTCCAAATATTCAAAAGGTTGCCTTGAGCTTGAGATACCTGGAATTCAGAGTTCAAAAGCGTTTAGAGCTGCTGTTATTTGCGCAGATTTGTTTTATGCATAACCAGCAATAACCTAATTACAGCATTCATTTAACATTTTTCCAATAAAATATAATAACTAGAATTCGTAGTAATATTGATTTCTACGATTATAGTGATTTATAAATTCATTCAGCAATATTCACGAGTGTGAAATGATATGAGAAATGGACCTTTCCCGTTTTAGCTCATCTCTAGCTAAGCTTCATCCGCACCTCGCTCGTGTTGTGATCGATCGATCCCTGAACTCCCTGTCTATATATTTCCAGACAACTATAGCGGTAAGCTGTTACATATTTTGAAACTAATTTGACTAAGTGCTGTTGCTGCCATAGGCAGCAACAGCGTCCAGTCAAATTATTTTCAAAATATTCAACAGAATATTTATTAAATGGTAAAGACATACAATTCGTATAACAACGTTTAGCCCGTCTTGAATTAAACGTTCCTGATGTACTTATCTACGTCATTCATGACGTCATTGATTATGACATCATTTTCAACGCACACAGTTGATTATGACGTTCGACGATGGAGGGATAAACTGGAAACCCTTTAACTGGAAAGGTCAACCGCGAAAATTGATTTACAAGAACTATGGTCTTGTTAAGTGAACACGAACTTATGATGTAATAAAGCAAAATACACACTTCCGGGTTGCGAATCACGCGCAGTGACGTCATGCTTAACCAGCCCATACCGTTTAACATTCCGAAGGTAGACACAGGTTCATGTCACATCAGCTTCAATAGATTCTGTATGCTAAATAAGTCGCAAACAAATTTAACCCGTTAAATCTCAAATTTATTCAAGAAAATTTCAATTCACTCATCCAAAATATCCATCTACAGACAAAAATAAAATTATTCTTGGAAATTAATCACTGGAATGACCTTCTCAGTGATCGAACCAGTCATTCCAGTGGTAAGTTAAAAAGAAAACAGTCTTCTCTTTGACCACATTTAATCTTTGACGCTGTAGCTGGTGTATCATCATCCCCATCATCATCTACTATGTTCACGGTCTAGTGACGTGAATTGTAAGCAATATATTAATACTCAACCCGTGTTATAGCAACGGCGACATCCTCATCCTCATAATCCTCTTCAGTTTCTCAAGTCTTAGGGCATAAGAATTAGGCTTTTCTTCGAACACTGACAATTATCAAGTACGATTTTACATTGCGATTATGGAAGAGAGAGGTTGTGATTATGGAAGAGAGAGGGGTTGTGATTATGGGAGAGAGAGAGAGAGAGATAGAGAGAGAGAGAGGGAGGGAGAGAGGGAGGGAGGGAGGGAGGGAGGGGGGAGGGAGGGGGAGAGAGAGAGAGAGAGAGAGATTGCGATTATGGAAGAGAGAGAGAGACAGGTTGCGATTATGGGAGAGAGAGGTTGCGATTATGGGTGAGTGAGAGTTTGTGATTATGGAAGAGAGAGAGAGAGAGAGAGAGAGAGGTTGTGATTATGGAAGAGAGAGAGGTTGCGATTATGGAATAGCGAGAGGTTGCGTTTATGGAAGAGAGAGGTTGCGTTTGTGGAAGAGAGAGGTTGCGATTATGGAAGAGAGAGGTTGCGATTATGGAAGAGAGAGGTTATCGAAGGGAGATATCGGCTGCAGTGTGCCGCTTGCGCTTAAAACCAGTTTCCGTACCCACTATATAACGCATGGTCTAGTTAGAATAACACATTAAAAATTTTTGGTTATTTTCTTCTTCGTAGTTTTGTTATATACACATTTCATATACGTGTTCGGTTTGTCCATACAACAATAACTATTTACAATAATTACATTTTATGCCTTTATCAAATATTACAGAATTTCCAGATTCCTTATGCTTGTTAGCAATGTTGGCTGTAACGTTTATTTTATTATTGTTAAATTGAAATAGATTTATTAATTTGAATAAAAATGTTTATAAAGGATCAAATAAAATAATTCAATGGTTGAAAAAATAAGTTGCTGCATTTTCCGTACATTTTCTGGTGCATTGTCCAGCCCTCCGAGTGAAGCGATACAACGATAACGATAATATATTGTGCACCGGTAAATGACCAAAATCAATGTGGACCACGAGCGATCAGAGACAGACAATCGCCTTCTCTACTTTGTTGCATTGTAATGATTTTTCAGATTTTCGTTTTCTTCGGCGTTTCCGGATTTCCTTTTTCGGATTATGCCTAAAGTTGTGGAATCCTAGTGCACGAGCACACACCCTTTCTCGTGTTAATATTTGAGCCAGTTCTTTTTAAGGATACATCCATGGATGTAGAATTTGATGCAAGCCAGATGGGGATACTTATCCTGATCGTGTTCAACGTCCGGCAATCATAGTTTTTAAAATCGGATCAGTAGTCATTTCTAGACACAACGGCATACGCACGCACGCATGCGTGCACGCCCATAATCGAATGAAAACCCTCTTATAATTACCGCGAGAGGGTACATAATGTACTTTTACAGTTTTTGCTATGCCCCGCCCACCTCTAGCTAAGCTTCACACGCACGCACGCACGCACGCACGCACGCACGCACGCACGCACGCACGCACGCACGCACGCACGCACGCACGCACGCACGCACGCACGCACGCACGCACGCACGCACGCACGCACGCACGCACGCACGCACGCACGCACGCACGCACGCACGCACGCACGCACGCACGCACGCACGCACACACACCTCGCTTGTTTGGATCGATCGATCCCTGAACTCCCTGACTATAAATTTCATTAGAACAACAACAACAACAACAACAACAACAACAACACCAACAACAACAACAACAGCAGCAGCAGCAGCAGCAGCTGCTCTTGCTGCCGTTGCTGCTGCGCTGCCGCTACTGCTGATATGTCTAGTATTAGGGCAAGTGCTATTGCTACTGCGAGTGCTACTGCGAGTGCTACTGCTAGTGCTACTGCGAGTGCTACTGCTAGTGCTACTTATAGTACTGCTGCTAGTACTACTGCTAGTGCTACTGCTAGTGCTAGTGCTACTGCTAGTGTTACTTCTAATCCTACTGCGAGTGCTACTGTTAGTGCTACTGTTAGTGCTACTGCTAGTGCTACTGCGAGTGCTACTGTTAGTGCTACTGCTAGTGCTACTGCTAGTCCTACTGCGAGTGCTACTGTTAGTGCTACTGCTAGTGCTACTTCTAGTCATACTGCGAGTACTACTGTTAGTGCTACTGTTAGTGCTACTGCTAGTCCTACTGCGAGTGCTACTGTTAGTGCTATTGCTAGTGCTACTTCTAGTACTGCTACTAGTACTATTGTTAGTGCTAGTGCTAGGGCTAGTGCTAGTGCTACTGCTAGTGCTACTTCTAGTCCTACTGCGAGTGCTACTGTTAGTGCTACTGTTAGTGCTACTTCTAGTCCTACTGCTAGTGTTACTGCTAGTGCTACTGTTAGTGCTACTGCGAGTGCTACTGTTAGTGCTATTGCTAGTGCTACTGCTAGTGCTACTGTTAGTACTACTGCTAGTGTTACTGCTAGTGCTACTGCGAGTACTACTGCTAGTACTACTGCTAGTGCTACTTCTAGTCCTACTGCGAGTGGTACTGTTAGTGCTACTGTTAGTGCTACTGCTAGTGCTACTGCGAGTGCTAATGTTAGTGCTACTGCTAGTGCTACTGCTAGTGCTACTGCGAGTGGTACTGCGAGTGCTACTGTTAGTGCTACTGCTAGTGCTACTGCTAGTGCTACTGCGAGTGCTACTGTTAGTGCTACTGCTAGTGCTACTGCTAGTGCTACTGCGAGTGCTACTGTTAGTGCTACTGTTAGTGCTACTGCTAGTGCTACTGCGAATGCTACTGTTAGTGCTACTGCTAGTGCTAATGCTAGTGCTACTGCGAGTGTTACTGCGAGTGCTACTGCTAGTGCTACTGCTAGTGCTACTGCTAGTGCTACTGTGAGTGCTACTGTTAGTGCTACTACTAGTGCTACTGCTAGTGCTACTGCTAGTGCTACTGCGAGTGCTACTGTTAGTGCTACTGCTAGTGCTCCTGCTAGTGCTACTGTTAGTGCTACTGCTAGTGCTACTGCTAGTGCTACTGTTAGTGCTATTGCGAGTGCTACTGCTAGTGCTACTGCTAGTGCTACTACTAGTGCTACTGCGAGTGCTACTGTTAGGGCTACTGCGAGTGCTACTGCTAGTGCTACTGCTAGTAATAATGTTACTGCTGCTGATGATGCTAAATGCTAAAATAATAATTAATGTTGTTAATGTTATCAACAGTTTGTGAAGATGCAGCTACATATTGGCAGTTTCAATCAAGTCATGTCTTCATTAGGGATTGACTCACGACTGTAAGTCGGCTAGATGGCCTGGGTGGCCAGCGGTCCGTGGCATCTCTCCCTCTATATCATTGGAAGTCGGATCATACACTAAGATGTGTAAGACGACAACAGCCCATGCGCGCATTTCTGCACAAAGTGGACTCAACACCCACAAAATGGAAACGAAAATCCAGAGGATCAAGAAAAGTTGTGAATAACCAGTGGCAATGCTGAGAGAGGCAGTTGTGGAGATTGAAGCATTTATAAACTTGGACAGTGTAGTGGGCACGATGGGTGGAGCAGTGTCTGACGTGAAGCCCGAAATCAGCAGGGCAAGATGGTATCTCTTTTTCTGATGAAACTCTGGCGTTCCAGCGCAATTAGTATCCCCATAAAGATACACCTGTTCATCTCTAACTTAGAGTCAATTTTGTTGCATGGAGCAGAGACATGGCAAACATCCAAGACTGCATTGAGAAAAACCAGACATTTTCCAATCAGTGCCTGAAGATGAGATTGCTGGTTCGCTGGCAGGAAACTCTCGGTAACCAAGACCTCTGGCAGAGGAATACCAAATGCCGCAAGCAGAGGAAAGTTTTGGAAGATACTGAGAGAGTCGGTCGCCTTCACAAGCAGATACGTGTTGACCTGACCCAAAGGGGAAAGGAAGAGACGGAGGCTAAGGAATACCTCGACGTGTGAACTTGAGGACTGCACCAGACAGATAGGTCACACATGGCAACATCTGGAGGGGATTACTCAGGACAGGGGATGCTGGTAAACCATGGTTGATGACCTGCGCTCTAGAGGAAGGGGATGGCTAAATTAAGAAGAAGATCGTACTCTAAGGTATTGAGAGCTTGGCTCCAAACAAATGATCCATTACATCATCCGATCGTGCAATCAATGGAAGATTTAACCTCTCTATAACACATTTTTCAATGTGCAGATGTCGACACAGCCGATGACGCGTATGATGACGTTTTACTCGCTGAGTTACAGCAATAAAGGTGTGATATTGATGTCAACAAACTGGGAGCTTCCACTGTAAAAGCATCTGGAGATGAAACCTGCGTACAATATGTTAAAGTGATGAAAAACAACCAAATATGTCCACAGATGACATGTGTTAACGATTTTACAGTCTAAGACGATCTTTTGTTTTACGCTATTTCACCAGAAGATGTTTGCGAAAATACATATGTACATGATTTCACGAAGCAAGTATGTGAGTTGATGAATAATGTTGGAAAAGTTAGAAAATGGAAGCTGTGGTTGATGGTGTCATATGGACATAGTTATTGTCCAATTGTTTACCAGGTCTGAGCATATTGGTGACTGAATATGGCATTTACATGCCATATAGTCAATAATCATCTCTGCGGAGCAGTAGAAGTGAAATACATGCTATAAACAATTCACCTTTCCAGAGTATCCAACTATCATCTGACGTCATATGACGTCGTAATCAGCTAAGCGGCGTGTAGGATGATGTCATAATTATTACGTCATAAATGATTCTATTTTACCCCTCTTTAACTCTTAATAGTCCGACACATTGTACGAATTGTATGTCTCTACTATTTAATAAACATGCTTTTAAATATTTTGAAACTAATTTGACTGGATGCTGCTACATAGCAGCAACAGTGTCCAGTGCCCCAGTTAAATTGGTTCCAAAATGTTCAATAGCTTACCTGTAGGGTTTTCTGGAAATTGATTGTCAGTGAGCTCAGAGATTGATCGATCCCAACACGAACGAAATGTGGGTGGAGCTCAGCTAGAGATGGGCGGGGAATAACTAGAGATGGAAAGGTCCATTAAGGCCGGATACGGCCAAAGCCTAAGGGAGAATCAACAAGTCAGCTCATGGTTTTATCGAAACGCTGTGTTCAATATAGGCATATGTGGGTACATGTTTACATATGTATACGTGATACAAATAATCACAGATAAGGATCTCACTACTACAATTACCTTCATCATACGGGGTTCAATAGACGGATCCGATCTGTCACTCAATCATATGACTTCCTAATCAATTACGTCACATGTTTGCTGATATCACGATCGTAATAACGCAATATAACCATGCGCTGAAGCTCGAAAAGTCCGTCAAGTGTCCGAATGGTAAGTCTTGTAATAGGCCATAGGCGGCAACAACACCAGTAAAATCACTTTCAAAATATTCAACAACTTACCTGTATATGTATGTATGATTACTGTATTCTGTGGTTGTAGTAGTAGAAACATCCTACAGCTGCAATCAGTCCTTCTTCGCTTTTGCCCGCTGTGTCTTGTCCTCAGCCAAAATCATTAGCTTCCACAGGCCCATTCTTGACTTGAGTGCGCCTAATCCTGCTTTCTTGAGGTCACCTCGTAGCACGCGTAGCAGATTTACGCAATGACGTCCTCTCCTGGCTCTGTATTTGTTGGCTCCGAGTAGGGCGAATTCCAAGGCTCTCTGCGCTGGTGTGTCTTCTGGCATCCTTTGCACATGGCCAAAAATGGGAAAGTTAAAAAATGGAAGCTGTGGTTGATGGCGTCATATGGACATAGTTATTGTCCAATTGTTTACCAGGTCTGAGCATATTGGTGACTGAATACATTACCTGTATAGTTACCTAGAAATTGACAATCCGGGAATTCACGTTTTAAAATCCATAAATCGATTGCAGCACAGGAAAATATGGTGTAGTATAGCTAGAAATAGATCCTGCCATTGCACGAGTAGTACCCATCTGTGTCCCTCTTGTACAAGAAAGCCACTCACTGCAGAGATAAACAAGAATAATACATATATTTACAGTGGTCTGTCTGTCTGTCTGTCTGTCTGTCTGTCTGTCTGTCTGTCTGTTTGTCTGTCTGTCTGTCTGTCTGTCTGTCTGTCTGTCTGTCTGTCTGTCTGTCTGTCTGTCTGTCTGTCTGTCTGTCTGTCTGTCTGTCTGTCTGCCAGCACGCCCGCCCGCCCACCGGCCCACCTGCCTGCCCACCCGCCTGGCGGGCTGGCTGGCTGCCTGCCTGCCTGTCCGCAGGCTATCTCCGGAATCCATGACGTTAGAAGCACCATTAGGAAAAGCCATTCATATTATAGGCGGATAGAAGTACTAAGAATTTCAGGACAAAATATCAACCAAGCCTACCTAGGTCACCGGGTCTGTCAGGGTCTGTCATGAAGTGCATACAAGAAACATATTTTGGCCATAGCTATGGAATGTAAGAGGATAAAATAACCAGATTGAGCACACGCCTTCGTTTTACAACAGTCTGTGATTACTTTGAGATTGTGGTCAAGAGATCTACTAGTTACGTCACAGGGGTGTCACTAATTGTGTTATCACGATAGAGCGCGAAGACGTGAGTCAGCATCTCCATGGAGCGCATTCTAATTACACTTAGCGATACACACATTAACCATTTCAATATTGTGTTTTAGATCTATTTGCTGTATAAATGGCCATTTCCAAACCATTTTGTTTATGGATTGTGAGAGAATTACTCATAACATCTAGTCAGTTTACATTTAATGTACAGTATATCAGCTGACTCTAATGGACCTTTCCGGTTTTAGCTATGCCCCGCCCATCTCTAGCTAAGCTTCACACCTCGCTCGTGTTGGGATCGATCGATCTCTGAACACCCTGACTATCAATTTCCAAAATACTACACAGGTAAGCTGCTGGATATTTTGAAACTAATTTGACTTGGTGCTGTTGCTGCCCAGTCAAATTAGTTTCAAAATATTCAACAGCAAGTTTAGTAAATAGCAAAGAATTACAAAGACATACAATTCATACACCGTGTCGGACTATTTGAGATTTAATGACGGTCTATAATGAACCCGTTGTGACGTAATGATTGTGACGTTATCATACACGCGTTGAGCTCATCTCTCCCTCCCTCCTCATCCCCTCCCTCCCTCCCTCTCGCTCGCTCGCTCGCTCGCTCTCTCTCTCTCTCTCTCTCTCTCTCCCTCCATCCCTCCCTCCCTCCCTCCCTCCCTCCCCCTCCATCCCTCCCTTCCTCCCTCCCACCCCCTCTCTCTCCATCTCCCTCCCTCCTTCCCTCCCTCCCTCCCTCCCTCCCCCTCTCTCTCTCTCTCTCTCTCTCTCTCTCTCGCTCTCTCTCTCTCGCTCGCTCGCTCGCTCGCTCGCTCCCTCCCTCCTTCTCCCCCCTCCCTCTCTCCCTCCCTCCCTCCCTCCCTCCCTCCCTCTCTCTCTCTCTCGCTCGCTCGCTCGCTCCCTCCCTCCCCCTCCCCTCTCTCTCTCTCTCTCTCTCTCTCGTGTATGTGTATGGGGGACACGTGTATAAGACATATGTCTTATTGTGCTTCCATTGAACAAAATAAATTCTGCTAAATCCAAGTTTGCTCGACAGAGGCATGATGCAGGTGATGACGACACTTAAAAACCATTCTATATTTTTGTTAATATTTATGCGTAAGGGCCATATCATCTAGCTAAGCAGCTGCACATGCTTAACAGCTTTTTACCAGGAATAACCACTTTGCAACAGCGAACGCCCAACACTGTGCTACTTCAAGGATAACAAGTTAGAGATAAAATAAGCCCCTGTCAATTATTCGCTGGGCAGACGGCTGAAATCATCATACCGGCAGATGAAGATGCATTATCCCGCTTCGTAACACTGGTAACTTAAACTCTGCAAGCCAGATAACAAATGCATCGTCATACCGACCATGTAGGCCATATTAGTAGCATAGGGACCCGCTGTGTGCTATTGTTCTCCTGTCAAAAATGATTGAGGGGGTATAGGACACGAGGAAAGTGCAATTGTTGGAGAACAATAGTGCACAGCCAGTCCCCTCCAGTCAAAAGGATTGATGGGTACACGAGGTCAAGTGCAATTCGCTGTCATTCTACACGAGCGGGTGGAGCTATTGTTCATGCAGGTTGTCATTCTTGTTCTAAATGTCCAGCTAGACGCTATTGTTTAAATTACGCGTTAATGAATAGATTAATTTGTTTTTTAAATAGGTCTTGACATATGTGCATTGATCGTGTTCTTGCTGATCGTGTTTAATATATTAATTAGGTGGGTGGTGTGTGGCCCCGCCCCTCATGGTTAAAAAGATATTTTGAAACTAAGTGGCCCCAGTCATTTAATTTAAAAAAAAAAGTACATCGTTACATGGGTAATATATAGGTAAATTAAGTGATGTTGTAAGTATACTATTATATAGATAATAATCATGTATCTATCGTATTTAAGGAGATATATGTCTTTAAAGTGGCAGTCACTTAATTATTAAATTTTCAAAAAAAATGTTGCGGCCAGAATTTTATACAGGGGGCTGCACATTTATACAAGCAGCAACATGTGTATGTACATGCCTGGACACACATGCATGCCAAAATACATGCATACATGAGCGGCCGCATGTTGAGGATTTGCGGCCACATGCACCCCTATGTTGCGGATTTGTGGCCGCATGCGACCGTACAATGGTCACTTATGAATTCTTCATGCAGGTGACCATCTATGTGCTATTGTACTAAATGTCCAGCTATACGCCATTGTTCATAAGTGGAACACGATTGTTCATAAGTGACCGCTGTATGCCATGTGGGCATTGGTACCTGGTGAATATTTTGAAACTAGCATGAATTGTAGCTTCCTATGTCAAATTAGCATAAAAAAATATTCGCTTGCCTGAGATGGGGGGGGGGGGGGGAGGGGCGGGGCGGCGTCTCCCAGTCATTTAATTTTCAAAGAATCAGAGCGAAGTACAACATTACACGGGTAATATATAGGTAAACTAAGCGATGTGTTATGTGTAATATTATATAGATAATAATCATGTATCTGTCGTATTTAAGTAGATATATGTCTATAAAGTGGCAGTAAATTTAATTATTAAATTAAAAAAAAAATGTTACGGCCACAGTTTTATACAGGCGGCTGCAGATTTATACATGCGGCAACATGTGTAAATACATGCCCAGACACACATGCACGCCAAAATGCATGCGTACATGTGCGGCCACATGTTGCGGATTTGCGGCTGCATGCGGCCGCATGTTGCGGATTTGCAGCTTCATGTGTCCGCATGTGTGGATTTGCGGCCGCACATGGCTGCATGTTGTGGATTTGTGGGCGCATGTTGTGGATTTGCAGTAGCAGTACATACAATCCTATGAAAAGGTTCAAATTCAATCCCTTTTCTCACTCCAGTTTAAACATCACAAAGTGGTTGGACATGTTGCGGGTAGGCAGTCAGAAGATTTCTTTGAAGAACCTTGTAATTTGAATGCTTGCTGGATTTATCCTATAATCAATAGGCCAAGATGTAAATGTGATTCAACTTTTGATAGGTCAAATGGCCTGAAGCGGCATAAGATTCGATTCTATAATGATGAAGATGACGAAAATCTAGACAGTGAATATAAAGAAATGACAGAGATGAAGAGTGAAGATGATGAGCCAATGGAGTTGGAGAGTGTAGCCGGTGATGACTCAGCAGAGTCTGAGAGTGAAGATGAAGCTGAAGATGAAAATGAAAGTCATAGGCAATAAGGAACTATTCACCATATTCCACAATATTAAGCTGGTATTAGATGCTGAACAATCAAGTTTAGAAGATGAGGATGGTGACGTGAACACAGACCCAAATGGTGTAGGCAATGTGTCTATTTCCATATATGCTGATGCTTTAGTTGCAAAGTGTATTGACATAATGTTCCAGTGGGGAAAATTACAGAACTCTATGATCAGTAAAATAATTCATCGGAGGACTAAAGGTTTTATCACTGAAGGGTACGCATACGATGAAGCAGTCTTCTCAGCTTTTCGAAAAAGAGAGTTTCTGATCAAGAAGTACAAAGGAACAATCTAGATGCTGATGATAATGATACTGATTCCAGTGGTAATGGATCTGATCCATAAGGAATCAGTCTACCCATCGATAAATGGATCTCCAGAACATTGACTATTTGTTTATGCTACAGAAACTATAGGTTTTATCATATGTAATATTTTCTTCAGTGTAAAAATATGGATACAAATAAAACATTGTTTTTTTATGTACGTGTTGATTTGATGATTGTAGCTATATATCCAGCCGGGTCCCCCACATCCCCCAATAAACAACTCAGCATGGGTGCTGTTGATGTTGTTGGTGGCGGTGGGGTTGGTGGTTTGTGAAAGTAGTGGGTGGTGGTGGTGGTGTATGGGTGATGGTGTATGGTGGTGGTGGGTTAATGCATGTGGTGGGTGCTGGTGCTTAGTGGTTGGCGGTGGCTGTTGGTGGTGGTGATGCTAGAGGCAGTTATGGTGAAGGTGGTGGGTGGTAGTGGTGCTGTGGTGATTGAGGGTGGTGTTGGTGTTGGTGGTGGTGATGGTGGTTGTGAGTTTTGGTAGTAGGTGGTTGCAATGTCTAGACAATGGATAGACAGCTATATTGTTTTTGTTGTTGGGGCCTCATTGTCTAGCTACTCATAATGCATTCATGGTGACACAGGCACGTGTGCATATGAGCAAGACCTTTAATAAACCCTCATTGACATACCATCTCCAACCTATATGCAATTTTCACACACCACACTCTCACAAATTCTGACCGCAATGTCTAGACAAATGGATAGTCATCAGAGTCAGTCATTCCAATGATAAATTTTCAAAAATATTCTTCTATAGGTTTGCAAATATGAATATGAAGAAATCGATAGGGTTTGGTGGGTGGTTGGGTGTTGGTGGTGGGGTGGGGTTAATGCATGGCGTTGGGTGTAGGTGGTGGTGGTGGTGGTGGTGGTGGTGGTGGTGGTGGTGGTGGTGGTGGTGGTGGTGGTGGTGGTGGTGATGGTGGTGGTGGTGGTGGTGGTGGTGGTGGTGCTTAGTGGTTGGTAGTGTATGTCAGTACTGGTGGTAGTGGTGGTAGTGGTTCTGGTGGTGGTGGTGGTGAAGGTAGTGGGTGGTGGTGTTGATGCTGGTGGTGGTGATGGTGGTATGTGGTGGTGGTGATGATGATGATGGTGGTGTTGGTGATGGTTTGTGTAGGGGGCTGGTGGTGGGTCTTGCTGGCGCAATGTCTAGACAAATGGATAGCCAGCATAGCCAGTCATTCCAATGATAAATTAAAAAAAAGTCTTCTCTCGGTCTGCAAATGGACATTTTCTATGAGAAAATTGAAATTCTCTTGAAGAAATTCGAGAGTTAAAGGGTTAAGAAAGTCTATAGTGCCCATGTAATGGTGCAACATGAGGTGGTCGCTTAGGGCAGGTTTGACCGAATTATATAGTAAAAAACACGGTTCTAATGTATCACTGCTGTATAGCCCAAAAGGATATATTTATATTTGACTTGTAGTAAACGACCATCTATGATTATGCTACTATCCTCTTGATATAGGAAGCTATAATTCACGCTAGTTTCAAATATTCACCAGATACCAGCGACCACCTGTATGAACAATAGCGTACAGCGGTCACTTATGAACAATAGCATCCCACTTATGAACAATAGCATGTACCTGGACATTTAGAACAATAGCGCACAGATGGTCACCTGCATGAACAATTCATAAGTGACCGTTGTGCGGCCGCATGCGGGCACAAATCCACAACATGCAGTCGCATGCGGCCACAAATCCGCAACATGCGGCCGCACATGTATGCATGGCATGCATGTGTGTCCAGGCGTGTCCAGGCATGTACATGCACATGTTGCCTCATGTATAAATGTGCAGCCACCTGTATAAAATTGTGGCCACAACATTTTTTTGAAACTTAATAATTAAACGACTGCCACTTTGAAGACATATCTCTCCTTAAATACGATAGATACATGATTATTATCTATATAATATTATACCTACAACATCCCTTAGTTTACCTATATTTTACCCGTGTACTTTACTCTGATTTTTTTTGAAAATTAAATGACTTGGGGTTACTTAGTTTCAAAATATCTATTTCACCTCAAGGGGGTGGGTGGGGGGGAGGTTGGTGCCACCCAACCAGTTACTACATTTCACATGATCTGCAAGAACACCATCAATACACACGTGTCAATGCATATTTAAAAAACACATTAATCTATGCATTAACACGTCATTTAAACAATAGCGTCTAGCCTGACATTTAGAACAATAGCGACCACCCGCATGAAAAATATAGTCCACCTGCTCATTTAGAATGACAGCGAATTGCACCTGACTTCGTGTACCCATCAATTACTTTGGACGGGAGGGGACCAGCTGTGCGCTATTGTTCTCCAACAATTCCACTTGACCTCATGACCTATAGTCATCAATCATTTTGACAGGAGAACAATAGCGCACAGTGGATCCCTATACTACTCATATTATCTAAAACGGACTAGCCATGGACATACACACAAATCGCAGGTTACTGGTATGACACAGATCTACTCAAAGGTCAAGGACGCGTTTAATAAAACATTTGATATAATTTATAAAGATTTGCAGAAAATAGCAAGATGGTTTCCTTAATGGGATGTGCGGCCATGTGTGGGTGCATGCGTGGCTGTGTGCGACTGGGTGTGCGTGTGTGCATAGGTGCGTGCGTGCATACATGAGTGATGTGTGAGGATGTGTGTGTCTGTGCGTACTGGAAAAACATACCCACAAGAAATTCTGAATCAGCTTCGGATATTTGCACTCTACAGCCTCCTAAGGAAACTGATACTGCCATTGACAATATCTTCTAAAAAAGCTTTGTAAGTAATATCAACTAACGTGATATCATTGTTGTTGATCACATACCAGTTCACAAATAGAAAATGACAAACATTAATCGTATATCATTATTGCCAACTACTCCTGAATGATTCAGCTTGAGCCCCTCGGTCCAGAGCATACTGCAGCTAACTATTCCTACGTGATTCAGATGCGTAACCATGACCGAGATCAGACTGGTGTCACCTACTCCTATGGTAGTATTTACATTATAGAGTCAGATATCGGCTTTGTCGTGCCACCAGTGGGGAAATCCGATATGCCACTCAAGTAAATGACGTCATAATAAATTATGTCATATATAGGCTGACATCACAATCGTAATGCGTAATGAATTACGTATCTATCTCCGCTATGAACATTGAATAATCTGTCAAGTGTATGAATTGTTTGTCTTTACTATTTAGCAAGCATTCTGTGAAATAGGCAACAACAGCTCCAAGTCAAATTAGTTTCAAAATATCCTACAGCTTACCTGAATAGTACCTTAAAATTTGGATTCTGGGAAGTCAGGGTTTAAAGCATATGCATTGATACCAACACATGCAAAAGGTTGGCGGAGCTTAGCTAGAAACTGGCGGATATAGTTAGAAATGGATCAATTTACTAGGTTTTTGATTGACAGATTAGGTGCGAGAACTGCTCCAGATGTCGTCGTCTTCCATATCAGCTAGCCAACTGTGCATGGTTTAGCGCTGATCAGCCAGATGAGTATGGACCGTCCCAGCTCGGGTAGGATAGTACACGTGTATAGAGCCATATGAGAGAGGTTTCTGTGAAATGGCTAAGTCAGTGAGATCATGCAGAGCTTCCCTGACAACACGTGTTGGCGTTGGGAGAGAATGCATAATAAAGTGCACCGTGGTTGTGCATGTAATTTCTTTAAATTATTTCATTCTCATCGTTCCTGGTATCTATCAGGCCCGGAATGAGACGAGGAATCCAAAACTATTTACCTCTTTAAAATCGGACCAGAAATGGATGAGTTATCCTAAATTAGCTCATTGAAATTATTTTCAAACTATTACTGGGACGTCGTAGTCGCGTGTATGTACTAAGTGAATGGGGGAAAATGTCTATCACTCACGGTTCACGGTGACTAATAGGCACAGCCCCGGTTGTCTGAGACCGCATTTTATAATTTGTATTTTTTTGTAAATATTATCCTTGTTTTTGTGCTTGTGACTAACGGCCACCTCTAGGTCCTATGACCTGATTACGGTCAATACTGTGATAGTTATCTATGTATATAGCAAGCAGCCATCCTAGTTACTTGTTTTGTTTAGTTTATATGAAACTCTAGGACCGCAGTGCACTAGGCTATACCATACAGCAACATTAAATCCACATCACCCCCCCCCACCCACCCCCGCCCCCACCAGCATCAATTTTACACTGAGGTCGACGTTCATGTTCACATTACACGAACCTGACATGTGATCGACTAAACCTGGCTATTTTAGGATGGGTTTAAGATAGTTATGGACAACCACTCCTTAGGAGACATTTGTATAAGCTTCTTTTCCGGATGTAGTGGATATGTAACACCTCACACCAGCTAGATTGTGTAAAATTGGACAAATACCTTAGGGCCTCTTAGTATATTGAGTGATTGTCTCTTTCTATGCTCCTCCAGCCGCAAGGCTTATAAATTGTCTGGAATTCCCATCGACACGTTGGCATAATCTGACTTGGTAAACTATTTGGGTTTCCGAGCGGTGAGGACTAAAATGTCGATTTCGCATACACCCATGACGAGTTAGCATAGATAACCCTGCCAAAGTAGGAACCACTGCGAAAGGACATTATGTAAAACCGGCCAGCAGTGCATCTCTGGGCATTCTGAAACTTAACCCTAATGACAGGCAAACACTAGTTCCCCGGAGCCGGATCTCGAACTGATCTGCCCCTGACACACGGGTGGCGGATGGGATGCAGATCTCCATCTAACTCCGTACAGTGACTGGGTGCGGTCTTGGAACCCATGACGCCCTCACGGGAAGGTCACTGGAGAAGGATATCTGCCTCTTAATCACCACCATAAAACATTTATGCGCTTTTCAAATTGCTTATGTAAATGGTGACTTGTCCTAGTGATGTTGTATGTGGTTGTAGTGTGATATGTAACCAGGTCGTTATGTGGTTCTGAAGCTGTCACTTCGCAACATGTCCGTACGCTACCTTTTTGATGGAGATGCTCTGTGGGGTGACCTTCAGGAAACCTAGCATCTTCGCCAGTTAGGCTCATGTGTCAAAAGAGAGGTAGAGATCCCTGCCACTTTTTGCCAAAGCTTGGAAATAAATCTAACAACTAATGGCAGGTTAGAATTTAGCATAAAACTACATAAATAAAGCGGCAACTACCATGCGGTATCTTGGACCTACATAAGATGACGGCGTTTGAAATCTTCGGAAATCATCCACCCCATCTTCACGTAATACAGCGTGCATCACATTAATTATAATTTCAATAGGTTGACTGACACCACACTTAGCTTTGTTTGAACAAGACGGTGGCCCTTTTGCCAGCTCTCTTCCTCTGCTTCGGCATTGAAGGCATTTTCCTGTGATGGAGGCCCGCGTGAGGCACTTTCCTCTCGCAACAATAATATTTTTGTTAGGGATCTAATGGTTTATATTAAACTACATAAGTAGCCTCGTTAGGACGCTCCCTTGCAGGGATACCTCCCGGATATATACGGATCGGTGAGGTACCTCTGACAAATCCACGTTATCAAGACACCAACTTAGTTCTATGCACTGTATATTTTCTCTCGTCTACTTGCAAACGAGTACCATTGTTTGTATAGTATATATTTTTAGATTAATTATCATGTCCAGGCTCCTAAATTGAGTTATGGACCGTCATATCGGTGACACTAGTAGTTGGGATGAAACAGTGAGGTTGAATCTCTGTGGCAATGGTCGCACTGCCCCACTGGAATGTTATCGTTCCACCGGCTCTAGAAGTCACCTTTGTACTTTCTGGAGAGTCGCGATACGGGATCCGTTACCCAGAGAATCGTAGCTAACCAGCTCTCCCACGCATCCTGTACATGCGGTGCAATGGAGCGGGGCAGCAGAATGGACCAGCGCATACCCCCGCGAGCTACAATTCTCACGTTTTTACTTTATTGAACATCTTTGAAGAATAACCATATGTGGAGAGTATCTATACTGGGTGATTATCCATATTTGGAGAGTAACCATACTGGGTGATTATCCATATTTGGAGAGTATCCAGACTTGGTGATTATCCATATTTGGAGAGTATCTATACTGGGTGATTATCCATATTTGGAGAGTATCTATACTGAGTGATTATCCATATTTGGAGAGTATCTATACTGAGTGATTATCCATATTTGGAGAGTATCTATACTGAGTGATTATCCATATTTGGAGAGTATCTATACTGAGTGATTATCCATATTTGGAGAGTATCCATACTGGGTGATTATCCATATCTGGAGAGTATCCATACTTGGTGATCATCGTAATTTGGAGAGTATCTCTACTGGGTGATTATCCATATTTGGAGAGTATCTATACTGAGTGATTATCCATATTTGGAGAGTATCTATACTGGGTGATTATCCATATTTGGAGAGTATCCGTACTTGGTGATTATCGTTATTTGGAGAGTATCCATACTGGGTCATTATCCATAATTAGAGCGTATCCATACTGGGTGATTATCCATATTTGGAGAGTAACCATATTTGGATGGTATACATAATGGGTGATTATCCATATTTGGAGAGTATCTATACTTGGCGATTATTCATATTTGGAGAATATCCATATTTGTAGAGTATCTATACTTGGCGATTATTCATATTTGGTGAGTATCCATATTTGGTGCGTACCCATATTTGGTGAGAAGTACTGGGTATCCATATTTGAAGGGTATTCATATTGGCTGATTATCCATATTTGGTAACTATCCATATTTGGCAATTAGGCGTATTTAATCATTAGCATATTTGAAGATTAGCTGTATGCTTAATCGGGGATTAACAGGATTAACTATATGCCTATTTTTGGATTATCCGTATTTTTGGATTGTTGGCAGGTTTACACAGACACACCATTAACCCTTTCACGACGAAGTCGGCCAAAACTGGCCTCTGTAGTGGTCTTGAGGAATGTCCATTTGCAGGCCAAGAGAATACTATTTTTGACAATTGACCACTGGAATGCCTGGCGCGGTTTTCAAGCCAGTCATCCCAGCGGTAAATTAAAAAAAATTGTATTCTCTTGGCCTGCAAATGGACATTCAATAATTAAATATTTTAATTTTTTAAACAAATTTAGTCATTAAAGGGTTAAGTATTTGTTTTGTATAACACGTTTCTATGCTCGCTAGAATCACAACAGCGTTCCCATTAAATACCAGAATTAACCCCGCTTATGTCACAGCGCTACAAAGCGCTCGAAGAGCTACTCATGTCAATTAATCTTTAGATCTTTTCCAAGAAGATTATAATTTTCGCACTTAAATTTACAGAAATAATAATTTTCTGTTGTCCTGCAAATGTCATTCCTCATGCCCACTACAGATGCCGTTTTTGGTGGTTCAGACCATTGTATTACTGGTTAAGAAAATCTAAAATTCACCCTAGCCAGTGCCAATTTGTAGGTCAAGAGTATACCCTTTTTGCAAATTTACCACTGGAATGACTGGCTCGGTAACCGACCCATTCCAGTGGTAAATTTTCAAAAATTATATTCTTTTGGCCTATAAATGGACGTTTCTCACCACCACTGCATATGCCTTTTGGCCAGTTTGACAATTACAAGCCACGTACGCTATATACCGGCAATATACTCGCTTTATTCGGACTCGGACTATTCGATGTTCATGACGGAACGAGATACATCATTCATTATGCATTTTGATTGCAAGATGACCTCAGCATACACGTCCAGAAATAAGCAGTAGTTAATGCACTCCAGAGAACTAATTGATGTAGTGGCTAGACATTCGCTGCTGGTGATTGAGCCATGCTTGAAGGTTTTTAAATTAGTCAGTTTTATTCCAATTTGTTCCACGGCCATGATTGATAATTTTATCAGTCTTGTTAGATAGCATCCTAGAATCATTTGATTGGCAAGTTATTACAAACACTGTGACGCCATTGAATGGTTTATCCTTCCCGAATTGGATTCACTTTACCAGTGCCAGCATCATTCCCCAAGAGACAATGATTCCGCCACTAAAACATCGAAAGCAATAAGACTGACAATAAATCTGAAGAACTTAATGTTTTATTTGAGACAACTTAGTGAGAAAATGAAAATTAAACATTTGTCTGGAGCTAACTGACTGCGTAGCGTTACACATCAGATATGAGAGAGAGAGAGAGAGAGAGAGAGAGAGAGAGAGAGAGAGAGAGAGAGAGAGAGACAGAGAGAGCGGGAGGGAGGGAGGGAGGGAGGGAGGGAGGGAGGGAGGGGGGAGGGAGGGAGGGAGGGAGGGAGTGAGGGGGAGGAGGAGGGAGGGAGGGGGAGGGAGGGATGGAGGGGGGAGGGAAGGAGGGAGGGAAGGAGGAGGGGATGGATGGGGGAGGAGGGAGGGAGGGATGGGGGGGTAGGGAGGGAGAGAGAGAGAGAGGGAGGGAGGGAGCGAGGGAGGGAGGGAAGGGGGGGAGGGAGGGGGAGGGAGGGGGGGGAGGGGAGGGAGGGATGAGGGAGGGAGGGAGGGAGGGAGGGATGGGGGTAGGGAGAGAGAGAGAGAGAGGGGGAGGGAGGGAGGGAGGGAGGGAGGGAGGGAGGGAGGGAAGGGGGTGGGGAGGGAGGGGGGAGGGAGGGGGGAGGGAGGGGGGAGGGAGGGATGGAGGGAGGGAGGGGGGAGGGATGGAGGGAGGGGGAGGGGGAGGGAGGGAGGGAGGGAGGGAGTGAGGGGGAGGGAGGGAGGGAGGGGGGAGGGAGGGATGGAGGGGGGGAGGGAAGGAGGGAGGGAAGGAGGGAGGGATGGGGGGGGGTAGGGAGGGAGAGAGAGGAGGGAGGGAGGGAGGGAGGGAAGGGGGGGGGGGGGGGGGGGGAGGGAGGGGGGAGGGAGGGGGAGGGAGGGGGGAGGGAGGGATGGAGGGAGGAGGGGGGAGGGAGGGAGGGATGGAGGGATGGGGGGGGGGGGGGAGGGGGGGAGGGAGGGATGGAGGGATGGAGGGGGAGGGAGGGAAGGATGGAGGGATGGTGGGGGGTGGGGGGGGGGGGGGGGGGTGGGGGGGGGGGGGTAGGGAGAGAGAGAGAGAGAGAATGTTTAAAAAGTGACCATTTCTGATGCCATGCGTCCTGCATAATGCTCACAGAGTGAGATAACCAATCATGCATTCCATATTGGTAACTAATTAGATTGAAAGTTATTACTAACAAACAGATCCCACTGTAGTTGGCATTTCTAAATTTTCAACAATCAGTATAAATGCTTCTTTCATGCTTGATTGTGATAAGGCACATATTTGCAACTGAAATTGTACGTATCTGATTCCATTTGTGTCTGAACACATTCGTAGCCTACTTGGCATACCAAAGGGCAAACATGTTAGAAATGTACTGAGTGACATGCGGACCTAATGACTTTGTCCACCCACTCGTTAGGTATCTATTTACCGATCCTACTACTATTTCAAGGAAGCGTGACATGAAATTACCAAATCAGAGACGCTGAAATAGATACACATGGAAATGGGATTATTCTTGATCCGTCCAGGTTGGGACTAGATAAAAACTATCGATAGAATAGATATTTGATAAATTCAATTACTAAATCTGTTTCACACGGGAGGACCACGCTACAATCAACACAACACTCATCTCCATTTCTAGCCATGCCCCTCAAATTTCTAGCTAAACTCCGGCCACGTTTTGCGCGTGTTGAGATCGATTTATATACGTGAATATTTTGAAACTAACAAAATGTTAATTAAATAGTAAATCCATTTAAAGCATAAAATTCGTACACTTGACGGAGTCCCGGCTTTCTGTCAATTATGATTATGACGTCAGCCTATATGTGACATAATTGCGTATGACGATTATGACGCATACTTGAGTGACAGATCGGATCCATCCATTAAGTTTTTTGAGATCGGTCAACATTCAGCTAACATCTCAGCTAATAAATATGTCTGGGAAAACTAGATTGTAATTCACCATTCAAGTTTATCCCTCGATCATCTGACGTCATATGACGTCATAATTAACAAAGTAACGCATATGATGATGCCATAATCATTACGCCTTGAATGATTCCATATAGTCCGCCATTAACGCTTAATAGTTCGGACACGTTGTACGAATTGTATGTCTTTACTATTTAATACACATTTTGTCGAATATTTTGAAGCTATTTGACTGGGCTGTAGGCTGCCATAGCAACAGCACCCAGTTACATTAGCTTCAACATATTCAACAGCTTACATATATAATCTTCAGGAAATTAAAAGTCAGGGAATTCAGAGATTTATCGATAACAACACGAGCGAGGTGTGGGTGGAGCGTAGCTAGAGATGGGCGGGGCATAGCTAAAAGTAAAAAGGTCCATTGACTCACCTATTGCTAGCATTTGCGTTTCACGATTCAGATGATATAATTTATAAATAAGTAGATTGTGAAATAACGGGGTGATTTCGATAATACTTAGATAGTGTTTGTGCGCCACCGTTCAGATCACGCAGAGAATATGGACTGGTTCTATGCCACTTCCATGGTCTATAGTTTGAACGAAAGAAGAATACAATCAACCCATGTCAAGTGATCATATCAATAATCAGACGTAGTTCATCAAAGCGCCAAACACACAAAATATGTCTGTTTCAAATTAGTGTATTTTTGCTATGATATAAAACCACGCACTGAAATAACATTGTCACATTCATCACAAATCCCAGTAACAAAGCAATTCACCTTTCCAGAGTATCCATCGATGATCTGACGTCATATGACGTCATACTCAGGTTAGCAGTGCATATGATGACGTCATAATCATTACGTCATAAATGATTCTATTAGGCCCGTCTTTAACTCGTAATAGTCCGACACGGTGTACGAATTGTATGTCTCTACTATTTAATAAACATGCTGTTGAAATATTTTGAAAGTAATTTGACTGGGCGCTGTTGCTGCCATAGGCAGCAACAGCACCCAGTCAAATTACTTTCAAAATACGCAACAGCTTACATGTGTAGTTTTCTGAAAATGGATAGTCAGGGAATTCAGAGATCGATCGATCCGAATATGAGCAGTAAACGCGATGCCCGTCTTAGCAAACACTTTCGAGCCATCACGAACCACTGCTGGCTAAACAACCTACTCTCAAATTTCAACACATTAGGAATTGCACAACACCGCGCCATTCGTGGTTATGGTAGAGAAATATCGATGCCAATGCTTGGACGCATTCTCCGATTGCCAGAGAAAGCACCCGCTCAGAAAGCATTGGTATTTTGAGTTCTAGGTGATGACAAGTACCAGACTCGCAAATAAGGCAATAACAAGAATTTGTTAATTGTTTTTCGATCAGACCTTAGAGAAAGGTTATCTAAGTACACTAAAGACTGACAAGAATCAAAATGGGGTTAGGACTTTCTGAACGGGACACAGGACCATGGAGACCGTTACACAAAACTGATTGAAAAATAGATACACTCCTTTCTGCGCAACAGTTACGTATCGTCATCCTAACTATTGCTACTAGTTTTCGTTCATAGCGTAACATCGTCGTGTCGT